>CM052542.1:154620208-154685056 GCA_028533065.1 Trachops cirrhosus | reverse complement strand
CTCAGTTTGTACCCTCGCGTTGGAAATGCATCCCCGTTGCTGTTGCACCCGGCGCTGTCTCTTACTGGTTTGCCGTGTCTGATGCACACCCATGTTTTCGGCCCGGACTTTCAGGGAAAACAATCTTTCGTTCTAATGTTTTAACTCAATTACTTATTTATTTACGTTTAGAAACAGAACCGATTGTCACATTTGAGGGTATTATTTTTCATACAGATGTCGTTATTGCTTTCTGGAGTTACATGTTGAGCCCATAGGCATCAATAAAAGAATTAAAAACATTCATGTAGATACGGAATTAGTACTGCCCACGTTCAATGCACATCCTTATTCTTTCCTCAAAAATCTGGGCAAAAAAGTGCGTATTATTCACACCAAAATGTGGTAAATCGTGTTTTCCATTTGCAGGTGGCCAGTTGAAATTTTTATATTGTCCTTAGCCTGTGATCTTGCTCCGTTTGCTTCTAGATCCAGCCGCATTTTCCAGCTGCCTTCGGATTTTCAGGGCACAGAATCATAACTTTAAATAGCTTTACTCTTTTTTTGCTGAACTTCATCGGTTTTTTACTTTCTTGCTTCTTGCTTTGTTGAATTGAAATGATAAGAAGAGACACTCATGAACTTTTTATGAACTTTTGAGGGAAGACACTCAACATTTTACTATTAAATGCGATAACAGATGTAGACTTTTTAGCAATGCCCTTTACCATAATGAACAAGTTTACTGCATTGCGTAGTTTGATGTAACGATTTTGTCCTATCATAAGTTGGTGAGGAATTCCAACCAACGCTTTTCTCTGCATCTGTCAGAACAATCACATGCTCTGTTCCTCTATTTTGTTAATGTGGCAACTGATCGATTTTTAAACGTTAAGACAATTTTGCATCCCTGGGATAAATTTCACTTTTCAGGACATACTATTGTGTTTCCCTTTTTATATGCTGCTGAGTTCGATTGATGAATGCTTTATTCACAATTATTAGGTGCGTGTTTATGAAGGATGTCAGTGTTTTCCCTTTTCGATTTCAGGCGTCAGTGACGCTGGCCTCGAAAAATGAGTTGGGAAGCGGTCGCCCCCGCCCGTTTTCTGGGGCCGTCTGTGTGTGACGGAGCCTCTTCGTCCCTATGCATTTGACATGAGACCACTGAACCCCTTGGCTTGTGGGGGGTGTTTGGGATGTGTGTGTGTGTGTGTGTGTGTGTGTGTGTGTGTGTGTGTGTGGTGGAACAATTTTTCACAACAAGCCTACTTGCTTTACCTATGTAGACATTTGAAGTTTATTCTTATCTTAGCTTTGCTCTGTCATGTTTTTTAAGGAATCGGTCCATTTCTGCTACTTTGGGGAATTATTTAGCATCCACTTGTGCACAGCCTTCCCACTTTTCCCTTCTGACGGCGGCCACTTGAGGAGTTAATTGATGCTCTTCTTGATTTCACGCTGGGTGTCAGTAAATATTTTCTTTCTCCTTTCCCCCTGATTAGGTTTGCCAAGGTTTATTGATTTTATTAATATTTTCAACAAACTAAACTTATCTGTGTTAATTTCCCTCTACTGTTTGTGCTTTTGTTTTGATGATTCATCTGATCTTTACTTGTTTACTTCTTAATTAGTTTTATGTTTGTTTGCTTTTCATGTTTTATCTTCTTAAGAAGAAAACCAATATCGCCGATCTTAAATCTGTTTTTGTGTAATATCTGCATTGAAAGCCACAAAGTTTTCACTGTGTATTGGTTTTTCTGAATCTCTAATGTTTTGATGTTTGCTTTCATTGCAGCTCTGTTCAAAATATTTTCTTGTGATTTGTTTTTCTTTGAACAATGTCTTATCAAGAAGTGCACCATTTAATTTAAAAATACTTGGGATTTTTATAAATATTGTTACAGATTTCCAGTGGAATATGATTTTAATTGGAACATACACTAGAGAACATAACAGATTCTGAAGCTTTCTGAAGGTCACTGAGACTTTGTGGCCCTACAGACGGTTCCTCTTGGTGACCATTTCCTGGGAACTTAAAAGCAGTGTCCAGGCTATGGTTCATGGCTGCAGCGTTTTATGCATTCCAATTAGGTCAAGGCAGTTTTTAGAGTTATGCGGATCTTGTGTGTGTAACAGGGTGCAGCCAAGGGTGTCCAGGAAATATTAGAATAATATATATATAGGATGTCCTCACCCCCATAAGTCTGAGCTGGGGGATGGGATGCATGGGATGGGGCCATTGAGAGTTGTTTTGCATAGCAACAGTTTTGCAGATAACCTCTGGAACGGTCACGTAACATATCTGTAACCTTTAACTGGTTTCATGAATATGTTAAACAGCTATGGCCAGGCTGTGAGCCAGTGGGGATGGGAGTGACTTCAACTCATGACGTCACTGGGAGGCAACACCCCCTGGTTACAGAGCTTGCGTAAGAGCTTGGAGATGATTGGCTCCACACCACAGGGTCACACCTGCCCAGACTTACAATGGCAGCCTGGAAAAGCTGGAAGAATACGGGAATGCTGGCAGCTGTGGCCAATTGTGGGAGGAGTCGGAAATGGTGCACGACAGAGGAAGATTGGCACTGGGATTTAAACCCAGGCACAGCAGACACGCGGGGTCTTTTTGGGACCACTCGGCTTGGGCAGAGAAGAACCACGGACTTCTACTTCTTTTTCTGAGATAAGGTACCCGGGACTGGGCAGAGGGGGAAGGAAGGACTGTGCATTTGTGAGTATTCTAAAGGACTTTGGGATTTCAATGAAGACATTAAGTCATTACTCTTAAGTTTGTATAACTCTTTAAATAAATAATCCCTTTCCTTTCCACCAATCTCTGGCATTGAGAGACGTCTTTCCCTGGCAGCGGGCAAGGTGAACCTAGTACAGGGTGGGGGACCTCCGGAGCACAAGGGCGGGTCCATTCGGTAATAGTATATGATTCTCCCTGCCCCCACAGTCTATTCTGTAACATGTATACCTACTCATACAGTATCAGTGACTACTTCAATGACTGGGGAAGAAGCGTTGAAGTCTCTGATTATGACTGTGCTATGTCTAGCTGCCCCTTTAGTTCTGTCAGTTCTTGCACCATTTATTTTGCGGCTGTTCTCAGGCGCACCCACATTTATGTTTGTTATCTCCCTCAGGAAGGGACTTTCCAGCATCACGAAAGGCTTCTCGTTATCTCTGGAAATGTGTTTTCTGAAATCTACAAGGTCTGTCCAGAAGGCGTCCAGCCATGTGGTAGGAAGGATGGAGACATTTATTGAAGATACAAGAAACATTGTACACAGGACAACGATGCCTCAGTCCCCTTCAAAGTAGGCACCTTGGGACCTCACCCAGTTCTCCCAAGCACCATCAGCTGCCCCTTCGTACTTTCCTGAATCTCATCAGTGGTCTGAAAGTTCTTCCCGTTCAAAGGTGATTTCAGTTTTGGGAAAACCACAGGAGTCACAGGGCACCCAATCTGAGCTGTAGGGGGGTTGAGTCACCTGGGTGAAAAGTCTCTGCATGGGAAGTGATGGATAAGAGGGCGCATTGTCATGATGAAGCTGCCAGTCACCAGTCAATGATTAAGAAGGGCACAGTTGCTCCCTTCTTAATCATTGGAATAGCGTCTGTGGAAGAATGTTCAAGCTTACCACAAAATTTGATGCAGATTCATTGCCCTACTTACTCAGTCACTTTGAATGTGACAGCCACACAGTACACGCGCTCACTCAACGGCATCCACAGCCCTCACTGACTAGTACAGTGAAGTCGTCATTGTTCATACGTGTGCCTTCCAGCCCACGCTCCTTGGCTGCCAGGTTACATCGATGTTGAGCAAACCGTTCTTGTTATGTTAACAATGGCTGGACTTTTCTGGACAGACCTCGTATTTTCTATTGCTAATATAATCAGGCAAGTTTTCTTAAGCATACTGTTTGGATGTTACACATTTTCCATCTTTTTATTTTCAACCTACCATTTTGTGATATTTAAGCTGGGACTTCTGTGGACACCGTCAGCGGGTCTTGTCTCTGTGCACGGGGACATCCTCGGCCTTTAATTGGAGACTTCAGCCCATTTACACTTAATGTGACCATCTTGCTACTCATTTCTCTTAGACCCGTCAGTTTTTTATTTACTTTTCCTTATTTTTATCTGATTTTGAGTTAACCAATTTTTAAAATTCTATTTTCTATATATTCTTAATTATGCCTTTCACAGGTAGAGGTAGTAGTGGCGTATTTCTCCTTTTTAGTTTATTTTTTTGCCTTTTGCGATTACCCTGTGGATTAAATTATACATTTTAACCTATCATTTTCTAGTCAGAAGTAATATTGTGCCACTTCAGATAAGATATAAAAACCTTGAAGTGTTGCTTCATTGAAATTCACTGTCCTTGGTATTATTTTTTCCAGACATTCTGCTATTGCATATGTTCAAAAGCCCATCGTATTATGTTCAACAGTTTACCGTGAAGAAATTAGGAAACCAATAAAATAGTTGTTATACTGACCCGTGCATCCACCACTCATAGTGCTGTTCACTTCTCCCTGCATTTCCGAATTGTAATCTGGTACCAGAGCCATTCACGAAGAGCCTCCTTCATCATCTCACATAGTGCGTGTATTGTGGAAAAAATTCCTTAACTTTCATCTCTCTGAAATTTCTTCTTTGTCCCTTCATTTTAAAGGATATTTTAATGATGAAAAATATAGACTTGACAGTTTTTATTAAGTACTTTAAAAAAAGTCATTACTTTATCTGTGGTTTCCTTTTTTTCCCCCTTTTTTTAAGTAGCCAGCAATTGTGTTGTTTTTTTTTCCCGTGCGTTTAATATACTGCTTTTTATCTGATTGCTTTTAATTTTTTTCTTTTATATTTGGTTTTAAAAAGTTTTATTCTGATGGGCGTAGGTGTGGTCTTTTCATTTATCTTGCCGGGGGACATTGACTTCTTAAATCTGCGGACTGGTAGACTGGTGTTTTTCATAAGCCTGGAAAAGAGTGCTTGCTATTCTTTTCCCGATGTCTTTTCCCTGACTTAGTTTTCCTCTCCTCACCCTCTGGGAATGCAGTTCAGTGTTACACCATTGCACGCCCTTCTCCTGAAGGTCCCCGAGGAGCGTTTATTGTTTTTTAATCTTCCTCCTTTATTTCTTTCAGTGTGTCAAACTCCTGTTGGCCTGATATCCAAATTATGGATTCCTTCTCCCTCGGTGTCTAACCTGCTGGTAAGCATATCTATGTTAATTTTTTACTTCAGATATTTTGCTCTACTGTTTTAGCACTTACCTTTGGTTTATTTATTTATAGGTGTCATTTCACTGTTAAGATTTCTCCTCTGTTCACTCTTACTGTATCTCTTTGCCTTCAAATGCTCCAACACGCTTGAATTTCTATTGTCTGTTTTTCCTCTTGATTGTAGGTTACCTCTGTCCTGCTTTGTCTCATGACTTTGGGCTGTGTGCAGACCATCGTGTGTGACATGCTGTGAGGAGTATTTTTGGTGCCTTTGTGGTTGTTGAGTTTGCTCTGGCAGGTACTTTGGTCACTGGCACTTATCATAGATCCTTGATAAGTGGACTTATCCACTGTGGACTTGCTGTCGTTTTTCTGAGGATGAAGGTATTTGAGTTTCGGTCTTGGTGCTAGAATGTGAGGTTCTCATCTGTGACTGTATCTGTATCTGCATCTGTATCTGTGTCTGCATCTCTGTCTGCATCTGTATCTGTGACTGTATCTATATCTGCATCTCTATCTGTATCTGCATCTCTGTCTGCATCTGTATCTGTGTCTGCATCTGTATCTGTATCTGTGACTGTATCTGCATCTGTATCTGTGACTGTATCTATATTTGCATCTGTAACTGCATCTCTGTCTGCATCTGTATCTGTATCTGTATCTGCATCTGCATCTGTATCTGCATCTGTATCTGTGACTGTATCTGCATCTGTATCTGCATCTGTATCTGTGACTGTATCTCCATCTGTATCTGCATCTGCATCTCTGTCTGCATCTGCATCTGTATCTGCATCTGCATCTGTATCTGTATCTATATAAAATTTATTTGCCCTAATGAAGAAAATATTTCTGTTTAAAATTTTTTCAGTGACCCAAATAATCAAAAATAAAGCAAACTATAAACAACATTTATATAGAGAAAGCATTAAAAATCTGCTGAGTGATTTAAAAGAAAAGCATGCCCTATATTTAGAATAAAGAGATACTTTGGCAATATAAATTAAATGTAATTACAGTAAAATTCCAACAGAATTTGTTACCTTGTCAAATTCTATAACTATATTATTCTTGAATAAAAAATCTGAAGATGAAAAATAAATGGGGTGAAAAGAATTTATTCAGATGGTACACGCATTATGAAGCTTCAGTAAGTTCAATGATTTGGTGCTGGGTGTAAGAATAGATGTGAAGAATGGGGAAATGCAGTATTAAAATAGACTCTAATACGTGTGCAAGTTTAGTATATGATAAATATAAAATCAGTTAAAAAACACACAGATTATGTAAGAAACATTGCTGAACAAATAAGTAACCATTTGACATAAAAATCTACCTGGACCCTCAGTTCATTGCATATATTCATATAAATTCCACAAGGGCTGTAAATTTAAAGGTGTAAATTCCAATTTAAAAATTCTAGGCCAAAACATGGAGGACGCTTATTCATATAATTTCAGGGTGAAAAAACTTTTCAGGGAGGAAACACAATTCGCAAACCACAATTTTACATCACTACACATATTTAATAATTTGACATCAGAAATTATGCAAAGTAAAAGGCCAATAACAAGTTAAGGGCAAATAAGGGTTTTGCTGTTTAAACAACAGCACAGACCTTCACTTCCTGATACGTGCCGAGGTCTCGGGTGCCAGTCAGGGAAAGTGACGATCTTACGTACAGTCACTCACAAGACCTGAATCAACATTTCATGGACCTGGAAACACCACCGACTTTTAAACTTTGGGGAAAAAAACTTAACTTCAGTCTTTATTAGAAATACAATTAAAATGTGATACCATTTTTGTCTCTTAGACTGATAAAACACATTTTAAAATCTTACTACATTATGCTGATGAATTCCATTGAAAATGGGCATTTTGTATGCTTTTAATGGAGGTATAAATTTTTGCTTTCTCTTTGGAGGCAATTTGATAATTATCTGCATACCTTTTGAACCAGGAATTCTCCTTAGGCACTCATTAAGAAAAAGATGTATAAGAACGCTCATTTTAATAGTAACAAAAAGCTAGAAGAAAAAAAAACTGCCCAGTAATAGGGTACTTGTTAGGTATTTTTTGTTAAATTCTCAAGACAGAACACAGACCTATACTTGCTGGATTTATAGCTCTATGCCTTGCTGTGAAACTTATCTTCAAGTTATATTTCTAACTGAAAAAGCAAGGCGCACTATGGTGAGCAGAATATACTCATTTGTGAAGGTAAGACGCACATGCACGCACCTGTGTGTCCTTGAAGGCCACACAGAGACTCGCGGCGAGGGCGACACCGGACAGTGAAGTTTCGTGGTTGGGGAGGGAAGGAGATTTCCTTGCTCTGTTGTAGCCTGTCACACAGTTTAACGTTTTGGAGTGTGCATAAACGACTTTTCACTAAATATTTTAAAGCTTTACTTATGGGTCCCTTTTCCACTTTGACATTCTAGGAGGCCACGGTTGTGAGATGGGGAGGAGGCGGGGAGACTCGCTTCCAGGGCAGCGAGCGTGCCCAAGCCGGGGGCTTGGAAAACGCGCCTGGTGTGGCTGAGCGGGAGGCACTTGATTTGTAAGAGGAATTCCTAATTCTCTCCTCCCAGAACTTTCAGAAGTTTTAATATACTTTGATTGCCACTCTGAATCATTTTTATTTATGGGCTCATCCATGTCCTTGGTTAACGCTACAACGGTGAAATGCTAAGTAAAATATTTTGAGGTCTTTAATGTGACTGGCATTTTCCTGTTTGAAACTGATGAGGAACATTTTGGCTTCCCCACCCGACCGCGTGTTGGCTGTCTTCCGAAGGGCAGGTGACCCTGAGCTCGTCCTGCTGTAACCGTGAGATGTTGTCCATCCCTGCGTTCGGGGCGTTTATTTGCAGGACCCACTGATGAAAGGACGTGCAGTGGAAAGCGTTACTGGGTCATTCCAGGACGCTGAATTCATCTTTTCTCTGGACAAGGGGCGCATGCCATGACACCCTGGTCTCTCTGCAAGACCTGTGACTGAACTGCACAGCACGTGGGACAACATCTTTCCTGTCCCTGGATTCCCAGGCAATCACTTTGAGGCCACCTCTTGTCCCAGCTGATACACAGCTACTCTCAGAAATGCTGTGTCATCCACCACTGTCCACTGGCACACGGGAGCACCGGCCAGCTCCAGGTGACCCACCTGCCTCTGCCCGCTGGGGGCTGAGCCGTGGGGCTCAGGCAGACACGGTACACAGACTGTCCTTGCTGGGGACACGTATGACGAGGTGCATAAGGTGGAAAAACACGGAGCTGCCCCCCACGCCTGGAATTCAGGCCCCTCTGAAATTGAAGCTCAGAAAAGCCAAAGGTGGTGGGGGGGTGCAGAACACATTGAGTGGGTCTTGGGATGCCTCTCGGCCCCTCTCCGGGTGGCCAGCACTGGCCCCATGTGTGGCGGCGTATTGATTTCAAGGTGAGAGGAGCTGGGGTCTGGGGTCGGGGGTCTGGGGTCCCCCAGCCCTGGGAGGATGGCTGTGCTCACGTTCTGTAGGGGAGGAGATGCCCGTGGAGACCACTATCATGTTCTGACTCTTGTCCTGAGTCTCCAGGTCTTGAGGCTGGAGGGGACCATTCAAACACTGCCACCTGCACCTCCAGGTGAAGATTCTGGAAACCCCACTCTGGCCCGCTCAATCGGAAACTCTGGGCTTGGGCACCAGAAACATTCATCTTAATAGGAACACACGCAAGAGTCAAGGGTCAGAGGCCACGGACCTCAGTCATCCCGAGCCACCATAGTTCCCTGGCCAGGAGCCGGAGCTTCAGGGTCCTCCCCGCAGTCCCTAGGCTGCAGCGCCATTCCTCCTGCAGGAGAGAGAAGGCACAGGCCTCGGGGGTTTGCAGGTCACAACTCCACTGTGCAAGAACCAGGAGCTCAGCGGGACAGCCTGTGTCCCTCTGAGGGTGAGCTGGCTTTGCTTAGATACGGAAGTGCTTCCTCATGTTATCAGGAAGACTCAGAGCAGTGGGGGCGAGGCCGGCCGCTGACTCACTTTGCAAACATCCCGTGAGCACGTGGCAGGTGCCAGGCAGTGCTGGACGTGGCCCAGTGGAGACTGCAATCGCTGAGCCTTGCCTGCTCCTTGCAGGGACTGTGGGCACAGGAGGCCCCCAGCCAGCTCCCGCTGCACCGGTGACCCTCCCCGGTCAGGGGACAGGGCTGAGCCAAGGTCAAGCCCACACTGAGTTCTCTTTGTCTGCGGCTGTTCCCCTTCCCTGTCCTCACCGCGCTCCGCTCTGGGCGGAGCGCGGACGTGGCAGGCCTCCGCCCGCTCCACGTGGGATCCCTTCCAGACCATTTGGAATCCGTCCCCGGGACTCTCTCCAGCTAGAGTCCCTTTCCACAGAGCACCGAAAACAGACCCCCTGCCGGCTGGCCTGCTGACATTCCTGTTTCTGCCATTTTCTGCAAACTTTGTGCTCTCTGTCTTTGCTAGGCCCCCGAGCTCCACCCGTGTCTGCTCTGAGGAGCGGTGAGCTGCACAGAGAAGAGACAGCGGAACAAAAGGGAACGCGCCGCTTTTGAATGGCGCTGCGGAGTTGCTCCCAGCTCTCCTGGAATGTGGCACTCGGCATGTAATCTGTTTGCAAATGGCTTTCAAGTGGCCCAGCCTGGCGATCATGTTCTCGGTGAGCAGATGCATGAGTGAACACCCGCCAGTTGTCGGGCTCCGTGGTGGAGGTGGCACCAGGCGCCCCCCACCCCAGGCTGCTCTGCAAAGAGAGGGCACACTGGCATCCACCCCCTCCTTCCCCTCCTGGCCAGGTGCTCGGTGCTCATTCTGGCTTTGTTTCTCCCAAGATGACTTCAGTTTGGACGCGTACAGTTGCGCTTGGCTGAGCCGCGTCGTCTGCTCGTCAACGTCGCCATCGCGGTCCAGGGACATTTCCTGCGTGCCTCTGGCCGACTGTTGCCAACACCACGGATGGCCCTTCACGTCAGTCACACGCCAGGCCGGTGCTAAAGGCAGGCGCTCGGCCAGGCATCACAGCCTAGCTCACGGATGCCCTGCTGCAGGAGCAGAGTGACCCGGAAACACATTTCAGAGCAGCCCACACCCAGCTTCGTACGAGACAGAACAGGGCTGGGCAGAGGGGTCAAGGGTAGAGGCACAGGGACGGCTTCTGCAGGGCGAGTCAGGGTGACCTGGGCCAGGGGAGGTCGTGAGTCCAGAAAATTCTCCAGTTGTGTCACTTAAGTCCAAGGTCACGAACAGAAGTCAGGAAGGGACTCCTCCGTTTTTGCCTTGGGTCAGAATTGGGGTCGGGACATGGCTGAGCCCCAGCTTTCCCGTTGGGGGGGCCCGTGGGAGTCACGGCACAGCTTTCTCCTTGAAAGGATCCCTTCGGGTCTGAGCCTTCTCAGGAGCCCCTCAAAGAACACCCTCTGGTCTTCTTTTTCAAACAGAAACCCACTGAGGACCAAGAATGGCTTTTGATGTTATGACTTATGTGTCTTTTTATCCGGATAGGTCCCCCCTGTTTTTAATGACATCGATTTTTTTAAAAAGAACACGCTTGCTATCTCATCGGAAGTCCCATTTTGGGGTGTGTTAGGCTTCCTTGTAGCAGTGTTTCCCACGTTCTGTCCCCCGCATTTCCTGTCCACCGTGGGCAGGTCTAATGGCCCGGTCCCTGAGAAATTCCGGGCAAAAGTCACTGGACTTCATACAGCTGTTCTTCCTGGGTGCGTAGTCATCCCCCCCCATTACTGCCCTACCCTCTGCCATGAGACACCTTCTTCCTTTTGGGGTGTGTGGGGTGATGTTCTGACACTATGAGATTTTTATCCCACTCAATGGTTTTGGCATCTGTCGATCACCCTTGCTCGGATCAATTACCACATTAATGAATGGAAACCTGTCATTAAGTGGGAAGAGATGATTTGTTCTTATGTTTTATGAGTATTAAGTGCAACCCTGTAATTTGATTTATAATTCTTGTATTTTATGTATGATACTTAATGTTTTATAGTCTAGTTCTCATACTCAATTTTCACAAACAATACGTCATGAATCCTCATTGTATAGGGATAATTTTGTGTGTGTGTGTGCCTGATCAGTATCCTTTAAGGAACAAATTCTTGAAGTAAACCTCAAGTCACACGTATGGTGAGTTTGGTGCCTATTCTCGGGCGTCTCCCAGAGGCCGTCCTGGAACCCTGCCTCCCCCATGCAAGATGAGGCTCCACCTCTGGGGGCCCAGGGCGGAGCCCCGCAGCCGGGTGGCTGGGTTAGGAATGCTCAGTGAGAGCGACAGAGAGAAAAGAAACGCAAAGCAGTAACATGTTGGTTGAACCCCGCAATTCACAGAGGGTAGCCTTAAAAATTCTATCGGTTCCTTCTCAAGAAATCCACGTTCCTTCTGAAGGAAGATTCAGGAGCCTCTTCCAGTTGCCTTATTTCCCGTCTGCCCCCACCCTCCGTCTCTCTGTCACACGCACGCACACACGGCCTCCCTCCGGATTTATGGGTTATCATTTATTCAGTTTTGTAATCAGTTACAATTATTATTATCATTTTTTGATGCTCAAGTAATTGTCCCAAATGTGGCCAGTGGGAACACTTCCAAGCTGGCACTGGCGTGCTGTGACGCGCCTCCCTGTGTCTGAATGCTCCCTGTTCCCCACCAGGACCACTTCCCAGCCTCACCCTGAGCTTGCCTCACCCCAGGCTGGCGTCAGCCACGGAACAGGGACCGGCAGGGACACTTCTGAGTCTCGGTGCCGGGAGCTCCCTTCATCCCTGGGTGGCACCTGCCTCCAGGGCCTGTTGGTGGCTAAGCTGTGAGTTCCCGTTGACAGTCCTGCCCACGCTTTCCGGGACGGGATGTTCGCAGCGTCCTTGAGGTCACCCTTGTGTATTTTCTCTTCCACGGCAGGGGTTTTGCTCCTAGAGTTTAACTTCCTCCCACAGTATCGTCGCATCTTTTTCAAAACCCCAGTACTACCATCGCCACTAACAATGTCATGGACCAGGTGACAAGGGCTACTCTGCACCGTTTAATCTGCACTTCTCCTGTAGTGAGCGAAGCTGGGTGTGTTCGCATGTCTGTGGGCTCTCTCGCTGCTTTTTCTACGGGCTTCCTGCTCAGGGCTCCTGCCCACTTTGCTGGCAAGCTGTGGCTCCTTCGTTGTGTTTAGGCAATGTTTATATTTTAGGGATAGACGCCTTTGTTTTTTTGATAGAGGTACAAATTATTTCTTTCCCCTGGTCTGACTGTTGAGAGTGTTTTATCCCATATGAAACGCCAGTGGGATTTCATTGGTGGAAATGCTGTCCCGTTCACAGGATGTCCCACCGAAATGGCGCTCGGGATGAGGGGCGGACGTGCCCTCTCTCTGTCGCAGCTGCGGGTGTTCGAGGGGGTGGGTGGCTGCAGTATGCCTGAGACACCCCCCACCTGCATAGGTTCCGAGATTCCGGCCAGCTCCCTGGGCCTCCCCCGCAGGAGCGCTCCGAGGTCAAACCTCGAGTGACACTCCCGGGCCCACCAGTTACACGGCAACGAGCAGCAGGAAGAAAATACCGAGTGGGCGGGAGAAGGGGAGCACGGGATAGAGAGAAACGTGAGTGGTGTGGGATGCACTCACCGGTGAGGCCATGTTTGGATAAGGACCTGTAGGACGCAGGCGGCTCTGGGCGCAGTGGAGGGGGCGGCAGTGTGTGCAAAGGCACTGTGGCTGGAGCTGCCTCCAGGTTCACACAGAAGCCGGTGCAGCTGGAGGAGAGGGAGCCGGGAGCAGGGCAGACGGCGCACCCCCACCGGGGCCCCTTTGCTGGGAGTGAGGTGGGGAGCCGCCGTGGAGACTGGAGCGGGCGTGGCATTTTCTGGTCACTCTCTGATCTCTCACTCCTGTTGCTGGTGTGAGCGTCAGTTTCCAGGAGGACGAGGAGGTGAGAGAGGGAGACCAGTTCGGAGGTGGCTGGACTCACCCAGATGGGAGATGTTGGGACCAGGGTGGTGAGGGGGTGGGACAGGACCCTGGATCTGGGTTAAAGGCGGCATGGCAGCGTTTGCCGAGGGCCTGGACAGCGAAGAGGAACGGAAACACAGTGTCGTGGTCCCAGAGCCGGGATGGACTGACTGCAGGCGCAGCTGGCGGGAAGGTACCCCGATTTGAACACGTGACGTCCTCACTCGGCCTCCAAGCTGAAACGTCAGAACGGTGGGGTGCACAGGTCAGGAGTCTGTGGCAATATTTTCTTTCTTTCTGTTCTACACGGTCAGTAGTGTAGCCCCTGTGCAGACCCAAGGAGGGCAGGAAACCTGCTCGGTTAGCAGTGGGACCCCAGGGAGGCGGCCCCTAGCGAAGCAGCCAGAGCCCCCCGGGGTCGCCGCCATGGACCCACATCTGGTCCAGCCTCGGGAGACGTGGAGACACACCAGCAGCTCTGTCCACTCCTCCTCCACTTCCTCTTCTTGTCTGAGCAGTCTTTGGACACTGATCTGCAGTCAGGACTCAAAATTAAATTCCTCTGCATTATTAAGTCGAGTATTTGGCTTAATATTTTAAATCTGAGACCAGTTGAGACCCCAAAGCACTGCGTCAGTGCCCGGCATTCCTGCAGAAATTAAAAGCTCGCTGACAAAGTGCAGCTGAGGGAGGGCTGCGGAGTGTTCCCTGGTGGCAGCGGTCTGTTCCCGGTGCCTCTGAGTGTTTCTTTCCAAGTTCAAGTTTGAAGTTCCACCAAGCCTCCGGAGTGCAGTCACCAAAATGGCACGGCGATGTGCCAAACCCAGAATCCACCCCTCGTCTTCCTCCCGGTCCTCCAGCAGGATCCGCCCCGAGAGTGCGCCCCGCCCACTCCACCCTGGCCCGGCTGCGCTCATCCCGCCGTGAACGCATCCGAACGCGCACCCCGTATTTCAGCAGCTCATTTGGCTCTCGAGGATGAAAAAAGTGCAAATTTCCTGTTGGCTCCGGTGTAGTTCAGTTTTTTCCCTCTCCTACTCCAAGGCAAACCAAATGAGAACATTCAGGATATCCTAGACACGGACGCCTGAGGTCACAGACTAAAACGCCTCATTTGCCTTTGCTAGAGCTGGTTTTGCTCCATGGAAAATTGTAGCAGAACTTGGACAGGCAGCCCCTGGACGGAGTTCCTGGGAACTGCGTCAATTTCACGTCTAATTTTTGTTACGAGGACCTGGGTGTTCTGTCTGTCACACGGGCCCAGGAACTCCATCTGTCTCTCTGCTTGGTGCCTCTGCTTGTGTCTCCTACACGGCGTTTGATTCTTTCACTTCTATGTAACGGTATATGTTTAAGTTCACGCGTCAGACTGGCAGAGCTTGGTGACACCCGCTGTGAATGAGAAAAGAGCGCTTCCCTCTCAGGGCGGGTGAGGAGGCTCTGTGGAGGGGTGCCTGCCATGCCGCCCTCGAAGACCCTCCTCGGGGTGCAGGTGCCGTGCAAGTTCTTCCTTCTGGCAGGGCGTGGCCACGCAGAGGGCGTGGCCTCTGGCAGCGTTTGGCACCTGCAAACGCTTTGCATCTCTCTTTGCTTCAAGCTTGGGGCCCTGAGGTAAGTTTGAAATCGTCCCCCGTGATGGCGCTGGAGTTGGGGACACAGCAAGCTCACGGAGTCAGTTTGTCACCTGGATTTCCCACCGTGTGGCTTACAGCCCGCTGACCATCCAGGGCAGTCCAACTGGTTTTCCGCTTTGGGAGGAAGGACAAAATAATATCCTCTTTCA
The DNA here is from genome assembly GCA_028533065.1 of Trachops cirrhosus. Taxonomy (NCBI): domain Eukaryota; kingdom Metazoa; phylum Chordata; class Mammalia; order Chiroptera; family Phyllostomidae; genus Trachops; species Trachops cirrhosus. The sequence continues at coordinate 154,670,109 of CM052542.1, read as the reverse complement.
AGACTGTGAATATATGTGAGCTGCATTCACATTCTAGTGAACTGTTACATTTGTGGCTCTCCATCAAGTGCAAGGTTAGAGGGATGATGAAACGTGGCCACGTTCACGCAGGCGAGGGCCACGGGCTTCCCGCCGGGGCTGCCGTCCCAGCGCCCGCTCATCTGCGTTGGGCTGGGCGGCGCTCCGGGCAGAGGAAGAGTCCCACACGGCGGTGGGAGGTAGCGTCAGTCGCCTCTCCATCCCGAGCGTTGAACTCGCTCAGCCTTCTGCCTGTCAAACGAATCCGTGTTCTTGCTGGAAGTTGGGCAAACTCCAAAGAGTAGAAAGGAAAACAAGGACGAGGGGAGTCTTCTGTGGGACATGGCCCCTTTGGTCTTATTTTTATTTTTTAAATAACAATGTGTTTAGTGCTTCACTGAACAAACTTGTCCGTCACTATTAAGTTCATTATGAACTTGAATCACCGAAAATGTAAAAGCCCGTACTTGGACTTGAGCCCTAAGCTGCAGCACGCTCGGTGCTGAGTGATCTAACGCAGTCAACTCGGTGCAGAGTCAGGCGTCTTTCCGCACGTCTGTGGTCCGCGAAATATAGCTTAGTAGGCGTGGCGTAGCCCTCCCCGCTCCGCAGTGAGCGCAGAGTAACGGCTGAAGTCACCGTGGCCGAATGACATTTGGGCTCCAAGGGAAATCCGCTCTCCCCTGGGCTGTCTTCCTGGGCGGGTCCTTGTGAGGCTGGCGACGCCACCCGGGATGAGACCCGCGAGGCTCCAGGGCTTCCCGAGGACGGAGCTGCCACAGCACCGACCCCGGGCAGGAAGCCGGGCCAAGGGGGTGCTAACTCTTATGTTTATTTTTCAAATTGGGCATCTGACTGTATATCCCTCCTTCAGTGGGTCGCTTTCCCTTGTTATTTGGGAAGACGGTCGTTAATACTAAGTAACATTCTGCCCGTTGGATGTCCCATTGCCCATTTAACCAGCCCACTCTGAGTGCTGTTTGAGATAAAGCGGCCAAGCATTGCATACGTAAGCCCTCTGGTCTGGGAGCCTGGGGTGGGGGGAAGCATGCACTTCCTCCCCATTTTATCGTCAAACTGCCCTCCAACGTTGTTGTAACAATAAGAGCTTTGCCAACAGTCTGTGAGAATACATCCTTTCACCAAACCTTCAAAGACACTGTCTTCATTAAAAATTAAAATTAGCGAACATCGATTAAGCAGAACATTCTAGATGCTTATTTGAATCCCCAGCCCTTCGCTAACGGTGAGGTTGAACATTTGGAATGTTTTATTAACTATCCATATTTCTTGTTTTGTGAACTGACTGTCCATTTTTTTTCCATTGGGTTGGTCACCTTTTTCTTACTGGTTTGCAATAAATCTATATAGTAAGCGAGTTAACTTTTTAATGTGATAGAAATAATTTTCGCAGAGCGTAGTGGGATTTTTCATTTTGTCTGTGATGTTTCCCTTTAATATTTAATTAGGGGAGTTAGATCTGTCTTTTTCTTTACAGGCCCCTTCTGTGTGTCGTGCTGAGAAAGACTTCCTTGTTCTAAGATCAGATAAATAGTAAAATCTATATGATATTCCAGTTCTTTTGTAATTTTGTGATTTATATTTTAGCTTTTCATCTAACCAGCATTACAGTGTCTGTCAAGCGAAAACATGTTTTCCTTTTCCTCCTTAAATAATTAAGGAATCGCACCAGCACTCCAGAAATTATCATCCCCTGCCAATGATGTGAAAGCGACGCCTTCATCCTGTGTTACTTCTGCGTGTGTGTCCGAGCTTTCTCGGGTGGCCCTGCCTGGGAATCAGCTTACGATGGTTTGCTCTTAGCACAGATACTGCCACGGACCTAACGGGCGTTGCCCTCGTTATATTTCCAGCGTTATGTAGGCAGAGTATACATTTGTGCACATGTATCTAGTTAACCAATCCCTTCAGAGAGCAGCGGCGCACCATTTTCCGCCCGACAATTGTATCGGCAGCGTGCACCAACTAACTGCCACTTTCCACACCGCTTCTAACACGCCACCTGACACAGTCCGTGAGTGTTTGTTACAATACGTATTTGCCTTCCTTGGCCACCTTATAATTTAGCTCTTTAATTGTCTTGTTTGGTTCTCACTGAGATTCTGCATTTTGTCCTCGGGGTACGTTTCTGTGACGGACCGCCCCCGAGAGCACCCTCCTCTCCTCTGGCCCGTCGAGAGCAGCCTCAGCCACTTTGGTTTCGAGGGACCTTTCGTTGCGCTCACCCAGAGTTTGCGCATGTGCAGGGGACATTCCCACGGAGCAGGAGGGTGGGGCCCTTGGTCCTCTCCCCAGACCCCGGAGGGATGCGGTCCGAACCCCCTGCTTGGATTTTTAGCTCCAAGACTGGTTCATAAAGGGTCACACTCCAGATCCAGGGACACAGAGTAATGGGGGACCGCGGGGACCTGGAACTGTGGGCAGATCCAGGAGGAGGCCACCCTTCCCGCACGGTGTCCCCACATTTGGGGAAGCGGCCGTGGAGCCTGGGTTTGTCTGCGACCCAGCTTCCACGTCATCCATCAGCCAGGACACTGCCCACCTCTTCCCAGGCTCCTGGAGGTCCAGGCTGCAGTCCGCATTGCGCGGCCGCCTTATTCCGGGGCCGCTGATTCCAAATGCTGCTTCCAGCCGCCAGCTCTGGCCCAGGGACCTGCTGCAGACCCAGCCGTCTACAGCCTTCCTCCTGCACGTTGAGGGAAGGCTCTGGGGCCTGCCGGGCTGAGACACGGCTGGGGCAGTGCGGTCGGCCACCAGCGGCAGCGCAGCGAGCAGACACCGCTGACACTGGGGGGCACGAGAGTGGGGACAGTGGGGACCCCTGTTTGCAGCCCCGCTGGAGATCATGCACCCTCACGTGTTCACCTCATCCCCCTCCTGCTTCCTCCAAAGGCGGAGATCCCACGCAGCTGCCCTCCTGGGTCAGCCGGCCTTGCGGAGGGAGGGCTTACCGGGACACCCTCCCACTGGAAACGTCCAATCAGCGTAAAGAAGCGGCGCCATTGGTTCTCGAAGCCCTTCCTGCACCGACTTCCGGTGAAAACACTGGTGGGAAAGGTAAGTATTTCATTGTCACAAATGTGTCTCCCATGGAAACAGTGCAAAACGTGCAAGCGATGCAAACTGTTCTTCATTTGTCCTCTTCTCCAGGGTCTATCAAAAGGAAGGACGCCTCCGACGACTGGTTCTTGGTGCCAGAATCTTGAAAGGTTTAGCTGCGTTGGTCCATCCTAAAAATGTAACAGTGTGCCCCCAAGGAGATTCAAATTCATCCAAATTCATAAATAATAATGGTATCGGAGCACGTCATTTGGGGGTTTATTTACAGTTTTAGCTTGTATCCACTTGTCTCCTCGTGAGATCTAAGCAAAAGACACACGTGCACAAATGCACAGTAATTTAGTGGGGCTTGCGGGCAAAGATTTACTTTTTATGTTATCTGTCAAATTTGGAGGCTTGAGAGGGGTTCCTGACCCCACCCCCGCACCCGGGGTCTCTGCCCTCCGCGCAGACACCGCGGTTTCGCAGACGTGTGGCGGGCGTGCAGGGCCGGCCTCGCCCCGCCGACCGGAGTCCCCGGCCAGGCAGCCGTGAGCTGCGGACCCACGGCTCCTCGCTCGCTCGTCTCACCGCCCTCTGAGGGTTTGCTTCGGCAGCGGCAGAATGTGAGTCTTTGTTTCACTCCCTGCACCGTTTCCCGCAGGCAGAACTTGGCACTGGGCAGGTCGGGCTTGGCCTCCATCCAGGCAATTTAGCAGCACACGATTCTCATTATGCGGCGGGCTCACCTGTAGGACGGTCCCGTGGTCTGGACGCCGCGCCCGCATTGTGACTGTTCCGGCGCTGCTCCTGTACGACACGTGTTCCAGCGGGGCCCGCCGTTTCCCCGCACGCGTGTCCAGGGCGGGCGCTTTTTGTTTTTGCTGGGAATTGGGAGAGCCACGAGCTGCGTTTCCCGCTGTCCTCTCCGCGTGCCGATTCAAAATTAGGGATGACAACGGCGCCGATTGTAAAACACGAGTCGCCAGCGCTCCTGCTCAGAGGCTTGAGGAAGAACCTGTCAACGGTTCAGAGCAGGAACACCCATCTCGGGTCGCTAGGGAACCACAATCCCCGCGTCTACTTCCAGAGACTGCGTGGGTTGCCTCCGCCCACGGGTGTCGTGCAGCGCTGAGGCCGCTCTCCTTGGGTTGACACGGAGAGACCACCCGCCCCGGTCACCCGCGAATGCTCTGCGTCAGTGCGGAAATCGCCTTCCCACACTAAGCTGCCCCGGTGCCCGCGTGGTGGTGGCCGGCCAAGGGGCTTCTGGGAGCCACTAGTCACTCTGCTGCATGAGCAAAGCCAAGTCACTCCTCTGTCAGGTGGGATTTCATTTAAAACACATTCCTGTGCAAAATGAAATACGTAAAGCCGTCCACGTCCGTGCTGAGCCTGGCGGTTTCCACTCCTTCGCAGACAACATTGTCTGTTTAATGGAGGCAGGAGGTCCCTGGGCTCAGGGACCTTTGTCCGACCCAGAAAGCGCTTCTGTTTGCTTTATGCGAATGTCCAGTTACTGCTCCGAGGCGGACGGGGCCTGTCCCACCATCGAGTCTCTCCCCACGGTCCTGCGAGGGTCTCTCCGAGGGACACTCGCATCGCCAGGCGGTGGGCGGAGGTTTTCCAGGACGACGTCATGACCACGTCTCCGTCCGCTCCCCAAGTCCACGCGTCAGAGCCGCAGGTCTCGTTCGCAGCCCTGTGCTGGGAGCCGGGCCAGCCGGGTGCGCTGTGAGAAGCTGATTTAGTCTCGCGCTCGGGGTTAGGCTCCTGGACTCCCCCGACGTTGCCGGCCGAGCCGGTGGCGTCCCCCACACTGTTGTCAGACACGAGGTGCAGTCCAGCCAGGCACACCTTGGCCGCCGCCCCCACCTGGGCTGCTCCACCGCCCTCTCCTTCTGAGGCCAGGACCCAGCAGGAGCTGCAGGAGGAGCACCTGGCCCCGCCCACCACGTCTGCACGTTTTTCCTGTAAACAAACGAATCCTCCCTTCATGAGTACCTGAGAGTCGCAGTCGGGTACCACGTCTCTGACCTGGAACCTGCTGAGTGATGCGCAGTGCGGCTGGATTCACGTTCCCATCCTCCCGGGAAGAGGCCGTTTCTCCCTCCCCCTCCAACAGCACGGAGCTGCACTCACTGCAGGGACTGGCCCCCGCACCCGCGTGTGCCGGCGGCGGGACAGAGAGGCCGTGGGACGTGGGTCAGGAAGGGCGCCTTGGGGAGAGAAAAGCCCTTCAGTGTCTCTGAAAATATTGAGTCCAAGTGTCTGTACCCTGTTGGGTTAGTTTTCGTTCCTTCAGATTGGTGTATTTCTGCTACAATGCTGCACGCACTGAGATGTTTAGGCATCTACCACCCCCAGTGCCAGGCTTCCCTCTGTCACCGCTGCCCGCTACCACTCTCCGCGCTGCTCTCCTCGCCTCGGTCCGTGGGGGCCATCGGGGCCTCCGTGTTGAGCCTCTGCAGGGGCCTGGGGGTTTAACTCCCCGACTCTGCAGCTCCGGGAGAATCCCATTCCGCCTGGCACTGAGGCCCGTTCCCTAAACATCGCTGAATGGCAACGAGAGATGCTCAGGTCCCGCTGGTGCTTCATCCGAGGACACGGTGTGGCTGCTCACTCGGGCTGGGACTGCAGAACCAGAGGGGTGCCGCCTCACCGAAAATGACCTGACGGTTCCAGTCCCCGTTCAGTGGATGCAGTGACAAAGACACTCCCCACCTGCTCGGGGGTCACATGTGCACTGAGGGAGCCGAGGGACAGGTCCAAGTGCCCGGCCAGGGCCCCCAGCCGCTCCTGACAGGGCTGTGCCGTACCGGTCCGGCCGAAGCCTTGGCACCGAACCTCGGTCCCAAGGGCTCAATGTCTCTCCAGGGTGCCAGAGTCACCGCGCAGCTCCCAGGTCTAAGGGGCTGCGTGCTCACTGAGTGAGCAGCCTTTGGGGGCTTCCCTGCACTTCAGGAGCCTAGAGCTCATCCTTGGCCCCAGTCCCTGTCCCGCTGCCTCCCCCTCGTCATTCCCCGCTCATGCTGTCCTCTCCCTTCCCTCCACCAAAGCACCCCTGTCGGGTCCTCGGGACCCGTTGGCTCGTGTCCCCGGAGTCTGCATGTTAGCACCGCCCAGCCTGTCAGGGGCCCGTCCCCCACGCCGTGCCCGATGCTCTCCCACACGCACTCCACACGTCCTCAGGTCTCAGCTCGCCGTTCCGTCCTTGTGCTCAGGGCAGGGGCGCAGCAGCGCCGGGGGCGGCTTCTGGTGTCACTCGGCATCGCCTGCTGACCTGGTGACGCCCCAGCGGCGGGGGGACACCTACCATTCTCTGCATGGACGCAGTGGCTCTGCTCTCGAGTTCCTGCTGGCCCTGGGAGACAACCTAACCAGTTCCTCGTTCACTCAGTCCACCATCCAATGTCTGCTGAGCAGCCACCGTGCGCCGGAACATCAGGGACCCGCGATGCACCACTAGTGATGAGACACCAAGTCCTGGTTCAGGGCGCTGCGGTCTCCGCTGCTCCAGCTGGTGCTTTGGGAGGTGCGCCCAGGGTTACGCTTGGCTGGGACGCACCTCCTGTGGCCAACCCCAGCCGCCATCTTGAACCTGAGTCCCACGTGGCGGGCGGGATCGCAGAGGGGTGGCTGGTCCGGTGCACGCCCATCCTCGTGCTGCCCGTGTCCAGGAGTAGGAGAGGGCCAGGGCAGTGGGGTGGAGCAGGCGCTGGCCGCGAGCGCGGGCTTTCCACCAGCAAACCTGCAGACTGCCTGACCCATCTCCGCGGCTTGGCCAGAGAGTCAGTTCGCCTGTTCCCCCGGATAACTGCCCCCTACATCTCGGGGTCCTGAGCGCAAGCAAGTGTCCCTCGGCGGGGGGTGATCCTGGAGACATGTGGCGGGATAGCAGGTGCCCTTCTGAGGGCTGGGAAACCCCCGTACATGGATTAAGGGCATCGGTGGCTGCTTGCTGTGACAGAGGTGAGGGTCATCCTCATTCCCTTTAATTAGAGTGACATCTCCAATGGGATGAGTGGCAGGACATGCCATGGGCTGTGTTTCCTCCCAGGGACCCAGTATCTTGTCATCTCATCCCTGCGGTGCGCAGTGACCCGGGGGTGGGGGGCTAAGTCGGAGGGGCTCTGTTCCCAGGCGGAGTTGGGACAACCCAGCCCAGGGAGTGAGCTCTGGGGTGACTTTGGAGTAAGGGACAGTGTGCTCTTCCTGGTTTAATTTTTTTCTGTGGGAGAAGTAGCGCCTTGGGCAGAAAGGCTACGGTCAGCACGTGTGACTCAGGACACACGTGAAACTCTTCTCCATGGAGAGATCCCACGCGTCTACAGGAGTCACATTGTCCAGCTGGTTAAGGAAGAGCAACTCTGACTTCATTCAATCTACCGAATCTGCTCCAGTCAGTAATTGCTAGGCATTTCAAGTTTTCAGATGATGTTAACTGGATGGAAACGGTGTCCGCGGTCAGGTGACGTGTGTGCGTGCGCGCCCTTATGGCCTGTTCCACACAGCTCTTCTGCATGGGAAGGCTCCGGGTTTTCCGAACTCCAGAGAGGGGACCGGGTGAGGGGCCCCGGGGCGGCTCCTGGAGGGGCTCTCCAGCCCCCATCCCTCCCAGATGTGCACACACCGCCACTCGGGAGAACGCTCTTGTGTTTAAACCACGGGCAGCCCTGGGACCTGGGAGGTGGGCAGGAAGCTAAGCCTGGCCTGGCCTCAGATGGTGGTGGGTGTGCCCCAGCACCGTGACCCAGTCCAGGGCCTGCGCCTCCTCACAGCGAACACCCTCCGCCGGCCTGAGCCCCCTGCCCGTCAAGGGCCCTGTCGCCAGGCGGTCCCCCAGGCCCGTTTAATGGGAAACGGCGGGATCGGTGGCTCTGTGCGGCAGGGGCACGTGGGCGCTGAGGTCCGCCCTTCCTGGTTTGCATTCCCAGGTAACGACCCTCTAAACCGTGGCGCAGCCGCTCATTGGAACTGACACGCTGTGATGGGCTTAGACAAACACGGGGGCCCGGCCGGCCTCTGGGAGCCCCGTGACGGGGAGTGACCCGGCACGGCCATCGTCTGATTGAAGCGATCAACGCTCTCCCACAGGTCGTGGGAGATGGGCCCTGCTCCAAATCGGAGAAGACTGGGCCTCATTGCCTGATTACCTGCGGCAGCCCCAGCTGAGTTCAAGGCCATAGGCTGTGAAGGGCTGTTTCCTCGTGTTTGTGGCTGGAGCACAGAGGGCGGGGCGGGGCCTCCTGGGAGCTCCTCCTCACACAGCCGTCCAGAAGCTCGGGCCCCGCTTCTGGGGACAGGGGTGGGGGCAGCGCCCTCCACGTGTGCTCAAGGCGGGAGCCTGTGTGTGTGTGTGTGTGGTGTCCTGGGGGCGCAGTGAACTCTGACTGGGGGCTCGGAAACCTATCCTCTCACAGTTGTGGAGGCCAAGTCCAACACCAAGGTGCTGACGGGGCTGCGCCCCCCGGGCGGTGTCCGGGAAGGGTCCTGCCTCTCCCAGCTCCCCGTGGCCTCTGGCCTTCCTGGCTGTAGATGCCTCGCTCCCACCCTGCCTTTCTGGGGCCTTCTCCCTGTGTCTCCACGCCTTCTCGGTGTCCAAATCACCTCCTTTTGTAAAGACTGCAGTCACATTGCATTAGGACTCTCCCCCAGTGACCCCATTTTACCTTGACTGCCTCTTTTAAGACCCTGTTTCCAAATAAGCTTGCATTCCATGAGTCTGGGGAGTTAGGACTTTAGCACGTCTTTCTGGGGGGTACCACTCAAAACTTACCCTGAAGGGAACGCATAGGCAATGAGGCCAGGACCTGGAAGAGACACCTGTGCCCCATGCAGCGTCCAAGGGCCAAGCGTCCCAACAACCAAGGCGTGGAAAGCAACCTCAGCGCCATCACAGGACAGCAGATAACGAGGCGGATGGATTCGCGTACAATGAAATGTGGTACGGGCCTTAAAAAAGGAGATCCGGTTATTTGCAACAACATGGATGTTCCTCCGCCTGGCGGTGGCTGACTCGGGAGCAGGCTGGCCCTGGAGGGAGGCCGTCTGGGTCACCAGTCCCTGCCTCCATGACAACCCGGTGCTTCAGGAACCCGGGCAGCCCTCGCGCTTCCCCGCTCCTCTCTCTTCCAGGCGTAATCATCAGTTCCTGCAGATTCAGGATGCCGGGCCTGCATTTGACCCACTGAAAGTCTTATAAACGGAAGGGTAAGATGTCCTGCCACCAGGAAGGGGGCCTCGGCAATGGACAGTCCAGAGCATGGCCGGCCGGCACACCGACCACCCGTGTGCGACACTCGCCTGTGGACAGTGCGCCCCAGCCTGGAATGAGGGCCCTGCGCGCTCCCTGCGCGCTCCCTGTGCGGCCAGACTCCGGGGGCCACGTCTATGCGTCGCGTCGCCTGGATGGATGGCGTGCATCTTCCCGAGCCCCTTACCTCCGGGTGAAAGGATCCTGGCAAGCATCCGGAAGCTTCAGCACGACGAAACTGGAAGAGCTTGGAAACTGGGTTCCTTTTCTGTAGCGCCATCGCTTCCCCATGCTAGCGAAGCCCCCAGGTCGAGTTGCGTAGAGCTGCTTGTTCGGGTATAAAACAACATGGGCCACGTGGCCCTTCTGATCCATCAGGAATCATTTGACAAAGGCTTTCCGTTCGATTCCAATTGTCTGGCCACACAACAGCACTGAAATGGACATGGGCCGTCCCTACTATGCACCGAAAGGACAGCTATCAACCTCCAGCCCCCAGCGAGTGCAGGGGAGGGACACGGTACCGCCGTAGCTTTCTGTGCAGCTAATCGGCGGCCCACAACGCCCACCGCTTGGAGAACCGAGGAAAGGAGAGGAGAGGGAGGGACCCTGGGGGGGAGAGGAGAAGCAAGCGGAAACCCAGGCCTGCCTGGCTCTGGGACAGCTCGTCTGTCCTTCCTCTCCCCTGTGCTTCCCTCCCTGGGGGACTTCCAGGGGACATAAATTAGCACTGACTTGTTCAAACTCACTCATAACGAGAAAAGCACCAAAGCCGCCCTGTGGGAAAGCCCGGCCTCCATGCCTCCTTTCACCCGCACTGGCCAGGCGCCGGGGCGCCCCTCCAGCCCCCAGCCTCAGTTTACCTCATAAAGAGGAGATACTGACACTATGTTACTTCTACTCTACGATGACTTTAAATCAATGCTGCATTTTAAATTTTACATACATGTTTCGTGTGATGGTGTTTATTTTTGCCAGACTATATTATTAATTATAATAATTCTAACTTCAGAAACCTTAAAATGTGACCAAATCCTTACCTGAGAAACAGAGAAACTACGCAGCATCTTCCTCGGCTTCCATGATCCACATGTGCTGGGCTTGGCCCCTAAGGAGGGTCCGGCAGCTGGCACTCTCCTTATTGTCACCCCTGGAGAAAAGGGGAAAGATGTCCCATGACGTGACATTCAGCGGGCCAGTAGCTGCTCAGGGTTTCCATGGTGACCTCTGAGCTGGGGGGCCATCTAGACGGGGGTCACACTCATTGTCACCGGGGCCAATCAGCCTCACGGTTGCCTTCAAAGGGCCGAATGCAACTTCCAGACGGTGTGAATGTAACTGCTCCCTGACTAGGGGCGAGGAGCGCGGTGGACGGAAACGAGGTGCGGGGCTGGATAAAACAAGGTGGACGGCCGGGTTCGGCCCGCCGGCCTTGTGTTTGCCGCCTGTGACCCAAAAGGAACCCCTCAGGTTGCCTGTTTCAGGGGACATCCCGAAATGTCATCAAAGCCAGAGCTATTTTAGCTTTCAGAGGAAATTTTTAGGTTTTGAGTTTATTCTGGTTCACAGAGGAGTTTCCTGCCCGCTGAGGGGAGCAGCGGCTGGTGGGCAGTACTGGGTGTCCAGCACCTTTTGTCTGTAGCCATGACAGTGGGCCCTGTGGGTGGGGCCGCATCCATCGGCGGGGCGCGCGGTTTTCCGGGGAGTCCCGGCCCCTGGCTGCAGTAGGAGGGTCTCCCCTCGGAGTCTCCTGGGGCCCAGCTGTGATCGGAAACGTGGTTTCCACAGCCGTGTCCTGTTCTCTGGTGGCTAGCCCGTGGACACCAACTGCAGGGCTGGGGATGGGGAGCCATTGCAGCCCCAAATGGCCTCCACCCCTCACTGCCTCTCGTTCCCGGGCCACCCGGGCCTGCGAGCTGACCCAAACATCGTGGTTCTGGAGTGGAATGCAGAGAAGCCGCATGCTGGAAGGGCTCTGAGAATGCGGGTGTTTACACGGCACGCCTGGGGTGCACCCAGCTCGCTTCCAAAGCCGGTTTTCCAAAATGCCTGCAGACCCTGGCCGGAGCTGGCATGCAGCTCTGCCGGTCCCAGAAAACCCACCTCGCCCGGCCTCCGGGTGCCCCCACAGCATGAGACGGGGTGGGAGGGGGGTTTCCACGTGCAGCTGAAATGGGGCCCGGGGCAGGGTGCCGGACTGCACCCCCAGGGAGACTGGACTGTGGAAACAGCGCACCGTGGAATTCCGTGCACTTGCAGGTTCGGAAAACCCCAGCTCTGACCAGGACCGCAAGGAGGATGAGGATGGTGGGCTCTGTTGGCCAGGCCGCTCCGTCTCCCCAGCGGCTCGGACCCGAGAGAAACGCTGCTTCCCGATACTTGGCAGAACCCTTGAAGATCATCAAGGTGCTGGGCGGAAACCCCGCTCCTGGGGTGAACCTGGAGTGCTGGCGTGATGGCTCCAGGCTGGGCTTTGGGTCCTTGGAGGGGGGGAGAGGGGAGGGGGAGAGGGGAGAACACCTTCAGTCACAACGACCTCACCCAACAGGGCTTTCTTGTGATATTCCTTGGTGATGTGGAGCTGAAAGAGACTTACAATCAAAATGGGCTTAATCTGATATTAAAGAATTCTCCTAAAACCCCAAACCACTGTGATTCCCCCGCCCCTGCCCCACCAGCGCCCAGGTTTTGTTTGGCGTTAGCGCCTCCACGAGGCCGAGGCTGTAAGGACCACACGGCCGCTGGTTAAAGTGAGTTTTAAGTTCCTGCTTGGCCGGCAGGTTCAACTCTGCACATACACGGCCCCGCCCCCTTCCCTTTAACCTAGAGGGTGCCTTCCCCCACAAGAGATCAGTCACTGCCAAGGTCAGGATGCTGCGCTAGCAGACCGTGCCGTAGGTGGTCTCAGGGTTAACCTCTGTTTCTGAGTCCGCACCCAGCACAGAGGGACAGACCCGGTTGTCCCTGAGATCACCATCCCAGGACCCAGGATTCTGGCCCGATGCTCTGCTTTCTTGGGTCAGACACTGGGCGATGGGCACGTTTTAGGGGACCGGTGCCCTTCCATTCACGGGGACACCGTGTGTGACTTGGGCTTGTCGCTCCGTCTAAGGAAGGCCGTTGCGGACCTCGGAGCAGAGCCGTTTCACGGCGTGTCTGTGCCTTCGCTGGATGAGGTCTCGCAACAATTATTAATTAGAAACCATTGCAGTCATGATGATATCGTGATCAGGAGTCATAATTCCCACTTCTGCAAACAACATCACTTGGTTTTGAAAGAAATCATTGCACAGCTCTCAGTTGCCCTCTTATTGGCCAAATGAATCAAAGAGAGACTATTTCACAGTAAAACGGTGCTGGAGACGGTTTCCTTCCTGGGCGCCAGCCTGGGAGATGGAACCACGACGGGCCACGTCTCCCGGACGCACGTGGCCTCGCAGTGGCACCGGAGGCCCAGCTCCACCGTCAGCTCACCGCCCACCCGCTCCCTGCTGAGCTCCGCCTGACTCACCCGGGCTGTGCTGCGCTTCTCCGCCTCCTGCGTCTTCACAGTCAAACCCTGCCGTTGGACGCAGACAATGAATCTCAGTAGTTGCCCTAATTAGGCCACGGCCGCACAGCTAGAAGGCCCAACCTTTTCCAAGGTGCTCCGGGACCTCACTGCCACAGAGCATGCTTTCCTTGGGGAGTGACGGGGACGGGGGGCACGTCCTAAGAGCAGGAGATGAGGAGAGAGACCCAGCCAGATGGCCCCGCACGGGGTCTTCAGGGGCGACTAGGAGAGGACGTGTCCCCACACTTAAGCAACTTCCCGGGATGCTCCCTGGCCATGGTTTTGCGGTCACCTGGGTAGTGCCTGCCCCACCCACAGGCGTGACAGGGGAATCAGGACACCAGACCGATGTCCCGAGGGATCCATGCCTCTGGAACGTGCAAGGCGAGGAGGAGGTGACTGAGAAGCCGCAGTGCTGACTTTTCTGTAAATTGTCGTGTTTTTTGTGTAGCTCTGTCTTGGCTGTCGAGGGTTATGAGTAAACTCGGGCCCACAGTCTTTGTCATTCAAAGGCTCTGACTGTCGGCACCGGCCCGACCCTGTGTTGCATCTGGCAGGTGACAGCGGAGGGCAGTTTGCTGGGAGTGGTCCTGGGAGTGGTGTCCCGCCCCCGGGGTGTCATGGGGGTGGAGGCGGGGAAGCAAAACTAGCTGCTGAAAACACAGTGATGGCCACTGTTGGCATCTCAGCAAAGGACCCGAGATTACAAACGCACCTACAGTGGGCTTAGCTGAACCCCCACACCCCAAAAGGTACATCCACCCAGAAGGGCCCCAGAGTACTCCTCAGGTCCCCTCAACCCAGGCACGCCATGTCCCCAGGCTGAAGGGGCCACCAGCAATATCCGAGAACTCATCCTTGTATGTCTCAACATTTCAAAATGAAACCTCAAGGGAATGGTGTGTTTTGGCTGGGAACCTTATCCACTGCCCACCCACTGAGTCCTGGGTGCGGCGGCCAGAGCAGGGGGTGTGACAGAATGTGGCAGGGTGTGACGTACTCATGCTCTTCCAAAGGCTCAGAGCCCAGACCCCTGGCCGGCCGGCAAGCAGGTCGTAGCCCTGGGTGGGAGGCGGAGCCCTGGAGAAACGGACAGGCACCCGGAGTGGGGCGGAGGGTTTAGAAACCCCGACCCCGGAGGGTCAGAGAGCAGGAGGAGGAGGTCCGAGGACATCTAGGTCAGCAGGTCCGACATTCCTATGAAACTTGGGAATTCTGGGGACGACGACAACCAAGTGGGACGTTTCTCTGAGGTTTTAAGGCAGGAGAGGCCAAGGGGACTGGACCACCTGCCCCGCCCCCGCCCCGGGCCCTCAAGTTGAAGGACCTCAGGCAAGTCTCTTGAAGCAGGTCTGCCACACTTTGGTCACTTGTGACGTGGCAGTTGAAGAACGCAGCTTCCTCCCGACGAGCCGTGGAGATCGGCGGAGGCGCCGACACGTTCCAGCCAGCGCCCGGCGCCCCGGGTGCACGCCCTCCTGCGGGTCAGCTGCCCCGAGCCTGCAGGGGCGCCCGGCCCCCCATGGGATGGAGCACCCGTGGGATGGAAGTCGTGCATCCTGTCCTGAACCTTCACGCGGCGTTTGCATTCAAAGTCACGTCTCGGTGTGTGTTTTCCTAGAAGGTGATTTTCTCCAGGGATACGCCTCGAAGACAGCTCCCCCAGCAGGACGGGCCTCGTCCTCGTTGAGCTTCTGTGGCTCCCCAAGGTCGCCGCGGGTCTGTGGCATGGCGCCCCCTGCTTCTCTGTGCCGCACAGCCCCCCACCGGAACAGACCGTCGGGAGGCCCCTCGTCCGGGGACAGGCAGGGACCCCGCAGCTCCGGGCGCGGTCTACGAAGGCACATTGCGCCCACACGCGAAAGTCTCCAGGATCCGGGCCACTCTTCACCCCAGTGACGTGAGGCCGGGGAGGGGAGTTACACTCTGCCGCCCAAAGCTCCGCCTAATGGCGGGGTGCGCTCGCAGGTTCTGGGGTGCGGCATGAAAAGGTCCGAAGTCCAAGGAGTGAACCTCTGTGCTCGTGGCGGTCGGCATTCCGGTACCCAGAATGCACCAGGTGTGTCTCTTCCCCTCTCCCCACCGTTAGCCGTGTCTCTGAAAGATTAGCCAAGTTGTGTGTCTTATTGTCTGTTACCGCGGGATCGGGTAATAAAAGAACCATCGTTATAAATATGTGCAGTGGAACAAAGGAGGTTGCCATGGGAACATTGACTCTTAATTTCCAGAAATTTCTGGGCTAGATTCATGAAGTTAATGTTTCAGGGACATAGCTGCTATATCGAATACAGAAAAAGGCCATTTTAGATAGCACTTCCCTGAAGAAAAAAAATCCCCAAAGTGCTTTTTGAAACATTCTAAGATATTCTTATGGAGTGCGAGGCACCATTTATTTGATGCATGAATAAGACGATCCGGGGACTCCAGCCTCCGTGGGGCGCACGGCGGCCCCACCCGGCGCCTGCGGGCGAACTGCAGGGCTTCACCTACGTTCGGGGCTTTTCCTGCTGCCGCCTGGGTGAGACTCGCTCCGTGTGCACCACCCCCGTGACCCTGAGAGGCACGCAGCTCTCCCAGGATCGCGTCCTCTGCTGCCACAGCAGGACCGGGCCTTCAACGTCAGGCTCTCAGCCAAACCCCATACGTTCTCATGATATGTTTTTGGAAGGAGAACCAAGTAGAAGGGAAAGGAAACAAGCAAAAGTACATGGGAGGGGCATGGCCGCTCGGTCCCCAATCCACTCCCACGTGACTCTGGAGATCCAGGACAGAACTGGGAAGAGGATGGGCTCTCGACCCCAGAGACGGGCCACGGCTCTGTCCCCTCTTTCTCCGGGAAGTGCCCGGCCTTCCAGGGCACAGCTTGGCGGAAGTTAGTTTGAAGGTTCTGAGGGTCAAGTGTGAATGTCCCACAGTGGCTGTGGTTGTTCCAGCAAGTTCGAGCCATGCGTGTTTCCTGTGATGCCGTGGTGTCAGCTCTCAGGGAGGCTGTGGCGGTGGGCCGGGTGACCGGCTGACTCAGGGGCCCAAGGCACAGTCACTCTTCAGGGACAGTCTGGCTCCCTCCCATCAGCTCGCTGCATGCACCCACTCGTGGAAGCCGATGAGAGTGGGATCCCCCGGTCAGGGTGTCCGTGAGCAATCTGATCCAGGGGCACCCGCTCCGGAGCCCACGTCTGCCAGGGAGCCCGGCGGCTAGGAACCCACGGCCTCCAGTGAGGGAGTCCAGAGCCAGGTTCCAGAAGAATCGGGAGGCCCCCGGACAGTTGAGCAACTGATGAGTCACCCTGTGGGCACATTAGTGTCACTAGAAGGCTGTCGGGGACACTAAGCACCCTGCTGTGACGCAGTGACACGTGCTGGGGGCCTCACCGTGGGCAATGACCAAGGGGAAACTCAAAGGGTGACGAGTTAAAATGCAGCTGCTGGCCTTTCAGAGGGCAGGTGGGTGGTGCCAGGTGGGGCCAGGCGGGTCCCACCCAAGGGGAAGATGTGGGACACAGGTGTGTCCGGAAGGTGTCCAGAGCCCGGACAGCGGGCCACCCGGCCAGACCCGAGGAGGGCAGCCACACTCGCAGACCTTGTCACGGGGAACATGGATTGGCTGAGCGTGTTTCTGTCTCGCTCTGGCTCACTCGGCCTTTGTCGAAAGCGTGGATGAGTGAAGGAGAGCCACCGTTGACGTCTAAAGGGTTTGGCCATTAAGAAGGTGGATGTGAGCACAATGTGTTACTTTGACAAGATCAGGAGGACTGAGCACGCTCAGTAGCAACATCGCTCAGTTCAACCAAGCAGCACTGACCCCCAACCGGCTACAGGCGAGGCCGAGAGCTGCCCACCCAGGGCGCCCACAGATCTCGGCCTCCACTTTCGGGAGGCCCAGGATGGGGGGCTGGGTCAAACGGGTGGTCCTCCGGGTTGAGGACTGAAATGACAATGCAGGTCCATTCTCCCGAGGGGGTGGTTACAAATGTCAAGTGTGACGGGCCCCCAAGCACTGGGTGGCCGAGTGGGAGTGCGTGAAGCTGCCCGGAAGCCGAGCGTAGAGCGCTGGCTCTCTCCCTTCACTGTGGTCAGAAGTGGGGGAGTTTTGTCCTGGGCACCGGCACATTCCAGGCTGAGCCCGAGGCCCCTAGCTCGGCCCAGGCCATGTGGCAAAGAGCAGGGACTGATGACATCAGGCCCTTACAATCCTAAGCGGTTGCTGTTTCTAAACTGGCATTAAGCACCTACTGGGACATCCTCACTGACAAAGAGAGCCAGCGGCTCTAAGTGGCTTGAGGGTCACTCAGGGAGTCGGCGCTGAGCCCACGCTAGAGCCTCCTCCTTTCCCCAAGCCCCCAGCTTCCCAGCTGAAGGCTCTCCGTTTTGCTCCCTGCATGGGAACCTCCCCCCGTGCTTATCCTTAAGAAGACATTGTGGAAAAGAACTTGAGCTAGGTCCACACTCCCATGTGTGTGCGTTGTGTCATTGACAAAAAACGAAATCGTCCGGCGTCCGCGGCGCTTTCCGGGTCGGAGTGTCCCGGGCTGCAGACGGGGCTGGCGCCGAGACCCCGGCAGCAGCCTCTGCGTGTGAAGCTCGCAGGAAGCTGGCCTCTCGCTCTTCACTGGGGAGCGGAGAAGAAAGGGACGGTTCGTGCCACCTGGTGTGAGGTCAGCCGGACTGGCGCGTCTGCGGACCTCCTCGGAAGCCCGGGCAGGCAGGCCGGTCCCTCGGTGTGTTTGCCCAGTTCCCGCCGCGTGCATCCCCTTCACTGTAAAGTCACCCTGGAGACGACTTCTCAGTGGTGGAACCAGGGAACTTTCTAGTCCCACAGTCGTCCCCGCGTGTTAATCCCGTCCTTCCACCCTCTACATCTCGCCCACCCGGGGACCGCCATCTCTGCTGGACACTCGACACCATGAGTCCCTTCCAGGACCCTGAGGCAGCTGTGAGAGCTTGCCCTCTGACGACCCAAAACTCAGCTCCATGACACCCAACCCTGTTCTCGGGGCATCTGGCGGTACAGAGAAGACCCAGCCTTTCTTGCACGGAACGGACTTCCACATTTTCATACTCATCATCAGGACGCGCCACCAACCCTCTCTTCTCAGGAGAAATGTCGCCGTCCCGTCGGCCTTTCCTCAGAGGGCTGGGCGTCCACCCTCACTCATCCAGCACCCTCCGTCCGTGGGCCTCCAGCCGGCCAGAGGTGGGGCGTTCAGTGCGTGCACCGACTCGGATCCGGGCGTGAGAGGACCCTCGGTGGGGGTCAAAGGCGATCGTCCTATCCATCTCGGTCACCTTCTTTCCCAGGTTCAGAGGGCTAAAACACGGGTGTGGGCGCGCACGGGCACACGCGTGTGCGAAGCCAGCCTGGCAGGGGTGGCGGCGTCAGGCCCGCGCCCC
This sequence comes from Trachops cirrhosus, assembly GCA_028533065.1. NCBI lineage: Eukaryota > Metazoa > Chordata > Mammalia > Chiroptera > Phyllostomidae > Trachops > Trachops cirrhosus. The sequence goes on along the minus strand of CM052542.1, from coordinate 154,651,831 downwards.
CCCGACGACTGAGCGCCGTTTCCCATTCCCTGTGACTGAGCGAGCGGGCACGAGGAGGCAGAGCCGACTGATACAATGGCGATTTCCGCAGGACTCCGAGACTGAATTAATTGTGTGCGCCTTGAGGAAAGTGGGGAGCACGCGATAGGGGAGATCCCTTTAAAGCCGTCTTATTAAGGGAGCGGCATCCGGGCTCTGTCTCACAGGAAACCTCCAATCTGCCTTATCAAACACAGGTGCGCGCTGGAAGCAACAGGTCCCTCCCTCCAAAGCTGTGTTCTCACACTCTCACACCCCCTGTAGGCTTTGAAATCGGTGTTCAAAGTGGACTTTCTGCATTCATGAAAACCCACAGGTCTGTAATCCATCCCTAATGGAAGTCAAACACGACACCTCCGAGATGAAACGCTCGTGCCTCCCCCACTGTTCACAGTAGGTGTCTGCGGATAATAAATATTTTATTTTGCCACGAAAACAAATAACTAAGCATGCCCCGGTGTTTGTTCTGCGCTCGACAGTAGCTTTCGTGAGTTTACAGCGTTTCAAAGGCGAGCGAGGGAAGCAGCGTCGCGTCAGTAACGGGGCGCGCTCGCCCCGAAGGGAGCTGCAGCCGCTGTCATTCTCTGCAAACCGCGGATCGCACGGGGGCGGGGGGGGGCCCCTCTGTGCAGGCACCTGGGGGCACACCACTGGTGTGGGGAGCAACGAGCAGGCCCCTCCCAGACAGGCAAAGGGTGAAGGAGTTTGGAACCCATGGTGTCTTGACCTAGGGGATGCCAATGGACCCGCCCTAACCATCATTCCCCAGTGCCGGTGTGGAGACCTCACCTCCCTGCACCCAGAACACGAGGCTGGCCTCTTTGGGGCCCTCCAGACACAGGAAGGATGAGTCACATTCTAAGGTCTCCCAGGAGAATTCAAGGTCGACTTTGGCAAAAATCATCCCACGTCATGGTCTCCATCAGGCTGTAGGAATGTGGTGACTATATATTTCCGTGGTACCATGAAATTATCCGTTACCAGCTTTCAATCAGGTAGGTGACCGAGTGGATGGAGTCTATGCTGCTGTCTTCACGAGCATGTGGTGGACGGTGAGTTCTGAGCTGGTGACCACGCTGACAGTGGCTCTGGAATGGTGTGTGACGTCTGCTTCCCCGGCTATGTGCTATGACGTAAGGATGGAGGGGAGATTCCCGTGCGAGCCAGTCTCCAGGGCACGTGCACAAAGTAGAGACTGGATGGGATTCCGCCCCAGGAACTCAGCGTGGCCGGGACCGGGGTTAGGATGGCTGCAGGCCGCCTCTGCGAGAAGAGAGTCGGTGATGGCATCCATCACGACACTTAAACTTGATGGTGTTGGCCACTCCCACTGTTTCTGGTTTCCGAAGCATGGGAACCCGTGTGCAGCCGCGCAGCGGTCCAGAAGACCCGCACGCAGACTAGCATCGTGGTGTACGCTTGGGAACGCCTGCTCGGCCTTGGCAATGACTCTCTGCGTGTGTCGGCGTGGAGGCTGGTTCGGGATGAAACTCCCGTGGAATGCACAGAACTCTGAGTAAAGCAGATTGCCCACCACCACGTAGGCGGGCCTCGTCCAATCAGTTGAAGGCCTGAATTAAAAAAAAAGAGCAAAGAAACGGACTTTCCTGAGCACGAGGGAATCCCGCAGCAGGCGGCCGTCCGGCCAGAAGCGCGCCCCCCACTCTCCTGCGGCTCACACTGCAGGCACCGACTTGCCAGGCTTCTTCATAGCGCGGGCCCGCTTCTTACAATAATTCTCTTCCTCTTTATAAACGCATCCCGCTGGCTCTGTTTCTCTGGAGAACCCTCACTAATATGACCTCCTCCCCAAACCCAATAAGAAGGAGATAATATCTAACAAGAAAAACACAGCAACGGGATCGTTAGCGTCCCCCTTAGTGCAAATTACACTCAAGGACCAAGGAGCCCAGGGAGAATTTGTCCCTTTTGACTTTGCCGAGCTCGGTCCCGCTGCCGCCTCTGCAGCCTGCACCCGGGACAAGACGCAGCGATAAGAACACCGCTTTGGATGCACTGCAACCAGCTTCTACTGAAATCAATAACTTGTTTATGTTTCTTTTAAAAGCTCCTTGTGAGAAAGAAAAAGAGGCTCTGGCTGTTTTCAAAGGAGAGGGTATAGAAAGCGCTGCATTCTCCTGTCTGCCGTGGCTCCCGTGAAGTTCAGTGTCAAACGTGGTGGCAGATTGCAGGGTCCACATCCCTTCTCACCAGGGGCACGTCCTTTCTCCTCTTTCCCTTGTTGCCCTTGCCGTTCCCCGAGTTGTCCTTGGTCTCCAGGGGCCGACCCCCTTTGGGGGAGGTGGGGCAGGAATACGTGGCATCAGTTACCTGGCGGCTGGGCGCCTCCGTTCACCCTCCTCTCTCAGCCGGGGGCTAGGTGCTGGGCTCCCTCCCACCCATGAGTTAAGCGACCAGGACGCCTGGCGGCAGATCAGAGGGCCCTTAGAAAGCAGACCCCGGTTGGTCTCTCCCTGCGAGGTGCCTCGGCTGACGCTCTCCGGACCGAGTCTCCTTCAGGTGAGGGTCTGCCCTGACCTATCCTCTCTCCCCCCCAGGTCTGGCCCCTGTTCCCCCTCCTGTCCCTTGGGGCACAGAGATAGTCATTTCTCGCTTGCGGGGGCCTTTGCGATACCCTGGCGGTTTCCAGTGCCCCGGCCCCAGCACACCCCCGTAATTAGATCCTGTGTAAACCGGTCCTCTTAGGCGGTTCCCAGGTGCACGAGCCATCTGTTTCTGGCTGGGACTGGGACAGACTCCCAGCGGGGAATTTTTTATTTTTTAATATGGTGGGGGTTTTTTTGTACTAGAGAATGGCTTGGGTTTGAAGCATTAGTAATGGAAGGTCTAAGTCCACTTCTGGGGCTGTCGAGGTGGTCTGCCGAGAGCCGGATCGGCTTCCACAGGAAGGGGGACCTCACTGCGGTCATTTAAATAAATCAGTTTCAGGAGTGGCCCCATGCAAAACCTTCTGAGGGACCCAAAGGAGAGGCGACCCGGCTGTGCTCCCCTGTTTTTAGGGACGAGCCACTCCCCCCGGGACTTTCCGTGCGCCCTTGCCTTGGCGGAGCCCCAGGACCAGGGGCGGCCGCTGGCGTCCTCCGCCGCCAGGAATGTGCTCAAAGGTGCGCACAGCAGGAGGGCGCTTCCTGGGGGCTCAGCGTGGGGAGGCCACAGGGGGAAAAGGCAGGACGTTTGAGACAAAACCAACGACGTTTATGACCTACGTCCAGGCAGCCCTTGGATTTGGGGCAGTAACAGACTCAGAGACAGAGATCTTGGCGTGGCCAAGATCTTTGCCAAAGGAAAGCAAAGGCCAGGAGCGGAGGCTGTGGAGGCCATATCAAGGCCGAAATGTCACCACCTCCGGGAAGCCCCCCTGAGCCCGTCAGATGGGCCCATGGGAGACCACGTCCAGGATGAACTCCTGGGTCCCTGGAGTTGGGAGGAAGGTGAGGCCCATCATTTTAGCCTGGGCAGGGAGGTCACGTGGCCTGAGAAATGTGGTCCTACGGTGTGTCCCCGCTTTCTGCGGTGGCAGCTTCCTGTGGCTGCCGTAACAAGCCTCTGCCAGCTGGTGACCTCAAACAACAGAGATTCATTCTCTCACAGTCTGGAGGCCAGAAGTCCAACATCAGAGTCCCTGGGCTGGGAGCACGGGGCCAGCAGGACCCTGTTCCCACTGGGGGCTCCAGGAGAGATTCCAGCCCTCGCTCCTTCCCTCCTCTGGTGGCAGCTGCTGCGCTTGGCTTGTGGCCCCATCACCCCAGTCTCTGCCTCTGTGGTCATGTGACGAGCCCGCCTGGACAATCAGGGATGGACTCCCCCTCCTCAAATCCTTAATTTAGTCCCATCTACATCTCAGCATCTAAAGAAACAGGTACAGTTTCCAGGGGTTCGGACCTTATGCCTTTGGGGACCCGACTCTGCCCACCACGATAAGCATGTCCAGCAGCTCACTGCTCTGCAGCGGCCAGAAGCCAGCCTCTGGGCAGGGAACCTGGGCAGAGTCCCCGTGAGCCCACCACCGGCTGGTCCTCCCTTCCCCCAGCTAGGCTCTGCTGGGGGGACAGTCAGCTGGGCTAGAAGTGGCCATGCAGAAGAACGTCTCTGAGGACGCCCTCTGGGTCCCGGTGCGCCGCCCCTCCCACCCTGCCCCCAGCCTGGATACCGGCTCAGCTCCCTGGTGGGTCTAAGTTAAGTTTTGTTGTGGGAATTGTCCCAAGTTCTCCACACAGACCAGTCTGTCGGCTTAGTGCATGACAATAAGACCCTTAATATTCCTTTAATACAGTGTGGGAAACTTTTTTTATGTGTTCCAGTGGTTTATATCATCATTTTTACTATCCTAAAATGTACATGGCCTTTTTAAAAAAAATAATATTGTCATGTAAATTTTTGTAAGCCCTAGTTTTATTTTATGACCCATAAACTTAGACAATGTATTAAAATCTTGGAAGAATTTAATATCAGCAGCAGATTATCCTAAAAAGAAAAGGAACAAAGCCACACCTCATTCCTGGGTATTCCGAGCCCGATGGAGCACGCTGCAAGGTTTAACAGCCGTCCGTAAAGTTTACAGCCTCTGCCGATAGCTCGTGATATATTGGGCCAGTTAACAGGTCAATGGAACGTATTTATATCTTGCTATAAACTGTTTACCCAAGAACAAACTGATTTCTAATGATAATGACACACGGAGTCAATAAATATTAATTCTAGCGTTTCTCATTTAAATACAGTTTTTCACATCTGCCATAAACAGTGCGCTGGCACCGGGGGACAGATGAGTGGCTCTGTGTGCGAGGGCAGTGACAGGCTGCCGGGCTGTGTCGCCTGGGTGACCAACGCAGCCTGCGAGGCTGGAGATCCTTCGGCGTTAAAGCCATAGTAACCCTTAGAGTGTCATCTACAGTATCTGCTCCATCACGATACATTGTAACACATCTTCAAAAACGAACAAGTGTAAAGAGGCCTTTTAAACTACATATATGGTTAAATCATGGCAGGCCGTACATTCGATACATTTTACACTCACAGAGTTCCCACTCGCGCCTTCCGCGTGGCCGTCCTGGAGTTGGGTCGGTGCAATCTGCGGCTCGTCTGCCCGGACCGGCCGGTGCGACTCTCCAGAGGGCAGAGGCTGCGGGCACGTGTCCGGTGTGGGAACAGCAGTGCCGTAAATCGACAACGTGTTCAGCGGACGCGGGGGGTCAGGGAGTGCACTGGCCTCGATGAGCCGTGTGTGCATCCGTAACACGGGGACGTGCGTGTCTGCGCGGTTTTTTCATCTTGTGGGGCCTCGCGAAGAAAGATGCTGGGCGCAGGGACACACAGAGGGAGCCTTGCCGCGGCACCGCGCTCCCCGCAGACGGAGCGGGCACCGCCTGGCACTTCCCGGGGCAGGACAGCCGTCTGCCTGTGCGGCTGTGCGCATCCTAGATGTGGCGTGAGCTGGCCACGCTCGAGGGCCCCTGGCCGCGTGTCAGCTCCACGGGTGCTTCCACTGTCACTCCCGTGACGGACTACAGTGCGCCCTCCCACAGAATATCACACGTTGAAGCCCCCACCCCAGAGTGTGACTGTGTTTGGAGATGGGTGTCCTCAGAAGAGGAAACAGACACACATGGAAGGAAGGTCATGTGAGATGTGAGGACACAGGGAGACGGCCACCAACGTGCCGACGAGAGAGGCCTCAGGAGAAGCCCACCCTGTGATGCCTTGTCGTCTGAGCCCTCAGCGGGTGGGGATTTGCATTGGCAGCCCTGGCGGATGAAGGCACTTACCAAAACATGAATCTTAATCTTTAATTTCCAGCTCCTGTCACTCTAGTTTTAGAGAGCCGAGTCAAAGCCCTTCCCCTGAGGAAGCCAGGGATCTGGGTGGCGGGCTGTCCCCTGCTCTGCGGTAGGTTGAGCCGCGCCCTGGGCAGCCCTCCAGGCTGGGTAGTAAGGGCTCCCCACGGTCGCTGGTCCCCGGGGCTGCCCTGTCCCTTGCTGTCGCAGCTGTCCTGTGAACCCCCCACATGTGCCACCTGTGTCTGGGGGCATCCCCCCAGGGGAGATGCCTCTGATTTCCATGGAGCTGTGTCTCCAGTTGGTGGCTATTGTCCCCCTGCCTTGTAAAGGTCACCGTGGCCTTCAATTTTCTCTTTTCTATTTAAACTGGTACAATCCCCCCATTAATGTGTTATATTAAATATTAGGCTGTAATAATGTAGTACTTTATTAATATAGTTTAATATTTAATTCTAACATTTTATGTGGCATTCTCAGTCATATTAATCTAGTAAATTTTGCTAATAAAATTACTATTTTTTCCTATTTTACCTTTTGAATAGCAAAGATTACAGTGAAGTAAAAATAATTAGATTTCTTTGGGGTAAGTGATGGGGAGAGAGATTTACTTCCCCGAAAACGGCGCCTTTCTTCTCACTCCCTACACCTCCTGTTGGCATCTCTGGTGCCCAACGTGGGCCCTGGAAGGAAGGTGGGTGGGCGCCCGCCCAAGGCTTCTTTGATGATTTTAGAATTTTCGGGTCGGGAAACCTTGCAGGACATCTAAGGACCCCGAGTTCCGTGGAGAAGGGGCGGGCGGCCCCCATCACGGCACCAGCAGAGCTGCCTGCACCGGGAAAGCCCCGCCCCTCCGACACCTGCCCGTGTGGGTGGAGTCGGCGGGCAGGAGCGCCTCCGTGATCGGATCCCTAAATCAGCACCTCGGTCACACGGCGAAGTAAAATATGCATGTCGCCGCTCGCCTTCTCCGCCGTCGTGACTACCGTTCGATGCCTTTCCTCGTATCCTCTTCTTCCTCCCCGGTCAGGTGCTCCTCCTGCAGGGGAGACTTTGCTGGGGGGCGTGACGAGGACCAGAGCCCGGGACAGAAACGAGAAGGATCCCATGTCCCCCCGGAAGGTCCGCAGGCACCACGTGGCGCAGGTGTGCTGGTGTCCGGTGGGTCTCCCCGCCCGGAACCCTGCCCCGTGCCCTCCTGCCTTCTCTCCGAGGCCCCTCCTTGGCTGGGTCCCACCCGGGGCTCGCTGGGCCATCCTACGTGGCCTGGAATGCTCCCTCTCTTGCCCCCTTCCACGTGCTTTCCCGGGTGGGCCGTCCCATGCTACTGAGATGTCAGGCGGAGAAGTATTCCCACATCCGGGGAAGAGTGGGAGCTGAAAATTCGACAAACTGACACCTAGGAAAGGTTACGGGCGACCGAGTCCTCGGTGGGTCGATGGTGCACAGAGTGTCTTCCTGGCAAACAGTCCAGCTCTCTCGTGATGGGAGGAAGCAGCACAGCGGGTGAGCTGGGGGGGGAGACAGGCCGTCCCCCAGCCCCCGAAGCCCCTGAAGGGCCTTTGCTGTGGCAGGGGAGGCCCCACGCCCGCCCCACCCTGCGGCCCCACCAGCGGCCCGCTCCAGAGCGGACACCCCCGGGGATGCCCCTCAGACTCTGCTCCTGAGCGAGCCCCGCGCCCCGGGCCTGGGCTCTCCCTGTCCTCTCCGCCTGGAATTAATTCCCCGTTGCCCTCCGCTTCCCCGTTTTACTTCCTTACTTAAAATGGGTTTTGATTTTTTAAAATAAAGAAAAACAGATCATAGAGAGAAGACACTATACATCACTCATGATTCCAGCACCCAAATTTAACATCTTTGTTCCAGTCCCTTGTTCATTAGACGTACATTTCGGTATTGTCTTTTAAAAGCTCTTAATCTGATACTCAGATGAGTTCTATGAACCAGCCAGCCTGAGCCCCTGGGCCCTGACCCACGTGCGTGGATCCCCCTCTTACATGGGTGGCGTTTAATTCCCTCTCCGAAGGGGGCCCCTCCTGGTGCAGTGTTCCGGCCCCTGTAACCCTGGACCTGCCCCTGTTCACAACACGTGAGTTTTCCCGAGGCCCTGGAACCTCTTCCGAGCAGGATTCTGGGATTCAGAGGGAGTCCCGGCCAGGAGCAGCGCCGACCCCCTTACTGCCCGTCCCACCCCGAGGCTGTTCCCACATTGCTAAATAACACAGCCAGCCACATGTTGGCGTGCGAATCTCTGTCCACGTTTCTTATTGTCTCCTCCGACAGATGTCCAGGGTGAGAGTTACTGGGGAAAAGAGGGGACACGGATTTATGGCTCTTGGTGCTCCTGGGCCGGCCGCTTTCCCAGACGGATGTACGGTCAGCAGGGCGGGAAGCTCGCCCAGCCGCCCCCTTGCTGGCGTGTAAAAACAAGCGGTTTTGCATCCCATCAGTTGTAAACCAGGGTCACGGGTGGGATCATCTTGTTCTCACCTGAATTGTCTGATTGCTCACAAGTCTGAACTCTTTCACAGCCACATCAGAAACTTTTACATCAGGAGTTTTAAAACTGTAAATGGTTACTGTGTCAGTGTTCTTATTACATTGTTTTCTCCTTTGTGTTTTTAGTTAGAAAGCCTTCGTACGTCCACAGGTCCAGTCCTATCCTGTAGTATTTGATTTCTCTATTTAACTCAGCACTTGGTCAGCGTCGGCTCCCGTGCCTGACATCAGAGGAGTGTTTGTGTCAACATTTTTTCCGTGTGGCCAGCCAGTTGCGCCAGCTCCGTTTGTTAAATAACTGGCTTATCCCTCACTGATTCGCAAACACTCCTGTATCACCTCTTATGAGCCTGAGCATCTTGGGGGCCCCCACGAGAGACCGTCCTGAGCCCACTTAGTGGTTCCTGGGCCCCAGATTCACAGCTGGAGATATGACCCACACCTGTAGATGGGAAGGCAAGAGCTGGCTCATTGGGACGAACTTAGGGTTTTTTTAAAAAAAATACCCATTGTTAAGACACTTTTATTATCAAATATAACACATATTAAAAATGCATAGAACACAAATGTAGAACTGAACAAATTATGACCAAACGAGCATTCCTGGGGCTGCCACCCAGACTCAGGGACAGAGACAGAGCCGGGGAGGCCCGGGGAGGCCCCGGGAGGCCCGGCTGGTCTGGGGGTCCTCACGCTGCCCCCACGGGAAGCCTGGCCGGTGCGTAGGGCGAGCGCAGACCTGCCTATCTTTCTCGTTTTAGCTCGGCGTGCCCCCAGAACGCCGCCCACAACGGACTTGGCACGTTTTTGAACTTCACAGAGATGAGTGTGTCTATGAATGGACTTTGTAGAGAAGGGTACAGAGGAGGTAAAGGGAGATGGAGGGAGACGTGACTTCAGGAGGCGCACACACAACACAACATACAGGGGGTGTCTTACAGACCTGCACCCCGGAAACCTGTGTGATGTTATTTACCAATGTCACCCCAACACATGCAATGAAAAAGAACTTGCGCGTTCTTCAGTGTATGGCTTCTTTTGTCCACTGCTTTGGTTTTGAAACTCATACGTGCTTTGCTGTATAGCTTCGGCTCCATCACTCTTGTTACTATGGACAGCTTTCCAGACTTGCTCTCTGACATGGTATGTCTCTGTGTTACGGTTGCTGAAAGTTTGGATTGCTTCCAGTGTGAGGCTCTCACGGATAATGCCACTGTGGGGTCTTGTTCACGTCTTCCAGGGATGTGGCATGTGTGTTTTGTTGAACACACACAAGCACACGACACGGATGTGCGTGTCTAATGTTGACAGATAACGCCCAGATGTCCTCCCGCATGTCAAGCCAACTCACGGCCCCAGCAGCAGGCCGTGGGAACTCCCACCGCACTGGGTTCCCACCAGGACCCCGCCTTGTCCTTCCCGTGGGCGTGGCGCAGTGCCCCCGTGGTGTCGGTTACACTCCCTGCCGACCTATAACGTGGTGCCCTTTTCAGGTGCATATTCGCCCGGGGGCGTCCCTGCTCTGCGGAGCGCCTGTTCACGCCTGGCCTGTTTTCCTGGGTCCTCCGTCCTTTCTGGGTGGCTTTGCAGGACACCTTTGGTGCTGCAGGTCTCAGCCTTTCGGCGGCACGACCGTCGGGAACGTCTCCCGGTGAGTGGCCGCTGTTTTCCTGTGCTCGGTGGTGTGTCCATGGAAGACACTCTTACCCTCGACGTGTTCGAACGCCCCCTCCAGTCCTTTTCCAGTGTGCCGTGTGTGCTGTTGGAGAAGCCTTTCCTACCCAGAAATCGTGGTGTTTTTCTACGAAGTCTTGTAAACGCTGTCCCCTTTGGCCTCCCACGCTTGCGTCTGCAGTCCCCGGGAATGGGGTTCTGTGTGCAGGGCGAAGCGGTGACCCGGCTGAGTTGCGCTCAGTGTGGGTGGACGGCCACTCTCCCGGCACTGTTTCCGGAGGCCCTGCCTCTCCCGTGGCTTTTCTGTTTGACGCAAATCAATCGCCGTGTAAGTACAGGCTGGCTTCGGGCCTCTGGGTTCAGCTCTAGGGGGCCGTTTGGGTGTCCCTTTGCCAATATCACTGCCTTCATTCACGTGGCATCACAATAATACCTGATTTCTGGGAAAGCATTTCTTCCCGTGTGTTCTTCTAGGACGAACACTTTGGATTTGATTCTTTCACTATTCTTTTGTTACTCACTTGTGATGTTATTAAACTTCCGCTTGTGAGAGTTCTGCACTTTGAAACCTGTGGGAGTTGATGTAAATTTTCACCCAGGACTTTGTATACGGCCTGCGGTGTAGACACTTTTGTACGTGTTTAACGGAGAGTTGAATAAAGGTAAAATCTTTATTTTCAAGATAAAATGTGAGTGTGTGCGCATCTTTGCACACTCTCACACACGTATGCACGGTAACTAGAAAGCACCAGCCCCAGGCCCGGGGGGGCCGGTGAATAGGCATTTGCCTGTAATTAACCGTACTGACTGTGTCCATTAAGTCTTCCCAGGCCCCAGTTTTCTTTGTGTTTTACTGTCCACGCCGGAGAAAGCAGACCAGTGCTCCTTCTGCGGCCGTGGTTTCACTGACTCATTGCTTAGTCAGAGCTGTTTTTCCTCGACTCAGCTGAGTGTTGTTCTCTGTTCACGGAATGATGGCGGCCGTTCCTTCTCAGACGGTTTTAATTTTCGTCAAAATCAGATATACACTTTTTTGGTCCTCTTTCAATATTTCTGCCTTAAATTCTTCTTTCTCTGTTATGAATAGTGCCACATTGGCTTTCCTGGTTTGTATGTGACTGACTCTTGGCTTGTATCATGTGGCTGCGTGTATGTGTATGAACACGCAAAGCTGAACTGCATGTCATTCATGTTGACTCATCTTCAAACATTTCAGAGAAAAATCTGAGTCCGTCACAGCTGTGATCATCACTCATAGGTTTTGGCTTCTCGTCTGTTGTCATTCTTTTGTTCGGTTTTCTAGTTGGTAATAAAAGCTGACTTGTAATCCTCTTGGTTAAATGGCTCCAAAGCCTCTTCCCCGGGAGGGGGGCTGCCCCACGCAGCAGCCCTCCAGCCAGAGGAGGTGTCCAAGCGGACGGGCCCCAGCTGTCCTGGGGACCCCGGGAGTGTGGGTGTGGTGCTGCCGCCCGCCCCGACTCCGAGCGCGGCGCCAGCCCGAGGCAGGGGCCCCTCGGAGGTGAGGAATGTGTGAAGTCACTTCGTGGTACACATGTATCTAACCGGCCTGTCGTTCACCCCCCAGAAAAGGGGGAGCCGCTTACAGGACACAAATTGCAGGAGTGGATTGAAAATTATTTTTAGGAAGAGCTGCTCCACTTTGCTGGTTCGCTAATGGGATACTGAGTGAGGGCGGCAGGCACACCCCCACGCTCACTGTGAGTCTGCGAGAGCAGTTTTGGGAAGGCAAGAGAGGGGGCGACTGTCCAAAGTTACGCCGTGATACTCTTGACAGCAAGTAACTTCCAGGGACCTGCCCCGAGGAGGCGCTGACCCGCGCGCAAAGGCGAGCGCACGCAAGCACTCGCTGCGGTGTCCTTGGTAACACCCCAAACCGGGACCGGTTTAGCGGGCATCGGCTGGGCGTTTGCTAAACAAATCTCGGGACGTCCATCCTGGGGATGCTATGCAAGAATCAAAACTAGTATTTTTTTAAAGCCGATCCTGGGAATGTGAGCACTGGTTGCTGAGACGGGGGTGGGGGGCGGGGAAGTTGCTGCAAGACAGTGAGAACAACACTCAATAAAAACAAACCTCGCGTGTGAAATCCTCGCTCACGAATTTTGGCGAAGAAAAGGTATGAATAACGCACACTGAACTGTGTTTAGCAAGGTGACCTTTGAAGAGGCAGCTGCACTTTGGGAGGGGCAGCGAACGGAGTTGTCTTTCTAGTTGTCGATGTGAGTCTGCAAAGCCTGACTTTATTTTGCAAGCACAATGCCATTAAAATTTTTGGTCATTAAGAAATAAGAAAAACGTGTGAGGCAATAGGGACAACCTAAAAATCTCTGTTGAAAGAACTTCAGGTAACCTCCGGGGAAATATTGTTAAAGTTTAGGGCACTGGAAGCGGATGGGTTGGGGTCGAAGAGAAAGGTCTTTGCAAAAATAGGAGGGGCGTAGAGCAGCTAGTATAAGTCTCATGGTTATTTTAATAGGAAAACCACAATTCACTATGAGACCAAAGGTTTTTGAACAAAACTCACTTGACTCAATTGCTTTAGATGGATGCAGATACAATGTAACATGTGGAAGATACTTGTATCTGTTTTATGACTTATTTTGTGCTATTCATCGCTACTTACTCAGGTATTTGATTGCACTTTATCCAGCCTGTAGACACCTAAGAGTCACACGTTTATCATCCGACACCTGATAGAAGCGTCACGTGACCATTTCTCATACCCACGAGGCCAGGGGAACGTCGGCAAGGTCACAGGCCATCCGCTTAGGCAGCAGATGGTCTGAGACAGATCGCCTGGGATGGCGTAAAAACTGCAATTCCTATGGGCTCTCCTGGAACTCCAGGCATAAAATTTGACCTATTAGCCCGTCAGAAAAGGCTAAGTTGAACAACAAAAAAAGTTACAATTAAGTGTCTCCAAAATCTGTTGTTCCAAACAGCCGCTGACCGTGTGTCTTCTGTGGCTCTCTCTGGGCGGTCCTCTCCGTGGGCCGCCCCCGGAGCAGCCTTGGGAGGGAGGAGGTTGGACAGCCCAGCAGACGCTGTCTCTGACAGCCTGGCCTCCGGAACGGCTTCTGGTCACAAGTCATTGGTCACACGTGGTCAGTGACCAATCTCCTGTGAATGGTGGCCACCACGAGGAAAGGCTGCCATTTGTCACACCCTGAATTCAGCAGCTTTAGAAGTATCTGAGGGTAGGTCCTGCCCCAGGCCTGTTGGATGTGCACAGACACACACAGACATGCACAGATTGATAGAACACACCAGTGGGCCGAAGAGCGGTAAGTCTGTGCAAGAGTGCCGCTCGTCAACCCGCAGCCCGAAACGCAGCCGTGGGAAGCTGCAGCGAGCTCCTTGAGTAAAAAAAAGGAAACCCTGAATTAGGGGCACTGGCGAGGGCGACGGAACACTACCGTGCTCCCTGTGGGGGCACAGCCAGGGGAGGCCCCGTGACCGCAGCCAAGGGTGCGCCGAGCTGGACGCCTCCTTACCCTGAATATGTGTGCCCGCACCGATGCACAGAGAGACACACGCGGACAGAAGTCCTGTAGAAGCCCCCTCTCATCGGGAGAAGGTCCTGCAGCAGCCTTCCATCCTGCAACCCCCCCCACCAGGCAGCCCTGTCCCCTCCCCGTGTCCCAGAGGGGCCCCTTCAGGAACATCCCATTTCACAGAGTCCTCCGAATGCGTCTTTGTGCACACGGGTCCTTCTTCCCGACACCTAGTGACTCCTCAGTGGATACCCACTGAAAGTAATGAGCAAAGGCAGGCCGAGATGAGGAGATAAAGTTGCATGAGAACGGGGGGCGTGGACAGGGGCTGGCAGGCCCCTCATTGGGTCGGGCTGGGGACTCTTCGGGGTTGGGGGTCATCCCTGGCCAGTCTTTGCCCCGCAGGGGTTTGAAGACAAGCATGATCCAACTACTTATTTTTTCATTTTTGGAGCCCTAACCAGTCAGGAAGGAGATGTAGGGACGTGAGCTGCGCCCCCGGGAGTGAGAGGCAGAAGGGGCAGAAGCAGAGTCAGCACAGAGGCTGGGAGGGGGCAGGGAGTGGGGATGGGGTGTCAGCCGAGACCAGAGCGTGGGTGGTCCTGTCGTACAAAAAGTCACCGAGGGAGAGCATTGTCCATCTTCCCCAAGCCAGGTGACTTCTTTTTTAAAAGAAACATTTTTTAAAAAATATGTTTTAATTTACTTTAGAGAGGGAGGAAGTGGGAGGGAGAAAGAGAAAAACTGACTGGTTGCCTCCCCTATGTGCCCCAACCAGGGACTGAACCCGCAGCCGAGGCATGTGCTCTGACTGGGACTCAAACCCCCAACCTTTTGGTGTACGGTTGGGGCTCCAACCACCTGAGCCACCCAGGCTGGGCCATGTTGCTGCTTTTAACTAATCGGACAAACCGCAAAACTTTAGTGTGGCGGCAGCTAATGTACCTCGTGTCCAGGAAAGGCTGCGAGGGATGTGTGAGCTCTGACCCCCGACTCGGCCCGGGGTCTGCAGCATCCCCCCGATGAGTGAAGTCCAGCACCCTCGTAACTGCCCGGGAAAGGGTGACCAGCGCAGATTTGCTGGCATGCTGGGCCGAGAGGGAGGACCCTCGCTGGCACGGTGTGTCCCTCGGTCCCCGAGCCAGCGTCCACTGGCGACAACGTCCTGGACTGCACCCAGCTTCGTCCCTGCATGCCTGTTCTTTGAAAAGAGCCCTTGTTCAAACCCAGCCCCGTTCCCGCACTGGCCAAATTGAAAACATCAGTCTGCCCCGCAGAGCTAGACACACTTCCTGGGGATTTATACGCGGGCACTCGAGCCCTTGCCGAGGGACACGTGACCTCTGCCCGGCGTTAACAACTGCAGATGGAGACCGAGCCATCACATGGGACGATGCTGTTCCCGGCTGAACCTGTTTAAAGGGAAAAATAAGAAGATGAGACTCTCCCTCCCCACACACAGGAGCGGGTGGATGGTAGCTGATAAACGTGGGCGGGCAACAGATTCCATGCGTAAAATGAGTGAAGAAGCAGAGTTTCTCAGGACTTCCCAAGGTCAGCTCCTGTGAAAAGCGCAGAGCTATGGGCGTGGGTGGCGGGGTGCAGCGTGGACGGGACACCCAGGTGTCCACGGGGGCAGGCCCCGATCGGCGGTGCCTGCCAGTCTCTGTGGTGTGAATGCTGCCACCACATGGCACCCTGGGGGGGGGAGTGTTTTCACCGTGCAAGCAAAATCGGCAAATACCCCAAGAGCACAGATAGCAGGGAAGTGTAATACAGTCGTGAGAGAGTGTTTGCTAATTCGGGAAAAATAAGTCATGTTTTTAAAAAGGTAATACGTTCTATTTCATGTATTAATGATAAGTCTGTAGTAAATATTAACTGTAAGCCTAATATTTAATTAACAGCTGTGTTTAAAAACCAGCTCACGAAATCCCTGAAAATTGAGCAGTCGGCTCTGGAGAGCCCACTGACGCCAGCTCCGCCGCACCCCAGGGTCAAGGGTGGAGGCTGCCTGTGTGCAGGTGTGCTTTTAAGGAAAACCCCATGGACGGAAGAGTGGGTGTGAGGGCCACGCAGCACGGTTGAATCTGTCTCACTGCTGCCTTGGGTCCGGTTGCGGTTGGGCCTCGGCACAGACTGAGTCTCGGAGATGCAGCCGCACTTCAAGCACGAGCCAGCTCGCCGGGCCCCGCTCCTCGGGCCGAGTCCCGGGGGGCTGCGGATCTATCGCGAATGTTTCTGAACACAAGGAGAGCAGGCACGTTTTTCTTCTGGCTCTAAACCCTCGAAGACATTCTTGCTTGGGCTACCATAGAGTGATTGGGGCATCCGCATGGGGGGGCAGTAGTGAAGGGTGAAGGGGGTTCAGTCAGGGGCGGCAGGAGGAAATGTGACTGTGGACGGTGAACACACAACACCATGTACAGGTGTCACACGACTGTACACGTGAAGCCCATGTAACGCTATTGGCCAAGGTCAACCCAAGGTATTTAATTGTGTAGCTGTCCAAGGAGCAGCTTCCTTTACCTGAGCCCTGTGTTTAAGAGACACTTTCCTGAAAGCTACATATGGGCCTTGGGCTGCTGTGTGAGGGGCTTGGTTCAGCTGGCAACCCGTTGGTGACTGGCCCCAGGGTAGAAGGTCCTGGTGGGGGAGTGGGGGAGGGGAGCGGGGCTCAGGGAGCCGCCTGCTCCGCTGAGCGCCCGGCGCCCCAGACACGCTCGCAGATGAGGGATCGATGCGGGAATTGGCGGACCACGGCCTGACCTGCTCAGTGACGAGGAAAAGCGCTCTCAGGGTACAAGCGCGGTGAAACGTCGATTCTGTGTTTTGAGAAATGTCCGATTAATTAAAATACGGTGTAGAGCAGGAGAGCTCATTAATATCCGCTCAGCCTCCCTCACCCAACCCTCGGCCTTTGCTCTGGCCTGGGCCCCGCGCACCCCGCGGCCGGAGCGCGGCCTCCGGAGCTGGCTCTGCCTGGCCACGAAGTTTGGTGCGGAAACAGCGAGGTGCACGGACACAAACGCTGAGTGTGTTTCCAGAACAAATAGAAATCTACTTGCCGTTAGAGTCATCATTCCTCATCCTCTCAAATTATTCGATTACAATAAAAACACACGAATCAGAAGAGGAGGCTGATTTTTATGGCTTAATTGATCTTTGATACTGTCCTATTTTGTGTCATATTTTGTCAAAAACAGAAGTGAGCCTTGCATGGAGACATTCACAGAAATTATTAAAGCGGTGACCCCAAATTACCCCAGAGATTTCAGGACAAATTTGGCTGGTTCGCCTGTCAACCTGGAGGCAGCTTCTACTCTGGTGTCGCCCGGGCCTGATTGCCACGACAGCTGTGCCTCCCGGGGGAACTTCTAGGATGAAAAACTGTGATCAGAGGGGACCCTCCGGAAGACAGGAGCCATAACGACCCCACGGTGGACCGCTGTGGGCGGGGTTGTCCGGGGTCTGGCGGAGCCTGCCCAGTGACCTGTCTGCAGCAATCATCTTGACACATTCGCCACCTCCCCCCGACCCGTGTGTCTCCTCGCCTGCGGTATTTCAGGAGGCATCTCCAGGAAGCACCGGTCCCTGCAGGGGTTCCCTCTGGCCGGGGACGAGGGACGAGCGAGGTGTCCTACGTCGGGTGTCTGAAAACCCCTCAGAACGCAGGCCACGGTCCAGCTCCCTTCCCACGACTTCGTCTGTTTGTGGAGACGCAGGCGGTCCTCTGTCGTCTCCCACCTCCCTGGCAGCGACACACACCATTACCAAGAGCACACGGAGCCACCCCGCCCGTGACCTTGGCTGGTCTGAAGCACCTGCTAGGAGCCCGTGGGATGCTTCACCTCTTCTGAAAATTGTACTTAGCAAATTACAACAAAAATTGAAGGGCGTTTTTCATTTCAATGGCTGGGGAAAATTTACATTCTAGAAGGTCCGATTAATGACATGAGGTGAAGGAATTAAAGAGGACTCTGACTTGCAAAAAAATATGTTAAAAATCATGAGCATAAAACTCAAATCCAGGAGTGGGCGTGGCCTGCACAACCCTGAGGGGGGCGTAGCTGGTGGTCGGGGGCCCTGACACCCCCAGTGCTGGCCTTTGGAGTATTTTGCAGTCCATGTTGCCTCATCGAAAGGTCACTGAGAGCCGAATACGGCCCCGCCCGTGCAGTGTGGCAAATGCAGAGAATCAGGGGACCCAACGTGCTTTCCGGGACCTGCGACTCTCATGAGCTGGTGGCACCAGGCAGGTAGAGGGGGCTGAGGAGCAGAGAGAAGGAGGCCCTTTGGGGACCCTCCCTCTGCCCCGGACGCACCTGGTCCTGGCCTGGGGCGGCAGAACTGGAGATTCCTGGGGGCCGGGTGGAGGCAGGAGCGAGTGCGTCCCAGACCTTGGTCCCCTAGCTTACAGGCCAGGGGGGAGTGACATGGGCAGGGGCTGGAACGGGAGTCTCAGGACGCTACTGAGTGGCTGTGTGATCTCAGGTCAGGGACCTCCAGCCCTCCCCAGTTCTTTTCATTACTTCCTAAGGGTTTCAGTCCTTCCCCGTGAATGGTCTTTGTAGTGGCCAAGTGTCATTGGCCAAACTTCTCAGTTCGAAGCCTTTCCCCTGTGTGGTCGGGCTGAGGTTCTCCCCCGCAGTACGTATGATGAGCTCTCTGTCCGGAGGGGGCTGCTGAGGCCCTGGGGGTCGACCCTTGGCCCAAGTTATTCTACTGCTTCCTGTGGCATCACCTCTCCCACACGGGAGGACCCCAGCTTAAATCTGAGGGTCTCACAAACACACGTGTAACATCATAGAAGGGTCTGGAACCTGGGATGCCCACGCAGTGAGCCGCTCCTGGTGTATCTGGTGTGTGCGTGAATACACTCACAAACACACACTCATAGACACACCAGTCCACACTCACGAACCCACACACACATACGCACCAGGACACACACGCATGCACACCAGGCAGGATTCCTCGCCCGGTGAGCAGATGCATCCTCGTGGCCGACCCCCATCTGCTCCCCACCACCCTCCCCTCCAGCCCAGGGTACCAGGTTCTGTGACCAGGTTCCAGCTCTTCTTCCTCGTGCTTTCCCTGGCCAAACCTGCCGCTTCCGTGTTCCAGGCCCTTCAGATAATTGACTATAGCAGACACGGCCTCATCCCTTTGGTAGATTATGATAAACTGTTCTTTCGTTCATGACAGATCAAGAGAAAAATGCACGCATGCAGTGAAGCATGTTAGGGAGTAGCCAACGTCGAGTGTGTCCTGGATACACAGACCCTTTGTGACTGCATGGTCTGGTCACCTCCTTCTCTGCTGCTTCTTTCCGATGCCTCTTCCTTAGTTCCATCCCTATTTGTATCACTCATTCGTCTGCTCAGTCATTCACCGTGTGGACTGCACGTGTGTGCCCCAGGAGAGTATTAGGAGGGGGGTCCTTGGAGGGGACCAGGTTGAGAAGGGGCCCCCACGATGGCATTCACGGCCCTGTGACAGGGGGAGAGAGTGGGCTTCCGCTCTCCCCTCCACGGGAGGGCCCCGGGAGAGGACAGCCTCCCGCAAAGCTGGAGGACCCTCCCCAGGCGCCAGGCCGGCGGGCGCCTTGATCTTGGACGCCCAGAGATGGTGGCCAAGCGGCAGTCTGGGTGGGTTTGAGCTCCCCACCCGCTGAGTGAGAGTCTCTCCTGGCAGATCGCGGTTTCCAGAAAACCTGACAGCCCATGTCTCTCCACACGGTCTCCTAAATCGGGCAGCGCTGGAGGGACCCTCGGGGAGGAAGTAGGGAGGACAGTGGGCGGGCCTTGGGTGATGTGTGAGGCCTGAGCAAACCTGCCACACCTGAATTCTGTGAAGGTTGTGACGCGTCGGGTGGCACGGGTCGTCACTCTCCACGGGGACGTGCGCTGGGACGAGAGGAGCATTCACCCCTGGGGGGGTAGCCCCGCCCTGTTCAGCAGCGCCAAACTCACTTTTCCGAGTGGGACGCTGCCTCGCTGGCTTACCAATGTTTGTGCTCGGTTTTGCACAGGCAGCAGGGGAGCAGAGTTTTTGGGTGATCGCGACGTTCTAGCCTCAGTGGGGAATGCGAACAGGTGCGAGGAGACGTCTGAGTCCTGTGGAGGGAGGAGCGCTGCCCCCATTGGCTGTGCGAGTGCAGCGTGGGTTCGGCTGTGGAAGGAAACGGGACAAGTCTCACCCACTTCTGCGTCCGCTAGCTGGTCATCTGTCCCCCCATTTGTCACCTGGAGGCGTCAGCGTCACCCTGCACAGAGTCCAGAGGCCCGGCTTCTCTGCGCCTTCTCCCTGTCTTCGTGTCCTCCTTCGTCACTCACCGAGGGCAGCCCCAACCCCCCCCCCCGGCAGAGCTGCCCCCGCCAGGTACCTGTGCTGGCTGAGACTCTTCCCTGGGAGAGTCGCTCTGAGTTCTCCCCGTCCAGACCGAAGCTGGAACGGCGCGGAGGGGCGGCAGGCATTTGTCAAATGACTGCAGGTCGGTGGCTAGTGGGGCTCGTCTCTGAGGCTTCGGCACGAGCTCCTCAGCGGGAGAGGAGGCCTGAAGCACCCCGCGTGGGCAGGCAGCATCGCAAAGGCGAGTGAGAGGCAGGAGTGCGGCTCCCCTGCCACCGGTCGGCCGGGCCGCCGCGCTCTGGGCTGGGCCGCAGGCCGTCCGAGGTCGGTTTCTCCGGGTGTTTGCCGTCTCTGTCCCGGGGAACTTTCTGGTCCTTTTTTCCTCCCTGAAGACCACGAGCAGCCAGTCCCATGGCCCGCGTCCCTGAAGCCTGCACGGCTGGAGAACGGCGGCCTTCTGGGTGTTTCTCCAGAGGGCGAGCGGTTCTGCAGCCCCGGGTCTCTCGCCCGTCCGTTCTCGGGGGGGAAGGGCGTGCGCACCGGTGCGGCTGTGACCCGGAGCCAAAGCCCCTCAGCCCGCGCGAACCAGGGGCGCTGACTTCATACTGGCACCCCCAGCAATTACAGCAGTGTATTTGGGTAGGGAATTTTAATTGAAGGAATATACAATGTTTGTTGGTGTGATGTGCATGCTAGTTTAACATGATGTGACTAAGAAGGCACCGGAGATGAGAGCTGGAAACGGCCCGCAGGGTCATGGCCACGACGGGCTCCCGGGCCCGTCTCTCTCGTGAACCCGCCGCCAGGCGCTGCCCCGCTCCCGCAGCGAGCCGGGGGGACGGCGCGGCCGCCAAGGTGCACCCCGACCCCCGCGGGTCTCCCATTCGGACGGCGTCCAGGCACAGCCCTTCAGGGTTCAGCTCCCGGACGTCAAGGTGCCGATCCAGTAAACAAACAGCCCACAATCGTCGTGCCGCTTTTTGGGGGGTGGAGGGAAGGCCCCTCTGACTCACTGAGCCTTCTGATTCAGTTAGATTCTTCTACACCGCAGAGGGGCCATGCTTTCAAGAAGCAACACGTAACAATGTTAAGAATGATGGAGTAAGACCTGTAGCTCAATGAACAGGAAGGGACTGAGGGGGTCGCAGTGGTGGTGTCGGAACCCAGGCCGGCCTGGGAAATGGAGTCCCTGCCATTTCGCCACCTGCTGGACAACATGGGTGGCCATTTTCCAGACAAATGTCCCGTGCTCGGTAGAAAATGGGACCCCCACCGCTTGCTTTGGAGCCGCCCAGACAGCCCGCCGGCCTCTCAGAGACCCCATGCATCCTCGAGATCCCTCGGCTCTCAGCCC
This sequence comes from Trachops cirrhosus, assembly GCA_028533065.1. Lineage (NCBI taxonomy): Eukaryota > Metazoa > Chordata > Mammalia > Chiroptera > Phyllostomidae > Trachops > Trachops cirrhosus. Next base: position 154,630,601 of record CM052542.1, on the reverse strand, counting down.
GAGAGGCAGGGACATGGGGACTGCGCCTTCGGTGTCTCCGAAGAGCTTGGCTCAGAAATGCTCGACAGAGGGGGTGGACCCCGCCTCCCTCTCCCCAGCTGAGGCCCGGGAAGCGCTTAGAGCCTTGTGTTCTGGGTCAACAGGCAGTAACTCTAGCCAACTGCCCCCCAAAGTGAGGGCCTGTGGGTTAACGCGGGCTCCCCATGAACTCCTCCATGATTTAATCAAAACAGCATTGGCTTTTTCTGGAAAGATTTGTCTTCTTCCCATTCCACATCAAAAGCTGCCGAACAAAAGACACTTACCCCACTTATGGATGTTCCAGCCGCAGCCTAACTCATCTCTGCCTTCGCTGTGACGGAGACCCAGAAAGGCCTACACGGGGGCAAGGAGGGCTGGCAGGCCCTGCGGCCCGGGGTCCAGAGAAGGGCTATGTCTGGGGACCACAGAGCGCAAGGGAGTGCCGTCCCGGCCCCGGGCCACCCGGCTTCCTCCTCCTCTAGTTCCGCACGAGCCGGCTTCACCTCGCTCCTGCGGGGAGGTGGTTTCGGGGGACCAGTCCCGCTCGGGTGCACCTGCGTGCTCAGGAAGGTGCTGCACCAGCCACTCCCCGTCTCCTGGAGAGCCGGGCGGGGCACCTCCCGGTCTGCGTGTCTGCAGGCGGCCTGGTTGCTGCGGTTTTCCTGCTCTGTCAGGACTCCGGGCGGGACTCGCGTTCCAGCGTCAAGACCCCAGAGCCGTGGGGGCTGCTCGGACACAGGGAACGAGGCTCAGGCAGATGACAGGCCCGGGCACCGTCTCGGCGGGGGCCCCGGTGGCAAGAACGCCTCTCGGCGGAAACAGGTTCTGGCAAAGCTGGGAGGGGTGGGAGGTGAGCCTGCCTGCTATGTGTTTCCAAAGACTCTTAAAAATACAACCCCGTCAGCATGTAATGAGATTAAAGTTTCCATCGTTCCTAGTATTTTGGAACTGGTAGGCCTGGAGAGTGCAGACACGAACACTCCTCTGGTGCTCACGGAGAGCGCGGCAATCTTGGCAGCTTCGTTGGGTATCCACGTGGCCGTCACGTGCAGTGGCATGAGGGCACCGTTGTGACTCGGCCTTCCTTGGGGGGGGCCTTCTCACGGGGCCGGTTGCTCGTCTGAACTGAGTCTGAGTCTCCGGGAGGGGTTTCCTCCAGGTCCCCAGGCTTTGTCTACAAGCTGAGGTCCTTCAGAAGATATTCTGGTACAACTGCCCCTGTGTCTCACCGAGTCACACCTGCACCCCAACTCGTAATACCCCTCAACGCTCGTGACCCCTCTGGTCTCTCTCCCGCACACCCAGCTTTGCGGATGGCACTTCTGCCTTCCAGTGGCACCAGCGGTGTTCTTGAGCGTTTGGGGGGTACCAAGGACCCCCTCACCTGAGTGTTAGGTGGGTACCGAGGACCCCCCCACCTGAGCATTAGGTGGGTACTGAGGACCCCTCACCTGAGTGATTGGGGGGTGCCGAGGACCCCTCACCTGAGAGATGCCCAGCCATCTCACCTGTAGCCAAGGAAACCAAGTTGAGTCTCTAGTGTTTTTGCTTCTCCCGGCGTCAGCGACTCCCCTTCAAAGCTAAACTACCCTCTGGGGGCCTCTAGGCCCCCGAAGTGCGGGCTGGAGCAGGTCTTGTGTCTTCTCGTGAGTGACTCAGCGACGGGCCCCTCCGCCCTGCTGGTGTCTCGTGCCCACGATGACCTGAGAGGTGGGGGCTGCTGCGCCCCTCGTGTGTGGCAGCAAGGAGGCCCAGCAGAGCTAAATGCCTTGCCCGGGCAGCAGCAGAGCCTCGAGAACAGCCGCCTCCTGCTCAGGCCACCTACTGTCTCCGCATCACCTGCCTCCCCAGGAACAGGAGAAGCGTGTTGCCCCGTGGGGACAGAGTAGCTGTCTGCCCCAGGAGACAGGAGAGGCGCCACCGCGGCTGACCCGGGACAGGGGGGAAAGCATTTTCTCCCAAGTGGCAAGTGGGGGGCGTGGAGACGTGGGGTCCCCGGGAGATCCCACAGTTTCCCCAGGGCAGGTGAGAAGGAGGGTTTCGCTCAGTGTCTCCCTGGGCATCACGGAGTCGCACCCTGGGGGGTAAACACCACCTTTGTGAACTGTGTCCCCGCCCAGCTTCTGGGCCGGCAGCGTAGGGAATGCCTGTGGCAAAGCGAGAACCAGGGGGGGCGCTGCGGAAGAAGCAGCCCGTGGCGGGGGGCCACGTGGGGAGGCCCTCGTGGACATCCCTTCACTTTGATTTTCTCGCATGTTTTCCCTCCCTGATCAAATGCATCATCTCCTATTAGTTCAATTACCACATCAGACGGACACTTGCTTTCCTGACACCGTTGGAAGGCTGGCGGGCTGTGTCTTCCAAGTGGCTTGGAGGCACATTAAAAACTGGGGTGGCAATTGACGCGGTGCTCACGTGACCGGACGGCGAAATTGAGCATTTTAACCGTGTTGAAGCGGAGCCCCGGCCGCCTCGCCTGGCTCCCTGCCGTCAGCCGAGAGCTGGGCCTCGGCTGACCGCGGGCACAGGCCGACTGGGTGGGCCCAGCTCCCGGCTGAAATCCGGGGGTCCACCCCCTCGCACTCCGAGTCACGGGCAGACACGTGTCTGCTGGTCAGAAAACACTTCAGTGAGTTACAAATGCAACACCAGTGACAGTTACAGAATCCCACCGTACGATTTGGTGGGATGTCTTAGTACCTGGGCTTGCGTAACGCCAGGCCTTTCCGTGGAGCGACCGACCAGCGCTGGTGTTTCCATCCTTAGGAACGGCCTTTGCCACATCAGGGCACTCAAAGTAAAAGCTGTTCAGAGAGGCACCGGATGTCATGCCAGGACACAAAAGCGGGCCACCTCTCCACAAAGCCAGCGCACGGCTCATCTCCTCCCAAAACATCTGAACAAGATTTTCCAATTAGTTTTTCCTGTTGCGTCTGCCTCCGCCTGACACCGCAGCTGTGAAGTTGTCCTTTTCACAGCGGGAGGCCCGCGGCCGCGGCCGCTGGGACGGTGCGAGTGTGTCAGGCTGCAGCGACCCTGGCATTTCAAGCGAGAGGATTCCGGTGCTCGCGGCGACACTTTGCCCTTTCCTCGGGCGCCTCTCCCAGCTCCCTCCAGGAGTGTCCACCATCTCCTGACCTGCCAATTAGTTCTGGGATGAGCAGGTTGGAAGACCACCCCGTGTCACGCCCACGGCTAATCGCCTCGCTTACGGGACCTTGACCTCAGCCAGCCCGCCCGCCCGCTCGTGGCGTGTGCTGGTCCACGCCGGTCTGACTGCCATCTGCGTGTGCGTCCCCATCAGGGCAGTCCCCGGCGAAGCCGGTGCCCTCTCAAACACGGACTGCTGCCGGCACAATACATCCTGTGTGCGTGCCGTGCCTGCGCTCACACATGCGTGCATGCGTGTGTGCTGAGCACTTCCGGTGGAGAACCACCCTGACCTTGTCGGCATCCGCACATCCGGGCACACCACCGTCCCCACCTACAAAGTAGACTGAATGCCTGTGATTCTGCTGTCTCCGTCTGTGGCCCTGTCTCCGTGGCTCCTAAGTAAACGGGAAGGAGAAGAAGAAGAAAATCGCTCGGACTGATGACTTTGCACTAGAGAGGCAAGGACAGGCTGTGGCTCCGATAGGGTTCCTGTGAGAGTCAGACTCGGGCGCCTGGTTTATCCGTGTCAGCGGTCGGCGCTGGGGACTCCGGCCTGTCCGTCCCTGCCGGGGCTGACCGCCTGCCCTGAACTCTCGTCCGGCACCCAGCCCTCCCCTCCCCACCCATTTCCCGCAGCCTCTGGCACCTGGGGTTGGCCCTCAGTGGAATAAGGTTAATGGTGGGGTGAAACTCCTCTTCTCCTCCTTGCATTTGATTTAGATTATTGCATATTTCAATGTTCTTCAAGGAAGAGTATCTATTCATGTTTTAGCTAATTATTTACCCCGTTAAAATAATGTATTGACCACTTCTCTGAGCGATAACCCTTAATACTCATCTATTTGCTCATTCACTCAACACATCGCAGTGAAGCCTGGGCCCGGAGAGCTTCGTGAATCGTCAGAGGAAAACGGCGTGTCCCTCCCCGCAGTCCAGAGCGCGCTGCCTGCAAGGTGACAGAAACCACAGCAACGTGCGTCTGGGGCGTGGGTGGCAGGGGTTCTCCGGCCTCAGAGAAGGGAGGGGGCAGTTCAGGTACACTTTGAATGGTCGTGGAGAGTCAGTGGGCGGCTTTAAGTGACAGTGCAGCATAACTGGATGTAAGGTTCTAGAAGCTCCCTCTCGAGCGGGGAGTGGAACTGGGTGGGAGGGAGGCAAGAATGGAAGCGGGAGTCTCTCAAGAAGACGCAGCTGTGTGTGTGAGCCTTAACTTTCCCACGGGCCTTAATTCAGTCCTTAGTGAATGACGGTCTCGCTTTCAGAATGTCCTCATCGACCCTCCGCCCAGAGCCCTGGGGCCGGTGGACGAGCACGTCCACGCTGCGGGTGGTCCTCACCCCACCGTGCATCTTCAGCATCAGTGGCCGGGGGGTGGGGGGGAGGTGTGCAGGTGATGAGCTCAGGCTGCCGAGGTTTGGGGGGCCCTGAGAACTATGTGGTCAAGCTCGGTTCTGTCCGATCTGCACCGTGTCCCCTCGGCAAACTGGGGTGACACCCACGTTGCTCTGCCTCTCCGTCTCAGGGGCACTGCGATTCAAAATCGTGGCAAAGATAGTGGCCGACAGTCCCCCGCGGCCAGTGTCCAAGCAGACTCCAGGTTCCCATGGCCAGAGCCTGCTTTCTGCTGACAGTAACACACAGAGACTCCTGGGGCACCTACGACCCGAACCAGGGACCTCGCATCTGTGGACGCATCTGTGGACGGAGACACGGCTCTCTCTGAGCTCCGGCGTGAGCGCGCCCCGCTTCGTGTTGGCTCTGCATTCGGCACCCACTCCCTTCCCTGGGGGTTCTTCTCACCTCAGCCCCGTGCCCCCGGGACCCGGTCACAGGAGCCCGCCCTCCGCACAGTGAACCTGTGACTGGGAAGGCACCCGCCCAGCCCCTGTGGTGGCCAGCACCGCACATGGCAGAAGGATGTCTGTCTCTGCTGAGCTCTGAGGCTGGGACTTCAGGGCTGCTCCGGCTGCCTTTCCTGATGTATCGAATCTGCGCACCTGTCTGTGTGTCTGTCTGTCCGAAGAATGAAGCCAAATGGAGACCAAAGGAGAGACAAGAAACTGATGTGAAGGGGAGAAGAGAAAGAGAGGGCCCTGGTCCCCTGTGTCCTCTGTCCCAGGCATGGGGGCCCTGGTGTCCACAGCTCTGTAACTGACCCCGGTTTCCTTCCCTGACCCCTGGGCTAACTCACTGATGTTTTTCAAGTTACTCAACTCGGGTGCCTGTCCCGAGACAGGAGGAGAGTCCACACTGAGAACAACTGCCACGCGTGTTTGCCTCTGGGCCCAGAGGTCCCCGGGGAGGGCTGAGCGCAGCCTCCCCCGCCCCCCGAGGAAGCAGAACCCAGCACAGCCGCCTCCCCCATCACCAGCCAGCCAGCCGCCCTCCAGCGATCTCCGCCCGCCACGGAGTAATTTCCCCATCCGGCCTGTCCGACAGCTCCCTCCAGACAGGTGTCGGCAGTCCGGGCTGATCAGACCACGGCCAGCGCCGCCTTCTGCATCCTGTCCCGCCCCAACCCCGTCCGATCGGAGAGCCATCCTGACTGCGGGCTTGTCCAGATGTTCGGTGATCTCACCCCTCATCCCTGTCTCTAGGAGTTGGCCCGCCGCCGGGGTCAGACATGGTGTCTCCTCGCTGGTTACTCTTCGAATCCCTCTCCGAGAGCCTGGAGTTGGCCATCCTTCAATCTGTCAGTGTCCCTCAAAAAAAGTCTGTTATTGACAGAATAATCGCTTCACTCCCCTCACGAATGATTACAGACAGACCACCGTTAGCCGAGAGCCCTGCTCCCCTTTCTGATATGTTAACGCGAACAGTCGGTCCTCCCGCACCTTGGCTGCACCCCTCCCCCCCAAATTGTCTCCCCTCCGTCCCAGGGCTGCAACCCCCATGTGCTTATCTGGAGTGAAACGTCCCCCTCTGGGGCGGAGGGGCTGGGGACCCAGGGCTCACTGGCACCCAGGTGGGCTTGCCTTGGGCCGCTGGCCCCGCAGGGACTGCAGTCTGGGGGTCTTTTCCTCTTGCGACGGGACTGCCTCTCCCCCACCAGGAACCTTTCCCTCTGGGGGACCACCAGAGAAAGGCTCTGCCCGCCCACACCGTCCTGCCGGGACCCGCCGTTCGAGTCACCGCGGCCGCTGTCTCCTGAGTGTGGATGCGCGGCCTGCACGGGGCCCCCTGCCCGGGTCTCTCCACCTGGCGTGAGTGAGCACGCCAGCCTGGAAGCTGGCCGCCGGGGCCCCCCCACCAAAATGCAGGCACTGTGTAAACGAACATTTTAAGGTCAAAGGGTCATGCCCCCAAGGGGCCTTTGCAAAGGGGAGCTGGATTCGAATGAGCCAGCAGCCTCTACGTGCAGAAGGAGCCCATGCGTTTCCAGGGATAGAGACTTCTTCCGACGGCACAGACTGTGTGCGCTTGTCTCCTCAACGTCTCGAGCAAATCTTCTCTATCTGGAGGCGACAAATGTTTCTGATTTCCTCCAATGTGGAGTAAAGCAGGGCAGTCACCGGGGAAGGTGGGAGCCCAGCGTGATCACGGGATCGTACGCACGGAAGTCTCCAGGCTCTCGTGTGGGTGGGAAGGGCGACCCTACCCGAATGGAGGATCCACGGGCTGGAGTAACCCTCCTCGCCCTCGGGGCCGGGAAGGAGAGCCCAGCCCCCTAGCAGACCCGGTGTCCTGGCCACGGTCCTGAGTCAGCCACCCAGGACCTTGAAAGAGGCAGTGTCTACCCTTCGAGCAGCACTCGGCCCCGGCAAGGCCTTCCCACTGGGGACTGACCTCGGGCGGTGGCCGTCAACGCCGGGCCTCCACTCGCCCATGCCGCCCGCTGACTCGCTTCTCCCTCCCCAACGCCATTGTGAGACGTGGAGTTGGGGGCTGCTTGCCTGGGGCTCCCTCTGACGACAGTGGGGGCGCATGAAGAGGCCACAGGGAGTTGAGGTTCGCAGTGGAGACAGCAGGTGAGTCTTTGGAGGACCTATGGGCTTGTCTCCAATTTTCAAGGGCCTGGTGCTTGACTTCATCAAGGCTAACTAGCTGTGACCTTCCCATGAGCAATAAACACATTCCATCGGCTCCTAAATGCTAACTGGCTGAATCAGTTCCCCAAAACTTTCTCAGGGGTGTCAGCGATGTCTCCCGATCCCCACCGTTCTCCGGAGTGGGGGAGCGGCAGGGGGCAGCACTGGGGTGCGGGAGGAGCGCTGGCTTGACCTCAGGCGGTTCCTCTGCCCACTCCCTGTCCAGGTCCGGGCTGGTTCTTTCTCCGGCTACCTCCCACCGTGGAAATCAAACCCATTCCCGTTCCTGTGTGCTCCAGACCTTCTGCAGGGACAGGGCGCCGGCTGACCCCTCTGCCTGCCGTGACTCACGTGCCTCGGCATCCCGAGCAGCGCCTCCAGCCCGGGACGTGATCCTTGCAGACATGTCAACAATGGCCAACACTTGATGTCATTTACCTTCCGAGTTCCGGCAGCCCGAGACCTTTGTGTGGGAGCTTCCCTTTTCTTTTTCTAACCCCGCAAAACTCGCCTCTGCAGCCGGTGGTGCGTTTTCCCGGGAATGGATGGTGCGCTTCCCGCCTGGGAGGCCGGGAGCCCCCAGCAGCCCCTGGCAGATCCAGCTCGAATTTTCCAGGCTCGGGAGAGGGGCCCTCCCTCCCCCGTGATGGTTGCTGAAATCACACAAACGATCTGCTCCACTGTCACTCCTAGTCAAGGGTGTCACCTGAAATGAAAAGTGCACGTACAATCTGGAGAGGCAACGTTCAAGCAGACAGTGGAGACCTGCTCTGATTTTGCGTCCACGTTTCCCTTTAACCCCGCCCCCGTGATGCCTCGCAGCTGCGTGCTGTGGGGGGGGCTCGTGGGCGCAGGGACCACAGCTTTCCAACCCAGCCGCCTTGCCTTCAAGGGGTGTGGCTGAAGCTGCTGGGCTGGCAGAGCGGATGTCACAGGCTGGGGGAGCAGCCCACAGACACGGGTCCTGTCCCCTCTACGTCCAAGACCGAAGAGTCAGCAGGGCTGTTTCCTCTGAGGATTGATGGTGACGGTTCTCTCCCTGTGCGTCTTTGTGCCCAAATTTCTCCTTCTTACAGGGCCCCAGTCACCTCCAGTTAGGCCGCGTCCTAACGGCCTCGTTTTAACTGAATTACACTTGAAAGACCTTATGTCCAAACATAAGTCCTGGGGGTTAGAACTCGAACACATAAATTTGGGGAGACACCATTCGGCGTATAACAATGTCCCACTCCCCTCTGAGTCAGGGATTTTCCACCGGCGTGCCACGAAAACTTTTTAAAACACGCAGTACCTGACTGTTTAGTCGGTGGCACTGGCCACTCTTTTGCTAGATTGTCAAATAAAACGATGACAACAGCCAACACAACAGTAGCCTCTCGTGTGAGTGCCCCGTCTGGAACCGTAAATGTACATATAGTTCACACATAGGGTAGGTAATGACTATTATTATTATTTTTTGTAACTCAATCAAAAGTATGCCTATTTCTTTTGTCAGATTGGCAAAAATCTATTTCTGGCGTGCTGCAGAATTTTCGTAATTAGTTTATGCGGTCCACGGGATGAAAGTTTGAAGATTGCTGCTCTAAGTTAAACAGAGTCCGAACAGAAAGAAAGGCCTGGTCGTGCGGGGCCCCTCTCTCTCGGGGGGACCCAGCCGCGCGAGACGGCGGTTGGATCAGCGCCCGGAGAAGCTGTGTTTCCAGGGGTCTCAGGGGTCTTAGATGCTGAACGATTTCGCAGGCACCTTGAATAGGAGGAACTGCACAGCCAACGGGACCCCAGGAGGCTTAATTTTATAACCACATTTTAAAGTTTGCTTGGGCTTTAAAATATTGACAAATCCATGAGTAAGACAGGTGAGGCCAGTTAAAAACTGACAGCAGCCATTTTATTATTATTATTTAAATATTATTAATTAATTTTAAGATACTTAAATTAACATACAACAAGATACGTTTGGGGTTTTAAGCATATGATTCTATGAGTTTTAACATATATAACATATATGTTAAGTACATATATGTTTTTTATATATACACATATATAGACACGTGTAGCTACCGCCTCAGTCAGGACACTCGACAGTCTCATCACTTACAAAGTCCTCTCATGCTGCCCCTTTGCAGTAAAACCCTTCACACACCCACCGGCACGTTCTCTGTCCAGCAAATCCCGCTTTTGTGAGGATGCCGTGCACGGGAATCGCTCTCTCCGTGACCTCTGCCGAGGTGTCCCTTTGCCCCAGTGCCCCTGAGACTCATCCGGGTCGGAAGTGCCAATAGCTTACTCCTCTTCGTCGCCGAGCAGCATCGTGGGAAGGGTGTGCCTGGGTGGGCCCACCCACTCTCCCATGGAAAGACGTCAGTGCCTGTTCCCAATCTCAGGGATTGGGGACACGCCTGCGGCCAACAGCTGCCTGGCGGCTCCTGCGGGAATGTACACCTTCGCGACTCTCGAAGTGGGAAGGCTGGTCCACGGGGCGAGGGCCTGTTTAACTCCGTGCAGAGCTGTGGGACGCTCCGGGAGGGGCCAGAGCGCTCTGCACTGACGCCAGCCACGTGCGAGCGCTCTAGTCTCTCTGCATCGCGCCCGCGTGCGGTGCCGTCCAGCTTCTGTCTGCTCGGTGTGCCCGCTTTGGCCGTTCTAAGGGTCTGTGGGTTTGATTTGCACCTGTCGGCTGGCTGACGGTGCTGAGCACCTTCTCGCGGGCTTATTTGCCACCCTCCTATCTTTTGTCTGGATTGCCTTCTCAAGGCATTTGCCCATTTCTAAATCTAGTAGCTTGTTGCCTCATCATTGAGCTTTGAGAGTTTTTACAAATACATTCCCATACACCTTCTTTTTTAGATACTTAATCTGCTGGTATTTTCTCCCAGCCTGTAGCTGGTCTTTCAGCTCTCTCTCTCTTTTCAAGTAATATCTGAAAACTCTTTGCCTAACCTAATGTTATACATATTTTTCCAATATTTTCTTCCAGAAGGCTTTGGGTTTTTTTAGTTTTTTAAATATATTTTATTGACTATGCTATTACAATTGTCGCGTTACCACCCCTTCATTCCCCTCCACCCTGCACACCCTCTCCCACCCACATTCCCCCTTTAGTTCATGTCCATGTGTCATAAGTTCTTTAGCTTCTACATTTCCCCTACTATTCTTGCCCTCCCCCTGTCTATTTTCTACCTACCATCCAT
>CM052542.1:154599393-154611322 GCA_028533065.1 Trachops cirrhosus | reverse complement strand
TGTGGGGAAACGGGGGGCTGTGCCCCCCTGGGTGGGCGCCCGCCCTGCACTTTAAGTGGGGAGCCGTCGATATGGCACCCTGCCCGCTGGCCGCATGGCCTGAACACAAATTTCCAACTCTGCTCTGAAACCCGGACTACAGGACGCCCCAGTGACCATGAGACTGGGCAGGACCAGCCGTGCCCTCACGGGCTGGGCCGGTACCTGAAGTGAGACTCACTGACCTGGTGTGACCAGGCTGGTGATTCCAAACTGTCCACCGGGAGCCACGGTGAAGCAGAAGGCATCTGCCTGATTGGCTGGGCCTGGCAGATCCGCCCCTGGGGTGGGCCAGCCCCTCCGCCCTGCCCTGCACACCGGGCACGTGGCCAGGGCAGGGTCTCAGCACCCTCCCCCCGGGGACAGAGAGAGCCCAAGGCCAGGTCCCCAATGTGCCCAGCCCAGAGGCAGCCTGGGGAGCACACCCGAGAGCCCCCACTTAGGGCACGGCTGCGGGGATGCTGCAGTTTGAAATCGGTCCACACCTGCTCCCAGCTAAGGCCCCAGTGCAAGGAGCATCGCCCGGGAGAGGGCCTTTTTGTAAGGTACACACAGTGCCCCGGGCAGCAGTGGCCAGCACATGGTGATGGCAGAGCGCCCTGGAAGAGTCCAACCCCTCCGGGGCGTGCACGGCCCCCACCCCAGCCCCAGCCCCCGCCCCAGCCCCAGCCCCCGTGCTGTATGTGCGGAGGGAAGTGGTGGGGCAGTGTGAGGCCTCCTCTGGACAGGGAGGGCAATGGCTGCCAGAGCAGGTGTGGCGAAAGCCGTTCCCCTCCATCAGCCGTGACTGTCTCCGGCTCTCAGGGCTAAGGCCGGGCGCCCTCTGACTCGGACGCTGCCTCGGACTCAGCGCTGAGGCGGAACCAGCTGACCTCGTGGGGACAGCGCCATGCCGGGTCCCCCTCCTGCCCACGAGGGCTCTGGCCCTGGTGGCTGGACGCCTGGCCACGAGATAATCGCAGGAACTCTCATTAGCTCCTCTCTTAATCAGGACTGGCTCCCTGACTTGCAGGGTCCACAGGAGACGAAGGCGCAGGGCCTGTTGTTCAAAAGCGATGAAAAATTCTCACCCTGGCTGGTGTAGCTTAGTGGATTAAGTGCGGGCCTGTGAACCAAGAGATCACAGTTCGATTCCCAGTCAGGGCACATGCCTGGGTTGCAGGCCAGTTCCCAGCAGGGAATGCACAGGAAGCAACCATACATTGATATTTCTCTCCCTCTCTCCTTCCCTTCCCCTCTGAAGATAAATAAATAAAATCTTTTAAAAAAAAAAGCAATGAAAAATTCTGATACCATAAGAGCCGAGCGTTAATCCTTGTAGTTCAGGGCCTCGGATGACTGACGGGTTCTAAGCCACTTAGGCGGCTCTATCCGGGCAACGGGGTGCTTGGAGAGCAGCAGGTGGGAGCGGGGCCCAGAGCCTGAGGAGCCCCCCGGGGGAGGGCCTTGGGGCCCCAGTCCCCGTCTATGAGTCGGCAGATGCAGGCGGGCTCCCACCTCGGGGCCTTTGCACCCGCGGCGTACTCTTCCCAAAGGCCCTTCCTTCCCCAGAGCCCCCCTTCCATCCTCTCACCTTCCATCTGTCTCCCCCAAACCCACTCGGGTTCAGGGCAGCCAAGGTTCTTCACGGGCCCTAGAAAACAGACCTTTAAAGTCAAAATCATTGTTTTGTTCTCTTCCCCACTCAGGCTTTTTCTCTGACTGAAGATCAGGGTGAGGACAGGTGTTGAGTAGACTGGACGCTAGAATTTTCTAGCTAAAATCACGAGGGCGGGGACGCACGGGCGTTCCTGTGACGCTAAGGGGCAGCAGGTTAGGCCCCGAGTGGGGTCCTGCCTGTGCCCGCAGAGCTCCCGGTGAGTGCACAGCCCTTCCTTGACCGAGAGGTGCGAGGCCTCATCAGCTCAGCTGAGGGCTCCCGCCAAGGCCCGGACCCCCACCCAGGTGCTGGGGGGTCCCAGCCAGTGAGTCAGGATTTGCACTGCGGGGGCCTCTGGGGTGCAGGCGGGCAGGCCCCTAACGGACCAGCCTCACCTGGGCTGCCTAACCACCCCACGGGCTAGGACTGTCTGTCCTGGTTCTCTCTTGGGCTCCAGACGCCCCTACCTTTCCCCCTTCCACCTCCTCTAGCAGTAGGTTGGGGTACGCTGGATGGGGGGTGGGCACACGCATGAAGAACTGTCCCCTCGTTTGCCACTCAGCCGCCCCGGTGGAGCCGGCAATCCGACCGCGCCTCCGGACGCGTTTCCCCGCCATCAGCGGGGGTCAGGGTGCCCCCCACTGGGAAAACCTCTGTGTTGCTTCTCACAATCTGCAGGTCTCTGGGGACCCATGAGCATGTTTTACGTCCTCGCCTTCCTCCGTAGCAGCCCGCCGGTTCCTTCTTTGGAGGCCATTCCATCCCTTCGAGCCCACCCTCGGCTCTCCTGTTAAAGAGCTGCCTTCCGGCGCTTCGGAAACTGGAAGTGGGGAAACCACTCCGAGCCTCGGGGCTCAGAGCATAACTTGTCCCTTGGGTCTGGTTTCCTGGACTCTCCCCCAGCGCCGGTCCTGGGGAGAGGCTCCAAGGGGCAGCAGGCTGTGCCCCCTGGGCCGGGGTCGGGGGAGCTCACAGCCCCCAGTTGCTCTTCCACCACCAAGCCCCACTCCAAGGAGGGTGCAGCCTCTCCATGTGCAGGGTCCCCAGCGCGGCCTGCTCCCACTCCTCCTGTGCCCCAGCCCGCACCCGTGGCCGGCAGGGCTGAGCGTGCGGGCAGTGGGAGCTCAGCACACAGATTAGACCGAAGCCTTCAGTCTCTCGAGTGCTGGAACGGCCCCTCTCCAGCCTCCGGCCCTGCCCCGCGGAGCAGCCACCGGAGCTGCGTGCTATCTTAAGCCGCAGCCTCCGTGGCCAACAGTCACTTCCTGGGTCTGTTGGGTGCCCGTCTCTGCTCCGACTCGAAGCCTTACCCTCCTGTTTGACGAGCTGATTCCCCCCAGCTTCTCTCATGGAAGGAGGGAACGAGGCAATACCTTAAAGTCCCCTGAAGTCCTCGGGACCTGGAGGGACCAACCCGGAAAGACAGCTGCAGGCACCTGCCAAAGCCACCAGGCATCCTGACACGGCTCCAGCAACGGAAATCGGGGGCGGCCACGCAGGTTTCGCCTCCCAGCTAAACAAGCTTCGCAGCATTCTTTCCAGAAAGCCTCTGGCTGGCCAGCGGGGACTTGGGTCGTGGCGGGACATCTGCGTCCCTGCTCCGCGTGGGGAATGACCACAAGGACATCTACACCCTGAGGGCAGTGGGGCTCCCTGAGCGACGGCTACGTGGAGGAGACATGTCAATGAGGCCATCTAGGCTGATAGTGGGTTACAGGTGACATTCGGAGGGCAATCGGGTCCTTGAGTCCCTGCCCCACGTAGACGCCCGGCGGTCTCTGTGCCTTGGAAGGCGCTTGCTTCCCCCATGAACTGTTCTGGGTGGCGGCGGCTGGCAGAGCCGACCCCTCCCACAGTGTTCCTCAGGCCGGGCCTGACGGGAGGCTGCGGTCTCCGGGCCTGGAGGGAACTGTGTCCCCCCAGACACACAGCGGAAGGGGCGTCTGAGCGGTGAGCCCTGGCCATGCCCCGTGTCCCTCACCTGGCGATCTGCTTGCCCGGGACAGAGGGCTGTGGGAGGAGCTGGGGGGACTCACCTGGAAGCCCATGCAGGTGTGTCCTTGAGCTGGAGGCGGAGGGACCTCGGAGAAGGTGCCTCAACACTCGTTGCCATGGGAAAGAAGAGGGTAGTATTTACCCACCGCCTGCCCCCCGCTTGGCCGGTCAGAGTGCCCCATGGGCGTTACCGGCCCCACACTTGGCGGTCGGCACCTGTGTTAGAAGGGTAAGCGAGAGCCCCGGGCAGCGGTGGCAGAAGCAAGTGATGCCTGGGGCCACTGCTAAGGACAGGTGCTGTCTATCGGGCACACCTGCCGCGGTCGGCAACGCCGACAGACGCTGCAGGGAGCAGGTGGAGCAAGAGGCAGGGGAGCGGGCAGGAGGGTACCCACTCCGCCCCACGGGGAGGCTGCCCCGGCTCGGGGCTTCAAGTGAAACAGCTCCTGGGAGGCAACACCCCAGAGCCGCTCGGCCGAGAGTCCAGTGCGGGGAAGGAGGGGCAGACTCCACACACAGGAGGCGACGGAGCCAATTGAGGGGGTCCAAAAATAAGGAGCCACCAAAGCCTGCGCAGGGCAAACAAGTGCACCGGCGTGTAACAAGCAGTCACAGAAAAGACTGGGTGGTGGGCGAGCACGAAGACAGAGCTGCACAGATCAAACCGGTTAGAAGTGTGGGAAGGGAAAGCGTGGGTGGGGAACGCAGCAGAGGACTCACGGCGAAGCAGTCGGCGCCCAAAGGTCGTTAACGCTGAGGCAGGGCCCGGACGTTGCCTGGGCTGGGCCACGGAGTCCAGGGCGCGTGGGCACGCGGCTGGGCCGAGGAGGCCCCACACACACACGCCCTGGAGGTCTGCGGAGTGAACATAGACGCACGGTGGTGAGGACGTATTTGAACTGATAACAGGTTTTCCCAGAGTCAAGGCATGAAGTGAGTTGGCTTTCAGTGCCAACCTAAGGCCAAGCTGGATCAATTAAAAACAAGCAACCCCAGTCACACCACGGTGTCACGGCGCAACATCAGATAAAGGGAAATAAACAGGCTTCCGGAGGGAAGACACCGGCCACTTACAAAGTGACAATCAGTTACTGGGAGAGTTTCCTCAGCTTCAGCGAAGACCGGGAAACAAATAACTGGGACCCTCACGGTCCACGTTCAAGTCACTGTCCGAGAGTCGGGTTGCGGTGAGCAGTTTACGGAGGAAGAACCGGATCCCTGTGGGAAGCTCTTCGGGATGCACCGAAGAAAGGAAACACGGAAGTGCTGAAATTCAGAAATAAACGGTGAACAGAAGAAAATAAATAAGTAAATGAATAATACGTTTTGGAGAAAAGACAAAACCAAAGTGACGTTAAATAGCACAGTAACATTGAAATGACAATAAGGTGCTCACTCCCGGGTACATGTTGCACGTTACGGAATGAAGGTTTGTGTGCCCCCAAATTCACAGGCTGAAGCCCTAACTCCCAGGGTGCCTGGATTCGGACATGAGGCCTCTAAGAAAATAATTACGGTTAAAGGAGGTCACTGGGGTGGGGCCCTAATCTGATACCATTCCTGTCCTTTCTCTCTCTCTCTCTCTCTCCCCCCCCCACCTGAGGACACGGTGAGAACGTTGCCGTCCACAAGCCAGGGAGAGTCTCACAAAAAACCGACCCTGCTGGGCCTTGGCCTGGGGTGCCCAAGCCCCAGAACTGGGAGGCATGACTGCCTGCTGTCTGCGCTGGCCTCCCATCGGTGTCACTCTGCTGTGGTGGCCGGAGCTGACAGCGACGGTGTGCATCAGTAGGCTCAAATCTGACACCCCAGGAATGATGTGGAGGGTGGGAGAAGGTCTGAAATGAAAGGACAGGGTGCTAAGGTGTCACCCATTCAGATTTCATCTTTGCTAAAATGTGCTTGAATGTCAAGCTTTACCACTAAAACACTGGGAATAGAAGATACTATTCTCCATCCAGCAAAGGGAAGTGGGTCGGAATACGGGCAGGAGATACATGTATATACACGCCTGACCTTATAGACACAATTATTCTTTCGAAGAACCAAGAGCGACAGCGTGACGCCCCAGCAGGCGCGCTTCCCCGCTCCGTCCGTTCTCGGGTCGGGACACCGCGAGCACAGACTGCCGCCAGGACACCAGGACAAGCCCTGGAAGGCGGCATGGGTCCGGACCCTCATCTCACCCGCAGTCTACCCTCCTCCCAAGAGCCGTCTGCACTCCGTGGTCGCGGTGAGTCCCCGGTGGCTTTGGTGCTGGAGGAAGCAGGTCCCGCCTTGCGAGCTGACTTCAGAGGCCGTGGGAGACGTCACAGACCCACCCACCTGCTCTTACTCCCCTCTGCCCTGTGCAAGTTACTTCCTCTTTGACCTAAAATCTTCGTCGTTTCTATTCGTCTTGCCCTCCCCACTGCTGTCTGTGTGACCTCAGGCAGCAAGTTTACTTCCTTGTAGCAGGTGTCCACAAAATCACAGTATTAGCAGCACCTGTATTTTGGAATGAAATGCGTTTGTGTGTGCACGTGCGTGCGTGTGTGCGTCACTCGGCACACCAGGTCGGGTAGAGCACCCGTGGGGGCTGGGTGAATGGGGCTCTCGCCGTCTCCCCTCCCTGACCAGAGGACGGCACCCGGCTGGCCACCTCAGGCACTAGGCCCGGCTGGAGCAAAAGTTAACGACGACAGCACGTATCAGCGAGGACTGAACGGCAGTGAGACGCACAGGGCCGCACACGAAGGTTCGTGAAGGCGGGCATGGCGCGGTCTTTAACACGGATGGAGAGCCAAGCAGGTTCCTGCGTGAACTCGCAGAGGAGGAGGTAAAAGAGGCCGTAGAAGACACAGCAGCCCACCACTCGTCGGCAGAAAGTGCGTGTGGCACAGGCGGGCACTTAAGTGAACACTGTGACCCTCGCTGGTGGCACGGACCTGCCGAGCTGTGAAGGAAAACGTACACATAATTGGTGCCGGCCCTCGGAGCAGCAGTGAAAATCTGGGGCCAAGAAACCAACGCTTCTACTGAGCATGGACCCCATGCCAGGCCCTGTGCAAAGATTGTATGTGGATTATCTCCTTTCGTCTTTAGGATGCGGACTGAGAAATGAAGAATGTGGGAACACGGCCAAGGTCAGACCGCTGGACCCCGAGGCTGTGGTCCTCGTGGTCCCAGTCTGGAACCAGCGCGTCCTTGTGGCTCCTAGAACAGCGGCCTGGAGCCTGTGCCCCGTGCAGCCTGCCCCGCAGGAGGGAGCACCGGCCTTGCCAAGGCGGGGAGCACAGCGCTCCTCCGGGGCCCTGCGCTGTCCGTTGACATCTGAGACGGTGAGGCTCGGCGGGCGCAGGTGGCCCGGTCACCCGTGAGGGCCGTCCCTCCGAGAATCGGTCCCGTCCTGGGCTCTGGGCTGACCGCCAACCACAGTGACGAGCCTTCCTACCGTGACTGCCGTCCCCACGGGAACCCGTGCCTGACGATGACAGGAGAACAATAAAAAGGGGGACCCCTCAGCACTTGACCCAGACTCAGGCATTCACACCATCGTCCACATGTTTGAGACGGTGCAGTGGCTGTGGCGGTCTCCTAAGGGTCACAGGGCCTGTGTTGTCTCCTCCCTCGGGGACCCCCAGCACCCCAACAGCACCCCACCCCAGGGCCCTCTCTCAGCACACCCCTGCCTCCCACACTGCTTCCTCATCCCTGTCCCCTCCGCCGCCTTTAAAGAGCAGAGCCTGTCACTACTGTGGAGGACGGCGGTCCGGCAGGTCCATCCACGCATCAGTGTGGGCGCCGGTCTGTCCCCAGCAGCCCAGGTGTGAAGGAAAACACCTGTCTTCCCTCGTGTATTTCAACAGCTCCCTCCTTTTCATTGCCCGGCGGCGATCTGCCGTGCGGACGGGTCCCAGTCGGCTTCCCAGGCACCTGTGGACGGACAGCTGTGTCGTGTCTGCTTGTGATCATACACAGAACGTTGCTGTGCCCTCTGCACACTTCCACTTTTCACGGAGGATCTCGTAAGGAAGGAACAGCCCTGACAAGACGCCCTGGTCTGAATGTGCCTGGCCAGGGGGCCACCCCCCACCACCTCCTCGGCCTCGTCAGGTGGCCTCTTGGGA
The DNA here is from genome assembly GCA_028533065.1 of Trachops cirrhosus. NCBI lineage: Eukaryota > Metazoa > Chordata > Mammalia > Chiroptera > Phyllostomidae > Trachops > Trachops cirrhosus. The sequence continues at coordinate 154,603,540 of CM052542.1, read as the reverse complement.
CCCAAGCAGCCCTGCTCTGCCCACGACTCTAGGACGCTAGCTCTCAGCCTCAGCCTCGGACCAGCCCCTTCCCCAGAACCAGCCCCCTTTGAAGCTCAGCAAATGAGGGCTAACTCAGGCAGAGCCAAAGGAGCTGGATTAGCCACCATCATGCATAATTTATAGGGAGTTTCTGAAGCCGTGAAAAATAGGCCAAGGCATATTTAAGAAAGTAAATCAGACCGGAGGAATCGGAGGCGCTGTTTGTCATTGTTCGTTTCCCGGGAAGTCTGCGTTGTCGCTCTGCAGCCACTGACTCAGTTTCCTCTCCGGGGCCTTCTCTGTGCCAGCCGGGGCTCTCTTTGCTCCAGCTTCAGGATGCTCCCCACGGCCTCTCGGGCCCCACGCTGAGCCCTCCCAAGGAAACAGGCCCGAGTCTCACTGCGAAATTCTAAGGTCGGAATCACCGCTTCCCGCAGACAACCAGGAACAGGGCCCCGGCCGCAACCCCTTCGAGGGGCAGGACCACCACGAACGGGGCGGTGTGCCTTTAAGAAGCAAAAATTAATGCAAAGCTTATTACGATCCCGGCGGTTGCTAACGCTCTCTCTCTTCCACTGCCCCAGTGTCTAAATTTCAGCTTCAGATGAGTGTGGCCCGCTGGGATTCGGGCTGCCAGTTTAATTAGTGTTCAGTAATTTCAATAATGAGTGACAATCCATCGGGGCTTTTAGGTTGGTCTGCTGTTCAGAAGCAAATCAATAATCCACAGTTTTTCCCCTTCTTTAAAGACAAGAAAGTGGCATCTGAGTTACATCAGATGAGAGGAAATAAATGAGGAAACGCTCCAGTCCCTCAGTAACTTGAGAGGCAATCGGCGCTAATGGCGTGGCCAGCCTCCCGGTTTGTTGATGTTATTGGAGGAACAGAAAGGTCGTTAGTCGCTGGGAGAAGGCTGCAGGACTCGCAGCGAAGGGTTTGCCCCGGCTGTAACCATAGTGATTTGGGTAAATGAACACAGGTATACGGATTACTGCGGTATTCCCCAGGCTGCCTGTATTACTGCCTCCGAAGATATAAAAACAATTGAGGCTAATTGTATGAGAGTGAGTTTATTACAAACATAAATGGAAAGGAAAAAAGAAAACCAGAGATGTTCTTCAAAGACCTCCCCCCCGAACTCTCCACAGCGCCTCCATCTGCGTCTCTAATCCGGGCTTCTGCAGGCTATGAGGTTCGGCGGCGGCCTGCGCGCCCTCGCTCTGTCCGAGGAGGCCCGCGCCCGGAGCCGAGGCTTCGCCGCAAGTCAGGGCTGCTGAGGACGTGGAGGTCCGGCCGTAAGTGGGCTGTCACCGTGCCCCGGAGTGCAATCAGGAGCCAGCAATTACGTTTGTACCGCTGGTGGCTGCGCCAGGCAGAGCCCCCTTCAAAGCCAAGCAGAGGCATTTATCTCGGTGGAGACAGGGGTGGCGCGCCTTCCCCCAGCCAGTGGCTGAAAAGGCCCCCGCATCACTGCGGTACCCCGCCAGCCTGCCGGAGCCCCGGCTTTTTTGTCACCTCCCATGCTCTCTTTTGTTACGGCTACAAAGCCTCCGTCTTCACAAGGTGTTGTGATTTGCGGTATACAAACCCATTAAAAAAACACAAATGAAACCCCCAGCTGGGAAGGTCAAGTCTAATGAGGTGGGCTGTTGTGAGGAGTGGTAGCTCACAGCATCCCCCGTGTAGGCCAGAGGTGATGCGGCGAACAGCTGCTTATAATTATGATCATCTGACACTTTCATCCACCTCAGGTGCTATTTTTTTCTCACAAGAGAACAGATTAATTGTGTACCAACTGATATACATAAAAAAGGTTTGATAGAAGGCTTAATAAAGTCACATTAAATAGGCAATCCCAGTGAAAGTCCAATGTGTATATTCTTAATTAAATTCCCTCGCACTGTACAGGCATCCAGGTGCATCCCCTGCCTTGGCACCCACGGAAGGGAAGGCCTGGGAGACAAGGAACGGCAGACAGGCGCGCGAGGGCATCGCGCCCGCCCCTTTCCCATGCGCGCGGGAGAAGCGGGGGAACAAAAACGGGAAAAGGCAGCAGCCCCGAGGTGGTGCCCGAGCTCTTAGTGGGAGCTGTGTCTACACAGGCCCGCGGCGCTCTGATGCCGAAGGGTCCGCCCGGCCCGTTAGAGCGGCCTCACGTTCTCGGTCCCCGGTGAGAGGGCACAGGCACGGGAAAATAAAGAGGAGGAGGAAGAGGAGGAGAGGGAGAAGGAGGAGAAGACGGTGCTGCAGGAGGAACGGACGGAGAGGCCCTGCCCCACTCGGGGGAGAGCCGTTGCCCGCGGAAGAATACATGTCTGTTGAAAAGCAACATGGAGAGGTGACGGCGCGGCTGTAATTCATTAACTGCTCTCCCGGCTCTAGAACAGCTGCGCCGAGAGCCAGCACCCCGGGCGATGCCCTTGCAACCACCCTGCAGTGGTGCCGCGCTGGGGAACGGCGGACTTTCCTCGAGGCTCCAGGGGACTGTTCGCTACCGGAGGGGAGGAGAACTAAAGCCAGGCAGGCGAGGTGACGCGCTTCTGTCCAGGGGTCTGCGGGGACATAGACGTGGGGCACGTGCAGGCGGAGGCCACTGCTGAACAGTCCCGAAGACTGGGTGCCCCGGGGTCGCGGGCAGACCGACGGCGTGGCCCTGAGGGGAGTCGAGGTGGGTGTCGGAAACAGCAGGGCCTGCCAGCACAGCCGGGAGAGCCGGGGGAGGTGGGCACCAGACCCCTCGCAGCTCCCGGAGCCCCCTGGCTTCCTGGCCCGAGAGCCACACACCGCCAGCAGGAAGAGTGGGCTAGAGCGTTCGGTGCCCACACTGCACGTGTCAAACGGAACGCCTGCTTGGACGCGGAGGGACAGCTGGGCAAGATGCTGGGCCTCGCTGGGCCGCACTGGCCGTCCCCACAGATGGGCTGGTACTGCCTGCCATGGGTGGCTAGTTCCCTCACTTGTCAACTCTTCTCTGGGTCCTTCCACGGTGCCAGGGGCTGCCGCAGGCACTGGGGACGTCACAGCCACGTCCTACCTTCGTGGAGCCCAACATCCTACCTGTGGATTCAGAACAGACAAATGACACAGGATCTGGGAGTCGGGAGCACTGTGGAAGGACAGGTTCCCGCGGACAAGGATGTCAGGGTGGGCGTCTGGTGCTGAGGGGCCCACCTGGCACAGGAGGTGGAAGGGCAGCGGGTCCCAGGAAGATGGGCACTTGGCTCGGGCAGTGAGGAGACCCCTCTGGGGATGCGGGAGCTGGGCAGAGGCAGAGGACCCACTGAGAACAGACTGAAGATGGGCTGAAGATGGGGGGACATCCCCGAGGGCACAGCTGCGGGGTGCAAAGACGGGCTCCATCTGGGACACTCCAAGGGCTGTGCCCCAGGCCATCGGGGCAGAGCACAGAAAACTGGGGGAGGAGCAGGGACGAGGGATCGGAAGTTCAGCCTGAGGTGCCCTCGGACACCGGAGGGCTGAGGCCGTGGGCAGTGAGGAGGGCCTAACGGACCACTCAGGTGCTCTTGGCAAATGTCGGTATGGAAAACACTGAGGCAGGATGACACGGCACAGCCACATGTGACTGAGCTGTGTCTGTGATTCCTCCGTGTCCGTGGATCTGGCCTAGAAAGCAGTGTCACGTCAGACATGACGTGTCAACAAAGCCTGGAAAGTCATTAGGCACACACATTCATGCATGCATGCACATGCATGTATACATGTGTGCCATACACACGGGCACACCTCTGTATCTGTGCACGTGTGTGTTGCATGTGAGTGTGCACACGTATGCACGTGTAGGCGCAGATACCGGGCAGCCCCGCAGCAAACCCCAGGGGCTGGGGGCCCTGGGCTCCCAGGGCGAGTGTGGACGCACCGTCACCCAAACCGGAAGGGCACTTCGGAGCTCCACCGTGCTCTGCGTGGCGCTGAGACCGCCACCTGCCCACAGGGAGACCGCTGCCTGCCTTCCCTGCCGTCGAGCTGACAGAGTCGGTGATGAGAAGCAAGGCCCCCGTCCGCAAAGCACACGCCTTACTCTGAGAGCCGACACCAGCCGCGGTGGCTCGCTGTGGCCCCCGGCCGACAGGGCCACCGTCAGCTTCGACGCCTCCCTCGAGAGGGG
>CM052542.1:154561478-154598893 GCA_028533065.1 Trachops cirrhosus | reverse complement strand
GGGGCCCAGGAGAGGATGCCCGCGCGGGGATGTGACCCCCAGGACTCACGCAGAGCTGCCGACAGGGGCCTCCTCGCTGCGAACGCAGGAGTTTGGGTGACCGGTCCGTCCACAGTTAGGGCTTTGGTGAGCAGGCCGCGCGGACAGCACTGCGCCCACAATGAGTCGCCCTTCCAGTCTGCCTTGCTCCTGCCCCTTCTTGCCGACCTTCTCGTCTCCGTCTTGGCGGGACGTGACAGAAGCTTCTGCCTTCCCGGCCAGCTCGCCGAGCACGGCATCCTGTGAGTGAGAAAGACCAGCAGACACGGACTCCGACGACAGGGAGGGAGTGGGCGGAGCACTCCGAGAGAGAGACTCAGCAGACACTGCGGGGCAGCGGGCGCCCCTGTGTGAGGAGCAGGCACCCACTAGGTGAGAGAAAGGGACAGGTGCCCGCCGTGTGCGAGGAAGGGGTACCCTCAGTGCATGGGGCCGGCCGTGGGGTGCACCCTACTTAGTAGGGCTCTCTTTTCACCCAGGCCATTTTCTAGGAGACGTAAGAGAATCCAGAGAAGTTTCTAGAAGGAACGCCTGGAAGTCAGGCCCTGTCCCTGGGCCTCGCTGCCTGCGGCCCGCAGGATGACAGCAGGGACAAGAGAGCAGAGTATGGCATCTCCGAGGGCAGGGAGAATGCGGGGCACCCGGCTCAGCCCCAGCCCTGCCGGGCCGGGCTTCAGTGACCCCAGCTTGTACTTGCTGGCCCTGAAATAAGGGCTTTGAGAGAGATGGTGTCCACGTGACCCCCGCAGCCCCTACCTGCTACTTCATGGGCTCCTCCCTGTGAGGTCCAGCCGCCCCAGCCTGGGCTGTGGGGCGCTGCGGGGGACAAAGCTGCGGGGAGGGGCAGGCGGAGGCGGAGGAGAGCCACTCCCACCGGGGAGTCTCTGTGGACGGCTCCGCCATGCTCCCGGCTGCAGTCTCAGTGAAACAAGAGGACCCACGTCTCTGTTTCACATCTGTGCCCTCCGAGGGTCAGTCTGACGGCCGCGGCAGGGTGAGGGCCGCAGCTGGGAGGGAGAGAAGGGCTGGCGTCAGGCAGGCGTCTTGGAAACTGGCACTTTAAAATACGGGGTAAGGCCACTCAGACCTCTAGGCAGGGCCGGCCCTGCTGAGGAGGAAGGAGTGGTCGGGCAGAGAGCCTGCAACAGCCCCCCAGCCCCCATAAATGAGGCCTGAGCTGTGCTTGGGCGAAGGGACGTTTGTTTTTCAAAAAGAGAAAGAGAACTGGCCAGCCACAGGACCTACACGCCCTCTCTTCACACCGCGTACAACGTTCACTTGCACACTGTTTACACCGGTGTGCAAACAGAAGTACGTGTGCACACACACGCGTGTGCATCCCCAGGCTCTTCCCCGGTGCTTACACCTTAAAATCTCCCCCGTCAGCGAAGGAGCAGGAAATAATCGGATTTCTCTAAACTTCAAGCTGGATGGTGACTTTGGGGGAACCTGGCAAGTCCGTCCAGTGGCCGCAAGTGGGGTTGAGCGATTAAATTTCACGACCCGAGCGCCCCAAAATCACGTGCGTGGTTTTTACATCCCGTCGTTGGTTTCTTTCTTTCTTTCTTTTTTTAATATCTGCCAAACAGAACAATGAGACCCTTTTAAATCCCCCAGCGAGCAGCTATTAAAACCGCAATTTACAACTGCGCGTATCATCTAACGTGTTAACCAGGTGTCCCGGTGTTAGTGTTTGAAACCCTGCCTCGGTTTAATCAAATGAAGAAAAGCCACGAGTCCAGTTAAAGTCCCACATTGCCTCTGTGTCGAGGGGCGGTGGAAGACATTTGTTGCAGATTTAATGGCAGAGATCCCGTTAAATGTTAAACCATCCTTTTTTCTTCCTGGTTTCTTACTCCTTGCTTAGCTTCTCACAGCTTACTAGCATTTCCTGTTTCTAACTGAAGGGGAAGAAAAAAAACCAAACCAGGATAAATCGAGGAATTTCTGGCCTCGTTTTAGCAGCATCCTGGACACTGGCGCTGCACTCGACGACGGAGCGTTGTCACAGGGCATTAAAGTCGTGCAGTGGGCCGGTTTAGGGGATCCTTCCCCCTAATAAGTTCCATGCCGCCCCCGCCCCTCCTCGCCAACACGTGTCCGTTGCATTTAATCGCTCAGTGACAACAAATGCATGTTGCTAAGCTCCAGAAAGTAAACCCAACCCAAACACCGCCCCAAGCCGCAGACACAGGCCAAGGTAATGTGGGATTCAGTTGTCTTCGCCGGACGCTAATTATTTCCAGACTCGAACCGCCTGTCTGTATACCTTTGGCCATTTTCCCCATTCCGCCCTGACCCTGACACTCTGCTTTCGTGGCTGGTTTTCTGCTCCCAGTGCCTCGTCACCTCCCTTGCCGTCACGGAGTCTTCTGCAGACCTGTCTCCTCCTCCTCAGCGCCCCCCGCGACCAGGCCGCTCACCCCCTCTTTCGCCTGCTCTGCCACCCAGCACACCTACCGGGTTTCCTTGGACCGCCTTCCTTCCCCAGGGGGAGAACGTGAGACAAAAGGATTTTCCGTGGCCCTCGCTGTGCTGAAATAAATAGGATAATCTGATAAATCGGATCAATTTTTTCTTTTCACAGAAATCGTGAAACTGCGGGGGGGAGAAAAAGTGTCAGTTACAGCACATCTGTTCCCCTTTACGCCTTATTTAAGAAAATAATTCTTGCCAGATTTTTACCCACCCATAATAATTACCCCATTTTTACAGATGTGGTTTTTAACAGCTTCATTTTGGCCCCACATCTTTTATACAATTTGCAATGAATTTGCTTCTTGGCTCGCAATGCCTTCTGATTTGGCAATAAAGAGATGGCACTCGGGAGCGAGTTCCCGGAGCTCAGCCTTTTAGCGATGCTCTCGCAGTGCCGATCTCTGTCACCACTCCATCACCATCATCAGCGGCAGCAGCGATGGTACAACATTTACAAGTTGTGCACTGGAGTATTTAATTTGGCAGTCACCCTGGAATTGGCTTTCTTTATTCTTCATTATCTACTCCCTTTCCGAGCTCGAGCCCGGAGCGGGGCTGCTCCCTGCATGCCGGTGGACGTGGCAGGACTTGGCCCCCTGGACGCATCCAGCCGCGCCCGCACCTGCCGTGTGCTGCGAGGGGCCCTAGACCCCGCCCCAGCCCGGGGGAGGATGGAGCAGACAGGGACAGGGCATGGGAAAGAGCAGGGGACCGAGGCAGGACTCAAATCCGAGGTGAGCGAGGAGCTCGGGACATCCAGCAGAGGTAAGGGGCTGCGGGAGACCCGGGCGCACCCGGAGGAGCTGCCGTGGACCTACGCTGAACAACGGAGGCAGCCTGGGTTTGACACTGCAAGGCACTTGTGACAGGGGAGTGTCATCGAGCGCTCCTGGCCAATTGGGGTGGCAAGTGCAGATGGGGAAACTGAGGCTCAGCGAGGCCGTACTGCGAAGTTCCCGAGAGGCGCAGGCGTCATGCTGTGGCCCGCTGGGGCTCAGGCCCGTGTCTCGCACCTTCTGAGTGACCAGAACTGGAGCCACGGCCAGGACCTATGCAGGCAGACCCCGGGCACACAGACCTCAAATGACAGCGCCCTCCTCCACAGTGTGAGCGCCCTGCCAGCCTGGGGCCACCTGAGGACAGAGACCCGAGAAACAGGAAGTGACTGCATACAACAGGCCACCCGGCCGGCCGGGGCCCTTGTCCCACCATCACAGGGTGGGCGCTCCTGCGGGCAGCAAGCCCACGCACCCCCAAATCCCCAGGCTGTGATGGCCCCGGACAGTCCTGTCTCTGCTGAATTTCACTGGTCCTCTTGCTCTCTCGTGTTCTGCACCCTGTTTACACAGGCACGAAAATCGGTCCTTTTCTTTAACTTCCACAAAGACAAACAACAAACCACACAAGCAAGCAAACTCACTCTCTGGTGATTCAGGTGACTCAGAATTTCCTAAATGGGGACGGACAGGTAAACACCACACCGGGAGGGCCTGGCGCACCCCACGTCCCGGACAGCGGGAAAGGTCAGCCTCGCTGGGAAGGAGACCAGAGTGGAGTGTGAGATCCCCTTGTCTCTTAAACACATTTCTAGAGCCTCAGCCTCCCACGCCGTGATCGGACCCTCTACTGCCTCCAGGCCCCCTCTGCCTCTCCTGCCCCACTGTGGACATGAAGCGCCCCCTGTTTCCTCCCGAGGTGCATCCTCCTTCCCCAGCCCTGCTCCCGCGGACCAGACTGGCAGGCGGCACCTTGGGGACCCAGTTCTTGGTCAGGGGTGCCGGCCCGCGGAAGGGCTTGTCCGTGGGGTGCCAAGAAGAGGGGTGCCCTTCATGGAGACTCAGGGCAGCATGCCAGGGAGGCAGAGAGGGCTCTGGCAGGGCCGGCTTGGCGGCCTCTGCCGCTGGCTCCGTGACCCCCTGCAGACGCCTGCTGTGGGTCCCTGGGGCGGTCTGGGGACGCCACAGGACCGCGCCAGCTCACGGGGGCGTGGGGGCCGCGAGTGGCGGTGCGCATGCCTGCTTTGGGTTAGCAAGACTCACTCCCTTAATGAATTTAGATGATATTCAGCTGCCTCTGCTACTTAATTCACCGGGCGGCCTTGGCGTGGCAAGCGCCGAGCCAGGGGAGCCCGGGCAGAGCCGGTGACTCGGTGTTCCCGCCCGACAGCAGGCGCGCCAGCCCCGCCCCACACCCGCCCCGGGACCCCCGCGAGCCCGCGGCCGACAAGTGCGGCGGCGGGCGGGCGGTGCTCCGCGTGCCCTGCGCTGGGTGGTCTGGGGACGGCGCCGGCTGCCGAGCTCATTTGCCTGCAGACGCCCTCACCTTGTCAGCGCCAATAATTATCCAGTCGGCGCTACTCAGAGCTGCCATTCCTTAAGATTGGATTAGATTGAAGAGGCTGAGGCCCCGCTCCGCTGTGCATTTTCTCCGTCAGTTAGCGTGCCCACTGGGGGCCTCGCCGCGGCCTACAGCAGAGCTACACGGGCTCCCTCTCCCCTTCCTTATTACGGAGCTTAATAACAGCAGGCAGTGTATTAATATGTAAGAGATCAAGAGATTATTGATTAGAGTCACTTGCCTAATATCCCCTGTCCGTCATGTAGTTCAGCAGCCCTTTCATGATTTTTGTGTCAGGCCATTTAAATATTCATGACCGAGTTGCTTTGTACCTCCACGGCTGAATTTCTAATTAATCTGTCAAAAGAAATACAATATGCCCGGAAGCCTTATTATGATAAGGGTCAGCTGAAACAGAGATGGCCTGGCGAGGCCTAAGGGGTAATTAATTATAACAATACAGTGTTTACCTTGCGTGGTACCTGCGGCCCAAATGAGAGCCAAATTAGACGCCAGCCCGGCCGCCCGCGTTTGAAGCCCCGAGATCTGCCAGCCGAGATCAGAATGACGGGGGCGAGCGCCGGGCGCCCGGCTGTGTAACAACATAATCAGCAATTATGGCTGCGAAGTGGGGAGAAGGGGGAATTTTATCTCATTAGAAAAGCCCAAGTAGAAAGTTTTTTTTTCTGTCACCAGCTCTTTTCTTTAGAATTCAAATGATTCCACTCTAAAGGTGAGGGATCTCAAGTCTAATTCCGGCGCCGAGAGCCGGTCTAATTAGTGGGAGGCTTTGGCTAAAATATGAATGACATTTGTTCCAGCTTGCGGAGGCCTATTAATAGAGGGTGTCAGAGTGAAACATTAAGTGTATCATTCTTCTGTCAATTTATTTCTGTCATTATTGTTTCTTTATTTCCTCTGCCACATTATGGTCACTAATTTCTTCTCACTTTTATGAGATTCTTAATGTGGGCCTTTAATGAACTCCAAAAACTCAACCACAACTCTGAAATTAAAATCCTGGGTTGCTGTCAGGGAGGCGCCACAGACGGAAACTTGAATAGTATCATTCTTCTGTCAATTTATTTCTGCCATGATTTTTCTTTATACCCCTGCCACATTATGCCCACTAGTTTAATTCCATTTTTATGTGACTTGTTAATGTGAATTTTAGGTGGCTTTTAATCACCTCCAAATTTGTAGAATATCACAATAAATCATAACTGTATCCCCTCTTATGACAATTTATTTCTGTCATTATTTTTTATTTCTCCTTCCTTATTACAACTCCAAGTTTCATCTCCTCCTCTGTGACCTTTACATTGTTGCATTTTAAAAAGAAGCACATAGAAACTTTGCTCTTCGGCTGACTGACAGAGGGAAGCCGTTCTGTGGGGCCTCCACGTGCCTGGCCCCCGCGGCCACGGGTGCGTTCATCCGCCGGAACTCTCCCTCCGGCCGGCAAGATGCTGTCTCCGAGGAGTGCAGCGTTACCTGGGAATTTAGGGGAGGAGAGTGTTGCCAGGGAGAAACCAAAAAAAACAAAACAAACCCGTATTGTTACGAGACAGAGGGAGGTGGAGACAGGGGGTGAGTCTTGGAGAAGATCACCCGGAGGGGAGGGATGGGTGGGTGGGCTGGAATGGGAATAAAGGATAGAAACTGTGCTGAATAAACTAAAATAAAAAATTTAAAAAAAAAAAGAAAGAGATCACCCGTGGAACACTGGGAAGAGCCCAGCGATCGCGTGACTTGGAGAAGAGAAAAATCTCTCAGATGAAACATTGGACCAAGGCTATTGATTGTGGTCACGCAAGTTCACATCTGAAAGTAGGGGCTGGCCAAGGACGGCCGTGGTTCAAATCCGGCCCCACCCCCTTTGTTGGTACAGCCTGTGAACTAAGAATGGGCTTTACATTTTTAAATGGCTAGAAAAGTATAGCGAAAGAAGAATAGTTAGATGTGAAAATCATAGGAAATGCAAATTCAGGACCGTACACCAAGCTCACCAGAGCCCCGGGGGGACCTTCTTCCAAGCGCCGCCTGCCTGTGGCAGCTTCCGTGGCACGGAGGCAGCAGCGAGGCACCGGGACAGAGAATGCACAGCCCCGGCGCCTGAACTGTTTGCTCTCCGGTCCCACACAAGTAACGTCGGTTGGCCCTGTTTTGAGGAAAGTCAGTTCGTGAGCAGCACGAACATTTCTCCGGATGGACTTCGACAAAGACTTCGGGCACAGAATTCAGAGAGTTTGCAGGTCGGTTCAGACAGGCTGGGTAGCTGGGACTCTGGGTCTCTATGTCCGTCCTCAGCTGTGCTCTGGATGCTTGGCCTGATGTTTGGGGAAGGGCTTTTATTCGTTTACGGCTTCCAGAAACAGGTGCTGCGTTTCAGTTCCGCCGTGGCGGTTGTGTCGGAGGACCGCGCCCTTGAGCAACGGATGGAGGTGTCGAAGGCACAGCCTGCCGGGGGACCCCAGATGCAAGTCCCAGGGGAAGAACTTCAGAGCAACCCTCTTTCGCAGCGTGGAAGTGTTTAGGTGGGGGTCGGGGGGAGCAGGGGCAGCATAGCCTCAGGCTCGCAAACAGTTTGCCTCGGCAGAGCACACCGACCACACGACGTGGGCCAGGCCTTTGCTCGGCAGTGGGGGGCTGGGAATGCACCTCTTGAGAGACACCCCGCCTCCAGGGAACGCCCAACCTCACCTTTGACCTCCAAGGCCCCTGCTTCTGGCACGTTTTGCATTGTTTTCAACTCTCATTTCACTTGAAGGAATCAGAGGGATTGGATTTAAAACCTGAGGCAGCTGCCTACGAGCCTGCCAAGCCCTGGTTTTCTAGGCTCAACTTCCAGAGCATCCAGGACAGCAGAGGGTAGGGCCCGCCCGGCCTGTGGGGTCAAGGTCACACTCCTGTACCCGGGCAGACCCACCGCACGCTGACCTCACGGAGCTCCCAGGCTGGCCCACTCCAATGCCCGGAGGGACCTCCAGCTGCTGAACGCCGGCCGGGGCTCCCCGCTAAGCTGTGGCTTCGGGTTTGCTGCCCCTGGGACCTCACCCTCAGGAGCAACGCCTCTCGCTTCAGTATGTTACCCTCCAGGGTCTCAGCAGCTCCAAAGAGTTCTCGTCTTACCACCTAAAATCCGAGACAGAGACCCGCAGTGCTGGCCGAGCAGATCGCAGCCCCCCAGCCCGGCTGCCGCTCCCTGCGCTCATTCTCTCTCTCTCCACCACGGGCGACTGTGATTACTCTCCTGTGGTTCCACACACAGTGCTAACACCACCCCTTTTCTCTCTGCGTTTCCTCCATTCACGGCTAAAGTCTACTAGATGGCATTTAACAAATGCGAGGTCACCAACTTAAGTTTGCATCAGACACATTTTCCTGCATTAAAAATGTCCACCGGCACGTGTCTTTCAAAAGGCTGTGTATAACCTTTTAATAATGAAAACGAAAACTCAACGACCTGGGAACAGACGGGAGGGTCCTCACCGTGACAAAGGACATCTGTGAGACACCACAGCTGGCGTCATCCTTAATGGTGTCAGAGCACTTCCCGTTCTGGTCAAGGGTAAGACGAGGATGCTCAGTCTCCAAACCATTGGCCAGCACTTTGCTGGAGGTTCTACCCAGAGCAGTTAGCCAAGGAAAGGAAATCAAAGGCATCCAAGTTGTGAAGGACAATGTAAACTTACCTCTGTTCTCAAATGACTGTATGCATATTCTCACGGGACCCGTAGAAAAGTGTCACAGCTAATAAAAAATATCACAGCAAGATACAAGGATTATAGAAAAATACCAATTATATCTATACACTGGTGATGGACAACCAAAAGCAAAATTATTAAAACAATTGCATTTATAATAGCATCAAAAAGAAATAAAATAGGTAGGTGTAAAGTTAACAAGAACAGGAGACTGCGCACCGGACACTATAAAAGTCGCAAAGGCACGAAGGAAAACCCAGGCAAATGGACAGACAGCCCCGCTGACGGACTGGGTGACTTCGTGTTGTTAAAATGGCACATTCCCCCCGCTGGTTTATGGAATCAGTGCAATCTCTAGCAAAACTCCAGCAAGACTTTTCTTCAAGAATTGACCAAATATTGATCAAAAAAATTGATCTTAAACTTATGTGGAAATGCAAGGGACTCAGAATAATCAAAACAACCTTGAAAAAAATCAGGTGGAAGACTAACTCTTTTGATTTTAGAACAATAAGGAGCTATGAAAACTAAGACAAGAAGAGGCATATAGATCAATGGAATAGAATTGAGATCCAGAAATAAACTCATACGTTTTTGGTCAATTGATTTTTGACCAGTACCAAGACATGTCCATGGAGAAAAAATAGTCTTTTTAACAAATGGTACTCCAACTAGGCTTCCACAGCCAAATAATGATGTTTGACCCCTACCTCACACAGTTTACAAGAATCATCTGAAGTGGATTAAATCGCTAAAGGTAAGAGCTAAAGCTATAAGATTCTTTGAAGGAAACACAGGCTTAAATCCACGTGACCATGAATCAGGCAACGTCTCTTAGGATATGACACTAAAGTGCAAGTAAACAAAAGTACATAAACTTGACCTCATCAAATGGAGAACTCCTGCGCTTCGAAGGACCATATCGAGAAAGCGAAAGGAGCACACCGATGGGGGAAAAATTGGCAAATCATTACAGGCCTGTAGTGTCCAAATACACAAAGAATCTCACAACTCGAAATGCAAATAACCCCGTTTAAAATATGCAAAGAATTTAAATACACATTTCTCTACAGAATATGTTAAAATAGCCAATACACACATGAAAAGATGCTCAACATTATTAGTCATTAGAGAAATGCAAATCAAAACCGCTTCGCAGCAGCTAGGACAGCTAGAGCAAAAAGAGACAGAAAATAACAAAGTTGGCTGGAACGTGGAGAAACTCGAACCCTCGCACGTTGCTGATGAGAATGTGAAATGGCGCGGCTACTTTGGACAAGTCCGAAACTGCTTCGTTTGCCTCAGACACTCCAATCCGAGGGGTGTAACTAAGAGAATCAGAGACTCTCAGAGATTCTCAGACTCTCAAGAACCAGAGAATCAGAGACGTGTATCCACACGTCTTCACAGCAGCATTATTTATAACAGCCAAAGAACGGCGGCTCACGAGCGCCCACCCACCGCCAGATGGCGGAACGGTGCGGGACTTGTCCAGCCACTGGAAGGAGCGAGGACCGGGTGTTCCGCTGTTGAACGTCGGAAGCATCAGGCCGAGTGAAGGAAGCCAGACCAGGAAGGCCACGGGCGGTGAGATTGCACGTGTCTGAAGTGCCCAGAAGGGTCCATGGGGATAGGAAGTAGATCGGTGGTCGCTGGTTGGGGGAGGAAATGGGGAGTGTCTGCTAACGGGGGCAGAGATTTGGGGGGACGATGGACACCCTCTGCAGTCAGACGGTGCTGGTGTGGTACACGTGTGAACACACTGAAAACCATTGAACTGTGCACCGTAAAAGGGTGAGTTTTATGGTGTGTGAATTAAGGACTACAGAATTATATCACAAAACTAAAATTATATTGTCACTGTACTCTGTGATTATTGGGCATATCTGTGTCCCTGTACACTCCACAACTGAAGTGTCTCATTCTGCTCTTAGTCCCTGCGATGACCACCTTCCCCAGCGGTTCCCCTGGGTCTCGGGGGTCCCAGCCCAGTTGCCCCTGCGAGTGGTTGCCCTGCTGATTCACACACAGCACCTCCACCCCAACGTACACATGCACACACACACGCACACACACACGGTATCCCTCAGCGGGCTGCAGGGTTGATAATCAGTGTGAGGCTTGGCCCGAGCGGCGCTGTCCATGAAGGCCAGGGAGCCTGCATACTCCCTCCCGCTTTCCGTGTGGACACAGAAAAAAATGAGCATCTAATGTTAGTGTGTGTGTTTGCATATATACACGATTATATTACACATTCGTATTTATTCACTTTTAAATGTTCTGCGTTTGTCATTGTGGAGATCTCTGGACCCACAGGAATGCTGACCCAGCCGTGCGACAAGGCTGCGTGCTCCCGAGCGAGCTCTGTGGCAGTTCGGGTGTTTCCGTATCTGTTGTCCCTGTGTGCGCCTTTCTGCACGCACTGGTCTCTGTGATAGAACCTTCCAAACGTTTGAGAGAGGGAAGCTCGAGACTCTTGGACCACACCTACTTCCCCTTACCTTACCGAAGACTAAGGAGGCGTGATCTATAAGCCACTGTTGAACTGAAAAAGATTATAAATAAGTTCATGACATTATCTGATAACCAGACCAAAGCCTGATGGATTTCTACTCATCCCGAGAACTCATCCCGTTTTTGGTAGGCTCCGATTTACATGCACACTAGTCGCTGGTCGTCACTGTGTCACTTGGTCTCATGTAGGCTGGAAAAGTCCTCCCTACTTGTCCTCCTTGTTTTTTCCTAGGGCGGCGTCTTTTCCAAGAATTTGGGATGGCTCTCTCGAGGAACAGCTGTCTCGTCTGAGTTTGGCTGATTATTCCCTCATCGGTGTTGTTTAGCTCTGTCCTCCTGCCCTGTGCTTCCTCTAGGCCAGAAGTTTGCTTTAGAATTAGATTGTATTTTAATGATTTTTAAATATTGAATTAATATAGATTTTTTAAAGAAAAATTGGAAAGTGAGGTACTAAAAATTTTAAATCACTCATGTTCTTTCCCCCTCAAAATTATTTTCATATTTCCTTGAGTCATTTCTGAAAATTAACTTTGTGACTTATTTATCCATTCAATAACTATATTTTATTTACCTTATATTTTATTTATTGAGCACCTCCCACAGGCCAGGAATGGTATGACTTTGTTTAAGCCCCTGAATTTGGGTTACATAAAACACATTTTAATTTTCCTTTTTGACTGAACATTTTACTGCAAGCATTTCCTATGTTATCACACAGTCTGCAATCTCCATTGTATTTTATTGATATATTCTTAATTTTTTTTCAAATTAACAAAAGGTTATCACCACCAGCGGTGAAGGGGACGGGGGTGGCAGTGCGGGTTCAAGGCGAGCCACGGGCCTGGGATCCGCTCTAATCCGTCTGCACCTTGGACTCCGCTTGCTACACCTTTAGCGAGCGGACCCCCGCTCACTGAACAGCAGCAGCTGCTCACCCCTGGGTGTGAACCACCGGGGAATTCCAAGAGAGACGGAAGACCGGCCAGCCGTAGACCACGGAGCCGGATCCGAACACTGGGGTGCGGTCCCGGGCTCTGCATTGAAAACAAGCTCCCCCAAGCAGACTTGAGGCTTTCCTGTGGGTGCGGACGCCCCACCTCTTGACATCCACCTCCAGGGCCCACTCCTTGTCCTGTGACTGTTCACAAGGCAGCCAGAAGCAGCAGCGCTGGCCATGTGAGCACGTTGATGGTGGGGGCGATGAGGTGGGAGGGAGGGACTGTGTCAGAATCTGGACACTTAGGAGCAGCACGGGCCACGGCTGCAGGGACGAGCGTGGGAGGGCTCCCACCTGCTCTCCATGTGCTGCCCGCCCCGCCTCTTCCCTCTGAGCCTCCCTTCTCCCACTCCGCCATCGCTGGCCATTGATGGCTACCATGCGTGATGCTGGCCGGGCAAGGCTCCTGACTACAAACCAAAGCGTATCTGCCCTCTCAGAGCACAGTGACTTCCGAGAATCCTTTCTTTTTCTTTTCTTTTTTTTTTGAAATATGTGGCTCAAATTTTTCTTTTTTTCTGGGTCTCTAAATGTATTGTTTATGAAGATGTAGTTAATATGCAATACTAGTTTTAGGTGGATATCCTAGTGTTTTATTCAGATATGGTGCCCAAGCCTGCCCAGAATTGTGGAGGTCACTCCTTTTCAGTTTTCGGAATAACCAGCTATTTTAATCTGAGCACAAACATTCCCTTTAAAGACAGCTGTACTACTTTTCTGGCTGGAGAAGAAAGGTGTGCTCACTACTAAGGCGTTCGGAGTTATGCGGGAACCCATGCCACCTTCGGTGTGTGTCACCCCAGTGTCCGTGGGTGTGCGCCCCTTGACACACTGCCCACACACTCGGAATCCACGATGGGGTGTGGAATATTAGCTGGAAATCTGCGCCCACATCTTAATAACCACAGAGCATTTTATTTCAAGGTTGTTTCATGATTTGCCCAACTGGCTCGCTACTGTATAAGGTTTTAGTTGTTTAAAATATTTTCCTTTTATAAGCAATTTAGGACAGAAACTGTCTTTATGTTGATCTTTCATCATTGATGTCCTTACGTGGACCGTTGGAAATGAGACCAAGGGCCATGAACGACACGGAAGTCTGTGTCACGTTACGGCAAAGCCCTTCTCACACCCCAGACAGGTGTCCCCCTTCCTAAGAGCTGACAACGCCCGTTTCCTCATTCCCTGTTCTCAGTTGAGTTTTACTTTATTAATTTATTGTGCATGCTTTGTTTTGGCATATCTTTATTATTTTTTAATCCTAATGGAAAAATTCTATCTCGGGTTAATCTTATCATAAATGGTTCTTGACATCTTTCCACTTGCTTCGCCCCCTTTCTCCTCCTCCGCCCATCCTCGTACTGAGGCGGCACCCTTTCTGAGCTGCTGTGCGGGAGGAGCGCCAGCCTCGCTGTCCGCGCTTCCCCCGGGACATCCATCCCTCTTCTGGTCTGTCCTGTGTCTGCGCTTCTGCCCTTTCCTGCCGGACTCTTGTCCTTTGCTTAGTTTAATTGTCTCGCTTTAATTGTTGCTTGTTTGTTAATGTAAGTAGAATTTTTTTCCTGGCTCAATCTCTTCAACTTTTTGCTTATGATTTCACCTTCTGATCTGAGCCTAAAAGTACCCCAATTCTCAAGAGTGTTTATTTGTTTCTTCTACTTCGTATGTGGCTTTATGTTTTAGGTTAAAGCTATAATACAGCTGGACTTAATGCTGATATATGTTATGAGGAATAGAAAGCTTCTAGCCTATAGGACACACAGTAGAAATAAAAGGAAAACAATAAGTCAACATACTATTATTTTTCAATAACAGTCAAAAATTAAATATTTTACAAAATAAATTAACAGAAAATGAATATTAGTAATTACACAGTGATTCAGGATATACCAAAAGTACCCATAGTTTAAATGGGAAATTCAGCAATATTATTCTGATAAATTAGACAAATAGCAAACGATATAAACTATAGCATGACACGTTCGAATCCGTAGGCAGAACACTAATGACAATGGTTTGTATTGTTGTAAGTTTTATTTTGTTCTATGTATTAATGGCGTTGGCTTTTCCAGCCGGTAGCCGCGGGCGCGGCCATCAGCAGAGAGGGCCCCCGTCGGTAGAGGCTGGTCACATTCGGTGTTTCTAGGTTAACAGGATCGCCAGTACCTGAACCCAGTCTTTCCCTCGAGGCCGGAGCCGAATGGTGCGCGTCGCCTGTCAGGGCTGGACACCGGAGTGTCGTCCGCAGGACAGCGGTCATAACGGCCTGGACTGTGTCCCCCAGGACCCGTTCCTGCCGCTCGCCTGAAAATTCTCCAATGCAAACACATAAGCACCCATCTTCGGAGTCAAAACAGTCAAAATGCCAATGTGAAAGCTTCAGTGAAATGGCGATCATGTGAAAGACAGCCTCTTAGATGTCCCCGTGACGTCGGGGTGCGGCACCCCAGTGATTCCGGGACCCCCACCCTCACCTCCCAGGGGCCTACTTGGGGGCCCCTTCATCATTCACTCATCAATCATTTTTCGCTTTGCTCTAACTTGCCACCTGAAAGCACGTCCTGAACGGCCATGCACAGACAGTCGGTCGTTTTCTAAGAATTCTCCTGGGTGTGTTTGCCTCACCGCGCGTGCCGCTCCTCCGGCTGGTGTGCGTCCTGCAGCGCATCCGACACACGGGCAGTCTCCGCGTCCACGTCCACGTTGCCCTTTGAGAGACGTTCTGACCACTGCGTGCTTGTCTTTGATGTCAGTTCACGCTCGCCTTACCCATCTCTCAAGCCCACCCCGCAGAGGAGGTCCTGCCGGAACCTCGAGGGGATGTTCAGCGCAGCAGGAACTCGGGAGGGATTCTCACCTCGACGACAGAGGGTCGTCTCGAAAGCGCTGTGGGCAGCTCCGCTCAGTCCGGTCTGACTCCGTGCCTCTCACGGGGGTCCCCCGTTTTCCTGCGCGTGGCCCCCATGTGTGTCGGTGCCTGTGCCTCGGTAGTGTGTGCAGGCTCTGCTGGTGTCCATGGAGACGCATATCCACTTATCACCCAATGATCAGCACAGGCCTGGAGGAAGGCAAGTTGAGTGCTTCGAATTATATTTGTCACTGAAATCTTATTTCTCCTATTTCCAGTGTTCTTTTAAATTTTTAAATTTTCCAAGTAAACAATCTTTTTTTGCAAAAAAAAAATAGGCTCCCCATTCTAAGAATTGTGTTTCTTCCTCTCTTCTGAGCTCCCTGCCCCGGGGGGGGGGCCGTGCCCCAAACCGCGCCAGACAGTGGTACGGACACCCACAGTCAGGGGGGCACCCTAAAGGTTTTCCTAGAACACAGCCATCTGACAGCCCAGGGAGCCCTCCCCCTCTGATGATCGTCAGCCCCAGCAACCCCAGCGGGCTGAGCTTCCCGGGCTGCAGAATGCACAGGGCGGGTGCCTCGGCGCCCTGAGGGGGTGAAGGGCCCGCAGGTGTTCCCCTGTGGCAGTCAAGGTCGTGGGGACCACCTCACAGCCACCTGGCCTAAGGGTCACCCTCCACCCAAAGGGAGTCTAGCTCCCCCCCACGTAGGTTGGATGTTTTCCCCCAAACTTCCATCAGTTAAGGGGAGAAGTCTCTCCCTCATCCACTGATAGCAAGACGGGGGGAAGCAGGTGTTTCTGGGGGGCTGGGTGGATCCTGAGACCAAGTTCAAGTTGTGTCAGCTGCTCCACCACCTCCGTTCTCTGTTCACTGACACATAAAGCACCTACTATGTGCCACACTTTGAGCAAGACTGCCAGGATGTAGAAACAGACAAGCCCCACCCGCACAGTGAAGGTTCACGGGCGCCGAGGGCAATCTGACCCGCAGGTGATGGTGGCGGTGGCCTCGGACCCGAGACCCAGCACTGCACCTGACAGTGAGGTGGCAAGTGCTCCGAGCAGACTTGGGAAGTGTGGTGGGGTGTCGGAGGCAGGTCCAGGGTGAAGGCAGGGGGACAGAAGGAAAGAACAGCCAGCAATAACGTGCCTCAGGACTGCGGACTGCGGGCCGTGTTCCGGGACACCCGTGTCCCTGTCCCGTGCGCCTGTCTGCTTCCACCTGCCTGCTTCAGAGGACCCTCTCCCACGGGCAGAAACTAGAAGAGCCACCGGTTCTAGGGAGTTTAATTTTTACAGAATAAACTCAGCGATCTTCCGGATTGACTTCAAAATAAGGCTGCCTTCAAGAATTTCAGCCCCTCATAGAGTCAGGAGATCGTTGCTGCGACTCGGGGCAGACCCTGCGGGCCCCCAGGTCCAAACGAGAGCACAGCCTCGGCCAGCCACCTCTAAGATCTGTGGAGAAACCAGGGAGTTAACCGCGTGCGGGGAGGGATCTAGGAGTGCGGGTTCCTCTGCCATCGCCCCTGGAGTGTCGTTAGAAGCAACGCCCAAAACATCCAGCAAGTTGCTCCTTATCCTACACAACATTGTCCTTTTAACTGACTACCGGCTAAGGATGGAGAAAGGGGATTAAAGCCCCTGATTGTAAAGAAAGAGTACTTCCCATTTGAATTACTTTTAAACACACCACTTTGCCTCTAATTTAAAATGAATAATAGGCTTAGAGCAGACAACAAAAGATCATTAACCTCATAAGATAAGTGTATCAGGAATCTCGAGTTCTGCCGACAAACGGAACAGAGTGGTAGAAATGTGCTAATGCAGAGGTTTTTTTCTCTTTTTTTAAGCATCATTATCTAGGGGACAGCTTTTTTGGTATTCAAATAGGAAAACTGCCTTCTCTCCAATGCCCACTCGAGCTTTTGTTCCGCCTTAATTGAAAGCAATCCTGTACACAGGAAAAAATGACCCTTGCAGCTGGGAAAGGTTTAGGTTGGGTTAAAAAAAATTAGTCTTTTTTTTTTTTGCAGTGAGCAATGAACTTAGACGGTGGCTTTCATCTTGTTTGCGCTTTTATTTCCTTTTCTGTCTTAATAACCGGCCGGACTGGAAGAAGCGTTTCGCAGGCCTGGTTTACGACGCACGGTGCGGGATCCACGGGAAGAAAGCAGTCACCAAGGCAGGCGGGGCATCAAAGGGAAGACTCTAAAATTTTGTTTCTAATTAAATGTGTGTTTTTGGAAAACTTCTGAGCTTCATAAATACTTCAATCGTCAGTCCTCTTTTGTATCTGTCCGTGGACAGCGAGAAAGCTGTAAGGACGGCGTCTTTGAGAATGCAGGGGAAAAGAAGCCGGTTTGGAAGCAGGTGAAGACAGCGGGCAGGCTGCAGGCCCGGAGGTGCGTGTGTCCGAGCCCTCCCCGCGTGGCGGCCCTCCCGCCCGGGCCTTGTCCTGCAGCTTCCGCTGAGCCCGGCCCCGAAGAGGCCAGGCGGCCCCGGGCGAGGCCCGGCTGCTGCGTCTCCCGGGCTTTCAAACCCTCCTGTCACTTGGCTACCGACTGACTTCCCCACGCACCCTCTTCTAATTCTTAATTAGAGCGACATAGCTAATTAATAAGATTTTTCCAATTATAAATTAACTGAAGATCAGAACTCTGGCTTTGCATGTAATTTCCTATAATCGGCAAAGCTACTGCAAAAACACGCGTCCCGCCAACCGTAACTTTTTATTTAACGCAGACAGACAAGTTCTCACTGGGTTTCCACATCTCACAGCAAATCACCTCTGTTGGGATTTGTGCAGAGGAATTTTTTTAAAAAATCAGAATTGGGTTTGTTTGCTTTCTTTTTCCTAGTTCCCCCCTCTTTCCTTCCCTAAACAAAATAGCACCCTTAGAGGCTCATTCCTTTCAGAGAGTTGAGGGGCGGTGGTCTCTGTATCTGAGCGTCCTTACAGGTAGGAAAGGAGAAAAGAACAGGTGATAATTTGTTTTTGTTCCTAACTGTTACCACCTTCTCGTGGTCCCTGCAAAAATGATCTGGGAGGTGCCGGCATGCTGCTCATTTATGGAATCTTAACTGGGGGGACTCTCGTCTCCTCCGTAATGAAGGAGAGTAATTAAAGGCGGGCCCACAGCCCGGCACGGCCCCTGCCACATGTCACATCCTTGGCCGCCGCGGTCCCTCCGTGGTTTATCAAAGACTACTTCTTTAATATGGAGATTACACTTATGTACTTGTCTGAACTTGAAAGGCATTTGCCTAATTTACTTATTAATGAGATGTAAATCTATTTGTATGGCACGTCACAAGTCCCCCCCCCGAAATCGCTGCTACTTAACCGGTGATAAACCCTATGATTTAAACGAAAAATAATACATTTAGCTTTCCACATTCATTCTGTTAAAAATTGATATAGTCTATGTTAAATTTATTAATATTGCTTGCTGTCATTCAGTTTGCAGCTCTGGCTGAAATACGACTTGACAGCGGCCGCATTAAAGATGTATGCCGTTGTATTCAACAAAGATTAATGAAGCCCGGTAAAAATAGCTGTAAAAGAGAAAGTGATCCGAATGTAAAATCAGTAAATTAAATGAGGCCGCGCATACCATTTGTTAATATGCATGAGGAGGGAGGCAGCGAATGAAAATGTCTCCATGCAAAGTTCATCTGGGAATGTTTCAATACTGTCTGGACGTCCCCAACTACTGAGGAGCGGCCTAACGAAGCCGGGTGGCCCACGCAGACCGGGTGTGCCCCGCGCCCGGACCCCCTCTGTGCCCAGGAACCCGCCAGCCCCTGGCCACCCACGCCTCTCGCTGTCCCGAGGTTTTCTCCAGGTTGTCCTTCAGAGCCTGCTCCTCAAGGCCGCCCGCTTGCCTGGGCCTCTGTCTGCATGAAGGAGAATGAACTCCGAGCGTCTCTTCTGGGCCCGAGGCTCCAAGTTCAGGTCCCGCAGTAGCAAGTCCGCTGGGCTGGGCGTCCCATTGCGGAGTGGAGACTGAAGGTTTTGTGCCGTGGTGTTTTTTTTCCCCCAATGAAGAGAGACATTAGCCCTCCACCGTTGCGAGCACTGGACATCCTCAGATGAAAAACCTACACGGACCCAAATTCTTCCTCCAGCACAGAAGGGCCCAGATCCGGGGAACACCCAGCTTGGCATCCGTCTGTCCGCGGTCCAGCGGTCTCCTGGCGCCCGGGCCCTGAGTGGCTGGGTCGCACTTCCTTTGTACTATTTGGAGGGAGTGATTTATTTCTACAGTTCTCATTATAAAATACTGCTGGTGTCAGACTCTACCAGGTTAAGACTTTCAAATAAATTAACTGTGACAGAAAATTGTATGCAGTAATCATAATATAACCCCGTCCTGTTTATCCATCAAGAAGGTG
Source organism: Trachops cirrhosus (assembly GCA_028533065.1). NCBI lineage: Eukaryota > Metazoa > Chordata > Mammalia > Chiroptera > Phyllostomidae > Trachops > Trachops cirrhosus. The sequence goes on along the minus strand of CM052542.1, from coordinate 154,579,572 downwards.
TTTTGATAGATTTAAGCCATTCGCAAGAGGCATTTCTCCCCGAGGTTTGCTTGCGTGGAGGTCAAAGACTGTCCAGAAGAAACTATTTTGAGGTATTGTTTTCCTCATAGACTTTGCTGGGGGTGCAGTGTTTTCTGCACCTGTGTGTCGGGTTTAATTGGGAGATGGAGGCAGGAGAGGAGGCCCCATTCCCGCCTGACTGGCAGCTGAGAGGCGGGTGGGGGGCAGGGCGCACGCACGGCGGGGGGGACACCCCATAGGAAGCGCCGCCTGGAGCACAGGATTCCCCACAAGGGTGAGGACAGGTGTTCCCGCTCGGAGCGGTTTCCAGGAACGGTTGCTCCGTGGCGGAGCGATTGTCACTCGGCTCTGCAGTCTCAACAGGTAGAGAGAATCCCGAGAACCAACCCCCCACCCCAGGCCTGCGCAAGGCTGCCTGGCGTATCCTCCCCTTGCTAGGCCTGCGTGACAGGTACGGTGGGGCAGGGGGTAGAACCCCAACAGCAGCTAGGGGCGGAGGGCAGGGGATGCCCTCACAAAGGGGTGCCTTAGGCCACTCTTTCAAAGGCTACACTGACACAGAGTGGTCAGCACTGGGATGAAAAGCCATGAGAGGCAGTAACTAAAAGGAAATAGACGTTTCATCCGTGGGCTTTGTTGCTTACTCGAGCCACCTCCCATCTCCCTGGGGCCTGCTCCAACCCCGGGTTTACCCCTCACCCTGCCATCTCCACCTGGCATTGAACCCGCCAGGCTTCAGGCTCCCTGCCGCTCCAGAAGCCAGGTCCGCCGGCATCCTCTCCACCTGTCGGGCCACGTAGCCTCACAATCAGCAGCCGTCACCTGGGGGTGACGCCTTGGAAACCAGGCTTTCCGTTGGAAGGGGCCCTGGTCCCGTCAGGGGTCTGATTTGGGACTTTTGCTGAGATGCCACACCAGGTGAGCACACCCCTGGGGGTGCCCTGGTGGCCTTGCCACGCTCACGGTGGCCTTTCTTGCAGCCACCTCTGGCAGCACAAACCCGGAGGACCAGGAGGACCCAGCGGTGCTCCTGAGACAATAGGACATCAGGTCGTCCAGCCTCGGGGCTCAGGAACCTTAAAGCCAATCTTTACCTCTCCCCATATTTCTCCCCAACGTCGTGGCCGGGCTGCCCCTGCGGATCCCAGGGCCCTCTGCCAGGGGAGGTGAAGAACGCCCGTTCCACCGCGGGATGCTGTGCACTGAGTCCGCCTGCTCCAACCTCAGCCCAGCTGTTAGCGTTTCCAAATCAAAGAAACGGGGGCGGGGCCCTGTCACCTCCCGGAAGACAGCAAGCACTCCTGGAGGCGGTCACTTCACTTGGGCCAGTGACCTGCACGAGCCCCTGGCTGTGTCAGGGCAAGTGTAAGGGACCGAGGGGGACAGGTGCGCACCCTATGGTGTTCATCAGAGGCTGCTCTTCTCGGTTTCCGGGGAGTAACCCAAACGGACAGGGGAGTCAGTGGCTCGTTCTAGAATGGCGTTCTGAGCTGAATAATCGACTCTGCCGATTGGCTGGCTGGTCAGCCCACGGAGAGGGTGGCCATGCAGGGCCCTGCTCCCACAGAGACCCCGACCCCCACTTGGCCTTCGCTTGTCCGGCCAGGCCTCGCGGGTGTCTTTGTCCCCCTCCTGCCGTTGCAGAGTCGCGCTGCCACAGCACGGCTCGGCACACCGGGTGCTTGCAAACCACAGAGAGTTCGGGGATGGGAGGTCCAAAGTCAGGGAGCCAGCAGCCGAGGAACGCCTCCTCCAGCCCGCAGACGGCTGCTCTCTTGCCGTGTCCTGCATCACAGAGAGGGGCAAGGGGGAGCAGGCTCTCTGGTGACCCTGAAAGGGACCAAACCCATCCGTGAGGACCCCCTCCCATGACCTCGTCCTGGGGTGATTGTCCCCCAAAGGCGCCCTCCTGATACCATCGCGTGGGGGGTAAGGCTTGGACATGCCCGGCTGGGGAGGGCACAGACACGCCCTCCATGACATGTCCTGAGGGTTCTGCTGGCAGCATAGCCGCTTCAGCCGCACCGACTCGGTGTGGAGGCCAACATCGCTCCCCAGCCAGAGGGCCCGGGGTCGCGTACCCAGACTCCTCTCCAGAGACCAGGAGGCTGAGACGCAAGGACATGTGGAGAGCACCCAAGGTCACACGGTGAGTCGGAGCAGAGCACCCCTCCCCCCAAGCTCAAGGTCCCGACCGACCAAGTTTTCAGGGCTTGGGACCGAGACGGTGAGTGAGTCTCCGGCCAGCCGAGAGGCCCTGAGGCCACTGAGCGAAGGAACCCAGGGGCCTTTTCCTTTCAGCCCCGAGACTCGGTTGGAGGGAGGCAGAGAGTTCTGTGCAGCTGGGTTCAGGGTCACTTCTGAGGGAAAACAGTGAAAATGAAGCTCCCGTTTAGATGTTGCTCATCTGACTAACCTCTGGCAATGAAGTGACGTGAGTCCGTGACATAAAGAATTGTCCTCAGCAACGCAGACCTACTGGAGAGCCGGCCGTCCTCAAGGAGCGAGACGTCTTGGACTTGAAAGAAGTCCGGTGGCATTGACTTGGCGAGCACGCGTGTCAGAACCCCCAGCCCTGCCCGTTAGCTGTGGCTTAGTAGTTAGGACATTAATTAACGACCAGGCAGAGAAGTGCCTGCGTGCCCAGCAGATGGTAAACCAGCCCAGGAGAACACTGCCATCTGAACTGCAAAGGAGGCTGGCCGCCGCCTCTCCCCGCTCCTCCCCGATCTGCCAGCCTGCCCGGAGTGCTGGCTGGCTGTCGCCGGGCCCCCTCCAAGCAGGGCTGGGACGGGCTGCCAGGGACTGCCACTCTCCACATCGAGGGCCTCAGATCTTTCCAGGGCAGGAGTGTGCGCGGGAGGGGCCGGGGAGTGGCTGGCTCAGCAGGCACGTGGAGCTACCAGCTTCTGCTAAGGGGAGGGGTTGTTTTCTGACTTAAAGCTGCGCTCTGGCCAAAGCGGCCGCCTGAGAAGCAGGCTCACCTCCCCTCTCACCGAGCTCAGCAGTGCCGCTGCCAAGGAGGGTAGGAAAACCCGCAAACAGGACAGAGGCACTAAGGCCGAGGACGCGCGCGGGAGGGAGGCTCTGTGGCTTGTGAGCGTCTAGACTTCTGCAGCTCCTCTGCCCGTCAAGGTCAGCAGCCACTCTCCCAAAGAGCGGTCGAGGGCTGCTCATACAGGGGGTCCACTCTGGCCCTGGGGGCGGCCACCTGGGAAAGAGTGGTGCTCGGGGGACAGAGCACCCCATTTGGAAGCCGAGCACCCCAGGCCTGGCTGAATAGTGGGCGGTGTTAGCAGTCCTCCAAGCCTGACGCCAAGGGTCCTGAGGAGTAGCCTGCTCCGGCCCCATGGTCAGCACAGTCTCCTGAACGGAGCAAAGAGCGCTCTCCCAAACAACGCAAGGGCAAGCGGTGCACAGGCAGCCCCCCTTCACTCCCAGATGCAGAGTGCCCCCGCCCTCTGACGCAGCGCGGCCATCCCGTCCGCTCGTGGAAAAATCGTCCCACTCAATCAGGAGCCATGCCCGCTGCGCCCGGAACCCCGCCAGCCCGGAGACGGGAGTCCCGTCTGCTGGGAACACGTCGTGTTGAGAGTAGAAAAGCATGGATGGATGAGTCAAAAATTAAAGACAGGCGTGCTTTGGGTGCTTAGAACTCAGTATACTTCGTTCTTACTATTTTCTTCTTATTTCTCTTCTTTATTGCATCTGTGTCTCTGACGTAGAGCCCTACGATACGGTTATACCTCTGCGGGTTATCTCCAGTTGCTTTCCCTGGTTTTAAAACCAAAACAGTCACAGAGTTTAAAACCAGACAATCCGGGGGTCTGATCAGTGGACACAGACAACACGTTAGAAATTAAACCAGCCGTCAGACAATGTGACGGGCTCAGGGTCAGCCGGACACGCCTTTCTTCAGCCCCCAAGCAGGAAAGAAATCTAGAAATTGGAAGTTTCTGGAAATGACTGGAAGGCAGACGGGGCCGTGTGGCAGGTGCAGGAAGTACAGGGGTGTCCGCCCAACAGCAGCGCTGCCCCCTCAGTGGTGGGAGGATGTTCCATCTGCTCGCTCGTTTGCCTCGACTGAAGTCAGTATTCCCGAAACGTGGGGCTCGCAGTGACAAGTCCCACGACCCTGACGGTGAGGAGCTCTGTTCGGGGAAAGGCCATGCCCACCTGGTCGCATTCCACCCAAACGAGCCACATGCAGTCTGGTGTTCTTCTCTCTCAGCCGCCCTCCCTCGCTGGAGGAGCCGGCGTGAAGCCTCAAAGACGCGTCGGAGCGGTCCGATGGGCACCAGCGCCTGGCGCCGAGTGTCCCCCACGAGTGCTGAGCGAATGAACGCATGTGCATAACCCAGAGATCTGGGCCGGAATCGCTGCTTTCCACTGGCCAGTGTGCAGCCACCAGCAAGCCCCACGGAAGCGTCTGTCTGCACAAAGCCATGGACTCGGAGGGGCAGCCACAGATGGGACACGCCGCTGAGGCCGGTGCTTTGGCGAGCACGGGCCTAGCTTCCTTCTGGAGTCGAGGGGCTGCCGCACTCATCATCCACTGGGCCTCTTCCGGGGCCCACCCTCTGCTTTTCAGGTGGGGGGGTGCATCTACACTGATGCTGGCAGGTGGGAGGGTGTGCATCTGCACCGGTGCTGGCGAGGGGTGACCTGTCATTGTCATACCCCTGTCACCATGAGGAGCCTGGCCTCTCTCTCCCCTGGGAAGTCCGTGGGCGAGCATCCCGAGCCAAGATGGCAGCAGACAGAGCCCAGGGGAAGCCGGCGTCCGGTTCCTGGGAGTCGTGACAATTCCATCCAGCCCACCCGCTTCCCTGTGCACATCCCTCACAGTCATTCCCGGCCTGGGAGTCACAAGCCACGCCCTCGGGAGCATGCTGCCCATGTCCCCTGGGGTGAGGGACTGGGGCAAGGCAGCCAGGAGGGGCCGAGCGGAGTCCCACCCAGGCTGCCCCTGGGCTCTGTGGACCAGAGAGACGGGGCCTCCGGAAGCTGTTTCTCTGTGTACTTGAACACGGCACCCGCCCTCCGGGAGGATGTGCGTTTGCTTCGGAAACCGAAGGCCGCCCGAGGAAGTCCACAGGCTCCTCAGACCGGACCCCAGGGCAGGCTCCTCTCCTGGCAGCCCTCTCCAGGGACAGGGACTCTCGGGTTGACCAGGGCTCCCCTCCGAGATACTGGGGTCCCCATTTCAGACCTACAACCTGGTACCGAATGATGACTAAGGGAGCAGGGGGGGCTGGCAAATATGCCCCCTGTCGGGTGAGCCTCCCAGCCTGGGCAGCCCGAGTCCTTGGCCGACCCAAGAGGGCCCAAGAGCCTGGCTGTCTTGGCCCCACCGGGGGTGGATCTCGAAGGCAGGCCTCTCTCTGCAGCCCAGCGGGGAGCCCCCAAGGCCTCTGTGGGGCCCGAGGGACAGCTCCATCCTTCCTCTGGGCGACCCTGCCTTCCCCTCTCCCACAGGTACTGATCCCAAGTCTCTGAATCCGCTCCCAGGTCCCCACCCTGAGGTGCACGTCTTGGTGACATCACTTGCAAGTAAAGAGTTAGTCCTCACGACCCTTGCATCAGAAAGGGGCTGACACCCGCTCTTGGCTTCTAGCATGAGAGCTGCCGTGACCGGCCTCCTGCGCCGGGCCCCATGGGCTCAGCGCCGGGGCCGCCCAGGGAACGCTCACACTCCCTCTCCCGCACCTCCTCTCTCCAGGCTCGGCATCGCCTCAGGGGCTCCTGCTCCATCTCTGTGGGCACGTGTTAACGTCGACACGAAGGCCACGTCCCAGTTATCCCCGGAAGTTTGCAGTACGAGCTTCCTCCCAGTCCCGCCCTGTGGCCTGGTGGCCAGGCAGCCGCTGCACTGGGGGCAGAAAACCTGTTCCGTGTGGGAGGGAATCGTGCCCACCCAGTGGGGGGTAGCGGGCACCCACTCGCCTGCGCTGAAGGGAAAATGGGGATCATTAACAACAGCTCTTCGGATCCTGCTTCGGTGAACGTGAAATAGTTCAAGGGCGAGGGAGCTCGCACTCAGGAGCCTGAGTCTGCGTTCTCTCCCTGCACATTCCTGGGGCCAGCCCTTCCCCAGCGCCCGTCACAGGCCGGGTGTGGGCCCCGAGCGAGGCTGAGAAGGAGCCTGTGGGCGCACTCGGAACGAGGGGACACCGGAGTGCCCGGGGCACAAAGGGAGAGACGCCAAACAACCGGCGTTTCTTCTGCTGCGGTCATTCCATTAATTGCAAATGTTGGCTGCGTGCCAATCATCTGTGTTTTTTGTCTGTTTGTTTTTCCAAATTATTTAACGGAGGAGCTACGGAGGGTCACAGAAGGGTCATAGGGCAGAAAAAAGGTCTCTGAAAGTAAACAAAAACAAAAACCTCAGCGGAAGGACAGCGGTGGGGGAGCAGTGAGCAGTGCAGTGTCTGGGTCGCTGACCTGCTGGACGCGGTGTGTGCACTGGCACCCCGGGGCCACCTTGGAAGTGGGGCTCTGTGCCGAGGCAGGGGGCCCAACGGGGTGCTATGGGCCATGCGTCAGGAGTCCTGATTCCTCTTTCCTAGAGAGCAGGGAAAATGGTCCCTGTGTCCGACAGACAGCAGGTGCTCGCCATGAAAATAACAGGTAAAACCGAATTTCCCATTTCCGCCTGGTTAAGGTCTCAGAGGACAGGCACACTCGGTGACCTCACCGGGGAGGACGGACGATGCTGAGCAGGCCATGGGGACAGACGAGTGACACCTTTGGTGTAGAACGGTCATTGCATTTTCATGACACCTCAAAGGGAGCTGGTAGGTACCACTGACTCTCATCCTCATGTTTTGCATAAAGAGTCTCCATCGGCGGTTCAGGTCACCGAAATCAAGAAGTGGATTGAAGGGTCAAGTTTGGTCTCCAGAGACAAGCATGGCAGGTTCACCAGCTCGATCTCTTGGCAGGAGTTTCTTAATCAGTTTGCGGCAGGCAGGAGGCAGACCCACTGAAAGACGGTTCCGGACGAGCCTGGAAGTCCAGCGCCAGGTCAAGGCTGCGAAAACCACCCGGCGCGCATCCGAAGGGCCTTATCCAGGGGCTCACCGTGCCACCGCATCCGTGTGGGCCTTTGCGTAAAGACTTGCAGGCACAGCACTTACGTTCCCAGCCCAGTGACATTTGCCACCCGCTGCAAGTTATTGAATCTCGTCCAAAGAGCAAACACAGGGGTGGTCCCGGTGGCGTTTAGTTAGGTCGTAAATGTTTGCCATTTACCAAGAAGAGGGGGAAAGAACGGGACAAGATATGGAAGAGACGTGGAGATGGAGAGACACAGAAGGGACACGTTTCGCAGACTCCACGCCTGCGCATCTGTGAAACGTGGCACTCACGTCCCGCCGCCACGTTCCCGTCTGGTTTGCTTGCCCTTCCCTGCTGCTCCCTCGTCTCGCCAGCAGCTCTGAGGGCGCGTGTTTGCCAAGTGGCCACGGTGGCTGCCTTGTTCCTCTGTCACTGGGCTCAGCAGAGAGCCCGGCTCAGACAGGGACACTCATTTCTACAGCCCTGGGGTCACGCTCAGGAAGGCCCCACTTCCCTCGTCCGTAAGCAGAGGACACGACATGGAATCAGCATCTTTGCTGTGGGAGGCGGGGTGAGGGCGGGAGGGGCTGGCTGGGGCCATCGCAGTTTAGGAACGAGCTCACAGTTTGGCAAAGTTAAAAAGAAACAGGCAGATCCCACACGATTAGCAATTAGGGCCACGTGAGTGGAAAGCACAGGGAGGCACCACTCCACGCCTCCCAGGAGGCCAGCATGGAAAGGCGGCGACGATGCGGATCGCGGGCATGGACGGTGGGCGAATGGCAGTCGGGACGCCCAACTGTGCGGGCGCTCTGGGACGCGGTCGCCAGTTCCCTCAAAGGTGGGCTTCCAGCTGTCGTGCCGTCCGGGCCCTGGACTCCTGGCCGTGGTCCCAGAGAAATAAGGAAGCTGCGTTCGTGCCCCCACCTGGACAGGTGCACACCGCACAGACCTGTCACAGGGGTGACACAAAACTGGGACAGCCCTGCCGTCCTTCAACAGGCGAAGGTCCCAACAAGCTATGCTCGTGACGACCCCTCAGAAAAAAAATCAACAAACCAGAGCGAAGTGTTGATTCGTGCAGCGACTGGGAGGGGTCTCTGGGGACTGTGCCGAGTGAGAGAAGCCGGTCTCTGGTCGCAGACCGTTCGACTCCCTCTATGTCGCATTCTGGACGTGACGAAATGAAGGAGATGGGGAAGAGAGCAGTGCTCGGCAGGGGTTCAGATGGGGAGGGGACCGGGGCGCCTGGACCCGTTCTGCATTCTGACCGCGGGGACGCGCCGAGGCCAGCCGCCTGGGGTCCGTGCTGCACTGCAGTTTGGGAAGCTGTGGCCGTGGGAGGGGGTGAGGTCAGGGGTACGTGGGACCTCTCTATATACCTCTACACACTTTGTCATTACCTGTGTACCCACAATTATTTAAAACCTAAATCAATCAATCAATAAGAAGGGGGAGGAGGAGGGGGGGGACAGAATGTGAGCGGGGTGGGGGGTGAGCAGGCGGTGGGTGCCCCTGGTCCCTGCGCTGACTGCAGGGACCAGCCCGCTGTGATAAATGACGTCGCCGTGCACCGTTGCTCACCAGGCAGCAATGGCCCTCAGTAAATACGTGCTGTTTGTTTACTGCACGGTAATTATTTTAAAAAGTGTATATAAGCATTCAAACAGCTTATCCTCGATGAATAAAGAGTCATTAGAACAGACATTTCTTTGGTCCTTACAGGGGAGAATTTCCGTAAATAATTATTCAGCTTAAGAACATCCCCATTTCAATGAACATGCGCATCATTTTTAATTTTTAAGTGTGATGAGTGACAAGATGTGAATGCGGCCAGGACACCAGGGGCTGGTGTGGAAGGAGCGATGACACCACTGTCTGCAGCGGTCACCCCAGCCTTCCCGCCCGCCTCCACGCAGGCGGCCCCCCTCCTGGCGGCCAGAGAATTTCCCACACTTCAGGGCTTGGTGGTGGGCAGAGCTGGTGAAAAACGTGAGCTCCTTGCTGTTCATAACTAGTCTCTTTCCTGCTAATACAATTTCAACAGCAAATATGTTGACATTTGGATCAGAGTTTTGAGAATCTTGTCGTTACAGAGACTTGAAAACTCGTCCTGCTGGTCACGACCTACTTGTTTCGTCCTGAAATCAATTTAGACAGCTGCAGGCAGCCCTTTTCAAAAATAAAAGTAAATCGGAAAAAATCGAAAATGTGAAGGACTTGGCTTATACTAGAGATGAGCAGTGTTTGTGAAATGTTTCTTTTTTAAAGAATTATATTTTATTGACTATGCTATTACAGTTTTCCTGATTTTTCCCCTTTTGCACCCCTCCACCCAGCACCCCCTCTCCCTCAGGCAATCCCCTGATATTGTCCATGTCCATGGGTCCTGCGTATAAGTTCTTCGGCTACTCCATTTCCTACACTGTACTTTACACCCCCATGGCTATTCCGTAACTGCCTATTTGTACTTAATTCCCTCACCTCTTCACCCATTCTCCCCCTCCTCCTCCCGTCTGGCAACCTTCTGGTAACTAACATCTTTTCTCTTGCTGTTTTTAAGAGTCCCTGTTTATCTTTAATTTTTGGCCTTTCAATAATGATATATCTTGGAGCGGGCCTCTTTGTATCCATCATACCTGGGACTCTCTGTGCTTCCTGGACTTGCACGTCTATTTCCTTAACCAAACAAGGAAGTTTTCTTTCATTAGTTTTTCAGATAGATTTCCAATTTCTTACTCTTTATCTTCTCCTTCTGGCACCCCTATGAGGCAAATGTTGGACCTCTTAAAGTTGTCCCAGAGGCTGTTTATTTATTATCCTCATTTTTTTTGGATTCTTTTTCTTGTTGTTCTGAGTGGTTGTTTTTGCTTCCTTATGTTCCAAGTCATTGATTTGATTCTCAACTTTATCCACTCTACTGTTGTTTCCCTGTAAATTGTTCATTTCAATTAGTGTATCCTTCACTTCTGACTGGGTCTTTTTTATGCTGCCAAGGTCCTCACTAAGCTCCTTAAGCATCCTTATAAACAGTGCTTTGAACTCTGTATCTGATAAATGGCTTATCTCCATTTCATTTAGCTATTTTTCTGGAGTTTTGATCTATTCTTCCCTTTGGGCCATGTTACTTTGTCTCCTCATTTTGGCAGCTTCCCTGTGTTTGTGTCTATGTATTAGATAGACCTGCTTTGACTCCGTGACTTGATAGTGTGGCCTAATGTAGTAGGTGTCCTGTAGGGTCCAGTGGCACAACCTCCCTTATCACCCCAGCTGGGTGCTCGAGAGGTGCCCTTTGCGTGAGCTGTGTACACCCTCTTCTTGTAGCTGAGCCTTGATTGCTGTTCAAAGATCAATGGGAGGGATTTACCCAGGCCAATCAGCTGCAAGGACTGGCTGTGACCACTGGCCACCAACTGCTGCCCTCCGTGGAAGATCGGCTGTGCAGGGGCAGGGTGGTGGTGCTCTGACGTGGGCTGCAGCTGTCCACTGGGTGCACCCGCCCTGGGGCTTCCCAGGTGGTTCAGGCCAAGGTCAGTGCCCACCTGTGTTTTCCCCCGGGGCACACTGCCTGAGCTGTAAAGCGATCTGAGATGGCTGCTACTTGTTTTGGGCTTGGACATTCCGAGATGAAGCCAAGCTGTGATTCTAATCTGGCTGCCCCAGGGCCCACTGAAGCCAGCTGTTGCTCGTTTGATAGGATTTAGGAGCCAAGACTAGCCATTCATATGAAAAGCAGCTTGGGTGGGCCGGTAAATTGGGTGGAGTAGAGTTTCTGTGAATCTCCGAGGTGGGTCACACAGTGATGGAGTCTCAGATATGGCACCAGCCTACCTGCTCTGCTGGGGGAGTGCTCAGCAAAGGCACAATGGCTTTTGCTCACTCCGATGCCAGACACTTCGGTCTCCCTGTGTACCACCGGTGCCCTTCAAGCTGCCACCCCAGGGCTGGAGCTCAGAGGGAGCGAGTCTGAGTAGGAGAGTCCCTGTGTGGGTTCTCCAAGAGGAACTGCTTGGGGCTCCAGCAGCCTCCTCCACCGATTCAATCCCTGCTGGTTTTTGCAGCTAGAAGTTGTGGGGACTTATCTGCTGGCATTGGAACCCTGGGCTTGGGGGCCTGGTATGGGGCTGGGACTCCTCACTCCTGAGATATCCCTCCCAAATTCTTACCCACGTGGGTGCGAGGCCAGCCCATTCCACATTCACGCCGTTCCTACCAGTCTGGATGGGTGTGGTTTCTTCAGTTCCGTAGTTGTCAGACTTCCATTCAACTCAATTCCTGATGTTCCTGAGTGACGGTTGTTCTATATTTCAGTTGTAATCTTAATATGTTGTGCTAAGAGATGAGCCATGTCTGCCTACCTCACCATCTTGACCGGAGGCCTCTGAAACTTTTCTTAATTCCGGGTGTGTATGTGTGTGTACTCACATGTACCAGGTAGTGATGATGAAAAGGGGGAAAATAATGATAAAGTATAAATTCTGGAACGTAGACATGTGCTGAGCAAGTAGATTAGTGGCTTCTCTTGCATTTTTAATGTGCCCAGTTCTGCACCGGAATCTAAGTTTACCTAGACCCCGCATGCCCACATCAGTACATTAAATGTGGAGCCTGACGGTCCCCGTGAGAGTCACAGGTGGTGATGTGGATGAAAGGACATCATACATGCTGCGGCTTCGCCCGGAGGGGCGGGCTTCTGCTGCCGCGACACTCGGAAGACGGGGGATGTCCTTAGGACCAGCGCCTTTTCCTTGATAACACTTTGTCACGGTTATGCTCTCGCAGAAGTGTAGGCAGGCTCAGGCGAACAAATCTGAAGGACCGCGCGTCTGAGCCCTCGGTGCTAGGTTGGTTTCCTAGGCAGCACGTCCGAAGGCAGCACGTTCAAAGCCAGGTTCTAACTTCTCGTCACCTTGGAGGGATCGGCTCAGCAGTGGCTGATGTTTCATTTCGTCGAAGACCAATGTCCTTGACAATTCGCAGGTGAAGTCACAGCTTTGCAGGCGGTGTCTCCTGCTGCCGGCTGAGCCTATCCTGCAGAGAACACCAGGTGTGCTCTGGGGGTGGCATTTGCCTCCTCGGCTCCGTCGCCCGCATCGTCAGCAAGAGGGTGTTTGGGTCAAGTGCACAATGCCAACCGTGGGTGGACGCCACCAAGCCCCTGGTCAGACGGAGCTCCACACTCACCCGCAGGACTGAGATTCCAGACAAAGCCTCCTGGGGTGTCAGCTCAGACAGGTGTGACAGCCGCAGTCAGCCAGCACCCTGCGGTTTCTCTCTCCCTCCGTCTTAGGCTGCTAGAGCGGGAAACGATGCAGCTTCTCCCATCTGACAGATGGAAAGGCTCAGAGAGCCCAGGGCCGTTCTTTATATCACAGAATCAGTAGAGGGCCAAGTTCAAATTCAAAGCTTCATAGTCTGCCTCTGCAGCCTCAGTGATCCTGGCCCCTTATTCATTGTGAATGTTATCTTGAGCTGCTGGCAAGCAAAGGGCATGGACATGTCCACCTGTAAACAGAAGGCCTCAGAAATTAAAGTTAAAATTAAAATTAAAATGCACCTGGATGTGCGAGGTCTGTTAGGAAAGCTATGTATCCGATGCTCTGTTATTGTCAAGAGACTCCAGGTTCAGGTCTGTGATGCTGTGGACGGATAGAACTTCCCACGGCGACAGGTAGGGCGTGGGCTGGACCCACTTTACAATAGGAACACCGGTCAAAGGCAGAGACTTCCAGTTAGGACCTAAGTGAGCGCTGGGGACGTGACGCACAGCATGGTGGCCGCGGTGACCGCCGCTCTGCGGAGCACGGGGAAGTTGTGGGAAGGTAACCCCGCGAGTTCTCCTCCCAAGGAGGGCGCTTCCCATTTTTTTCTTCGTCTTTTCATTGTGTCCGTACAAGAGGGTGGGTGTCAGCTGAACCTGCTGGGTTGTCATCTCACCACATGCGTGTCAGACCAGCGTGCTGCACGCCTGAAACTCACACAGTGACACGTGTCGTGGTTTTCTCCACAAAACTGGAAAAATGGGGAACTAAAAAAAAAATCTTGCAGGAAATTGCCACCGTAATAACACTCTACTCACCACTGAGCATCATCTAACAGACTGAGAAAGATATGTCATGGCAAGGGGCGCTGGTCAAGGTCAGAGGGCAGCTGAGCCCGAAGCCCTGAGCCGCGGCCGGAGGGACGGCGCCCGGAAGAGCTGAAATGAATGGCAGACAAACGCTCCACCCACTGTCTGCCCTTACTGGTCCTTGACGTCCACGGAGCACGTGTCTGGTGAGGAAAAACACTCAGATCATTTCATAAGTTACATGTGACAAAATTCTGGATGCGTATGACAACTGTGGTCTCTTGAATAGTGCCCCAGCTTCTGGTCTTACTGCAACCTCGCTGTGGATGGGCCGGGGACACACAGATCTGCACTTGCATTTTAAGTTAATACGGTAACGTGCCGTCTGGCGGGGGACAGATGCACCCACAGGTCCGTTTCTGCCACGCTGTCGTGCAGTGACCGAGCCCCATGGCTTCCCGTTCCATGTGGCCAGAGCCACGTGACTTCAGGTTTGATGGGAACCAAGCGTCCCGCCATGCTCCGTGCTTCTTGGTTGCCAGTTCCAGACGGGCTGTCCTGAGCCCGACACCGGGCGTCCCTGCAGGTCCCACGAGGACTGGCGCTGACGTGACCCGCCTCCCCTGGCTGCTGAGCGGCGGGGCCGGTTCAGTGTTTGTGCATTTGGGGTGCGCGCACTCGCTGACCATGGTCCCGTCTGAACACTGGCTGATGACAGCACCACAGGGCCACGGCGTCTCCTGGGACTTGGGGGTAAGTCGCTCTGGCTCCGTGCCGCGCAAACCGAGTCTGACTTCCTCTCTATCGAGAAACTCGTTTCCACCCCGAAGTGCTTGTTGTCCGATAACAATTCCTGATAGTGGATTAAACATAGGGACACGGAAGTGACAGTCATGCGTTCTTTCCACATTGACCCATTTCTAAGAAAGCCTTTCTTAGAAAGGCAAAAGCCTTTCTTAGAAGAAGGTTCCGCGTTACATGGCCCCTCACAGATTTCAGTCAAGGCCACGATGGCACAAGGTCCCCCCAAGCCGGGGGTGCTTCTAGTGAGGGGTCAGGGGCCATGGGCAAGCCCAGTTCCCCCAGTGCCGGTGCCATGGGCTCCAGCCCAGGACAGGGGGCACTCGAGTGGCAGGTCCCTGCAGAAGGCGTCCACTCGGGCAGCCACGTGAGCCGAGTCCACGGCACCCACAGACCAGGCCGCAGGGAGCCCCTGGGCTGCCACGCCTCCTCTGACATTCACGCTTGGTCTGTGTTTTCCAAACTTCACAACAAAACTTCAAGAAAAAAAAACTATTAGCTGCAAATTAGATATTCTGGTGGAAGCCTAGAATTATTTTTCAGGACAGAGGGCTCAATTTCCCGCTCTCAGGTGTATGATTAAAATCAATTAAATCACTCTTCCAATGTCAGCCGCAAGCTTCTCCTGACAAATGAAATTATTCAAGGAAAGTGTTCTCTTCACTCTTCCGCCCTTCTCAGCCGCGTACGCACTCAGAGGGGATCAACACGTTCAGCTCGGGGATTGCTGAGATATTTTCCGTAAGAACAGCAGCGATCCCTGGACCCCTGCAGGAGTCGAGGCGGGGTCTCCGGTGGCCAGATTTGATGGCCTCTCTACGTGGAGATAGATCCACAGCTGACGAACGGGAAACAGAACCAGGGATATTTAACCATTTGGGGGCTGAGCCAGCCTTCTTGACATAAATGAACGTTTTCTTGGCAGGAGTATGAACGAGCCCTTCAAATTCAGGACGTAACCTTTGCACGTCTCTTTTTATGCGTCAGACAGTCCTCGGCGTCTTTTTCCTGCCGAAAAATCTCCGTCTGATCAGCCCTGGAGGTTGCTGGTGGATTTTAGGCCAACACGGAACAGGCGCTGCCTTCCTGCCCTACCGGGGGTGTCGGAGGGTTGGCACAGACCAGCCGGTGTTCCCCTGCAAGAGTCAGGCCTGAGCGCTTTCTTCGGGGGAACCTGAAGTAGAATATCCCCATGGAAACCAGGAGGTGCGGGGCAGATCTCTCGTCGACGCGGGTGCTCTGCGCCGTGCCAGGCTCTGCATTTGTTCTCAGGTTCGGGCGTGGGTGAGGCTCTGTCCAGGACACGTCCGTCCCTGTTGCATGCTCTTTTGGTTTGGCTTATTTTTCCCCAAACAGGCTCGAACACATGTTCGCTACATTCCGGAAGTTTCCTTCTCTCCCTCCCTCCCCTCGTTCCTCTGCTGCTGTCCCAGCTCATGGGGGCGAGCCTGGCCCATCACGTCCTTTGCCGCTCCTCTGTGTGTCCCGGCCAGGGCACCCATGGGACAGGTCTTCTCAGAGGGGCCAGCCAAGTCCTCGGGGCCCAGCCGGGTGCTTCGGCTTTGGTGTCACTTTGCCAGAGCTATGCCCTCCCGTTCCCCCCAAGCCCCGCTCCAAGAGCACCCTCTGTCTCCCTGGGTCTGAATTCAGTCCTCTTCACAGGAGGCTGGCCCAGTGGTGGTCCAGCCACGTCCACCCAGCACGTCAGTGCCTGCAGGCCCAGGCCAGTCCAGGTTGTCCCTGTGACCGTCATCACTGGCCCTGCTCCCCGCCCAGTCTTCCCTCCAACCCTCTCTTCACACACCACACGGGGGGCAGGGGGACACTGCCCACACCACACCGGGACAGTCCCCAAATGTCCCCTGCCCCTCTCCACTTGGTCCTCTGTGGTTCCACGCTGTGCACAATGCCCCACCGCCGGTCCCTCCGGAGAACTCTCAGTCTTCGTGGAGTCCTGGGCCCCGGGGTAAGGCTGGGCGTGACTCCAGCTCCACAGCTCACTGTTGGTAACCGTGGACATGTCGCTCGGGAACACACTCTGTCTCATCTGGTGACGATGATGATGGCATGCCCACCCACTGGCTGACGCAGGGATTAGGTGAGACCCTGCATGGGGGGAGCTCAGCACCTGGGTAGCTTCTCCTTGGGTACTGCTGACGCCTCACCGGCTGCACCCTCGGCGAGTGCCCCCCGAGAGCTCCCAGGTGGGCGCCTCCCCCTCTGGGTGACTTTGTGACCGAGGGCTATTGCACGTCCCTCTGGTCCAGAGGGTTCTGGAAGGCAGGGCCTTTGCTGCATGCATATTTTTTATTCTTATGGTATTGAGCTGTGCCTGGCACCTGGTGGGTGTCAATAAGAGATTCCTATTGAGGGAAATGAAGGAATGACTGTAACATTTTCCGGGATTTTCAAACTGCATTATAAAATAAGAACGGCCAAATGTCCTGAAGACCTTCCCCACTTTAGAGCTGAACATGTTAAGAGTATTTGCTCAGCAGAAGCCCAGCCAGTAGACAGGGCAGGGCAGAGACGTGTCCTCAGCATCCACTACAGCTGGCGAGCGGAGGGCAGATCCCCGAAGACGAGGCCGCTGGCCTCAGGCCCCACAGAGCCAGGGCAGTAATGGCCAGAGCCTCCTCTGTGGGGGCACCGGAAGCGGTGGTGAGGGTGATGACGACCGTCCCTGCACCGAGGCCAGTCGTGACAGTGCTCCAGGTGGTCCTCCTGATACTGAAGCCGTCCATCTTCATGCAGTTTAGCGGAACCCCAGCCCACATGGCTTCTCTGAATGGTACCCACAGCCCCTAACTAGGTCTCTGTTTCCACTCTTGCCCACACCCGCTCCTGCAGTGACCCGACATGCCCCCGGTGCCTCCCTCCCCGGCTAAGTCCTTAATAGGGGTGCGGACCCCTCAGAATGAACCCAAACACCTTACCCTGATTGGCAAAATGGTTTCCTCAGCAGTGAACTGACCATCCTTTCATCTTCCCACATGTACATGTGCATCTTCTCCTGTGAGTTCCCTCTGAGCACGCATGCATATGTACACACACGATCCTCTGAATGTGCATGTATATGCATGCACACAGGATCCTCTGAACACATGTGTGTGTGCACATGGCCTTTCTGAACGTGCATGCGTACGCACACATGTGGCCCTCTGCACACACATGCACACACAATCCTCTGAACCCATGTGTATGTGTGGGTGTGTGACCCTCTAAGCATGTGCCCATATGTGCACACGTGTTCATCTGTGCACACATGCATGTGCATACACACTCGATCCTCTGAACATGCATGTATATGCATGCATGCCTGGTTCTCTGCATGCACGTGTGTGTGCATTTAAGCCCCTGCACATGCATGTATGTGTGTGCACACATGACGGTCGTGTCTGCTTTGAAGCCTGCGGGTTGTAAAATAACCGTAAAGAGACCTTTCCATATTAATTATGTTATCCTTTCTCAGACTTCCACCTTCGGCCTCTCCACACAGCCCGAGTTCCGAATTCAATGTTTTTGCAGTTGTACCTCTTATTATTTTACTATCTGGTTTCTGCGTTGCCTAAATATTTACAGTCCTCAGATGCCTCAACATGTTGAAAATATTTCCTGCTTTTATGGTTTTTCTGTTGATGATAACATGACGTATGTACAGGTTAACCTTAGTTAACCAGTTTTCCAAACTAGTTATTTACTTAATAAACTGTTCTTTACCTGTTGATTTAAAACCCCTGTGTCCTTTTCCAATTCTGTATTTCCCTCCCTTGTTACAGTTTTTATTTTAAAACATGGAGGTATCTGTTGTCTCTAACCCCATACACACTGTTAATTATTGCATCTCAAAAATAAGTTTTAATATTCTTTACTAATGTTTCTTCTTGATAAAGTGTTTCTTATATGATTCTTCTACATCTATTCCAGCAGGTGAATTTTAGAATAATTTCGCCTGGTTCCCAATCCCCAGAAGAATAACATTTCTAGAAAATAATATTATTCAATAATAAAAGGGAATAAAATATTGATACATGCAACAGCATCAATAAATCTCAAAATAATTATTCTGAGTGAAATAGAGAAGACCAAGACAGGAAAACCCCCAAGTACATCCTATCCAACTCCATTTACATAAAACCCAGG
>CM052542.1:154535413-154560978 GCA_028533065.1 Trachops cirrhosus | reverse complement strand
AATGAGAGGAGGAAGAGCCGGCCAGGGAAACAGTCAGTGAACCAGGAGTGCTCTCACCGTTTCAGAGCGCTGAGCCACAGTGACCGGTAGGTGTGCTGTGGGGGCTCCACAACGCAGAGGAGAGACTCTGGCCGTGACCTCTGCTGCCTCGTGAGTCAGCGGCAGGGAAGGATGGGGACAGGATGTAAAAATGGCCCTGATGGTTAAAAGGAGGCGACTCCCTCAGAGTCATCTTGTCTGTGATGTCAAGTAGGCATCAGGACAGACTTGATAGAATCAACTCAATCCTTCTGGAAGTTTCTACCAGTCACCCACGTTACTCCCCCAAGAGCCTAATCGCTGGACTCATTAAGTACAGTGCCCCAGACGAAGGTGTTGCTGATGGAGTTTCTACACAAATCAGTGCGTTGCTGTTTTGTTAGTGATGATTCAAGTCTGCCGAAACAGCCCCGTCAGGCTGAATGGAGCTGTCCGTGCACAACAGAGTGGTGAGAAACTACTCAGCTCTGTATAGAGTCGCTAACGGCCTGGCGCTCCAGCTGTGGCTCCGAGCAGACCTCGTGTGTCCTGAGATCTGACTTCCTTAAGGACCAAAGACATTGTCAACCCCAATCAGGACAGACGGTCAGAGGAGGTGGCCCACGGGTCTCCATCTGCTGCAGAGAGGCCCGACTCCTCTCCACTCTGCAGGGCAGAGGACACTTGGTCCGGAGGTTTCCTGGCCGGGCTCGGCTGGCCCTCGCACTCCTGGTCACCCCCTCGTACCATTTAGAAAGCTGTCACTGGAAACAGTCCCCGGGGCTCTCCTTCGTCGGCCTGGGGGTCGTCCTCGGCCACAGCAGCAAGAAAGCTCATCGCCATGAGAGCCACCAGCCTGATGCTGTGCCCACAGCCCGGCCTCAGGCTCACCCTTCGAGGCCCGACCACGTCTTCCTGCCCGTGCCAGCCGCTTGCACAGGGCAGGTCCGCGTTTCTAGGTGAGCGCTGGGGGTGTGAGCGGCGCACCAGCAGCTGGAAGTCCGCCTGTGATTCAGTCCCAGCCTGGCCAGAGGAGGGGGTATTAGGTTTTTCACCAGAAGCCCGTGTGCATACCCTGTGAAACCCACGTCCAGGGTCGACGTGCCCAGGGTTTAGATACGTGCCCAGCAGCAGCAAAGCCGCGGGCATTTGGCCAACGTCAGGTCAGACATGAAGAAACCCAGAAGCAGCCTCGTCCCCACATGGCTACCTATCAAAGTGGAGGTACCGAAGCAGAATTTCAGAAAACACGGGGTGCGTAGTGGCTGGGGAAACAGTTCAGTGTCTCCCGAGAGGCTGCCCCTCTGACTTAAAAGCCGGGGGCCCTGCGGGGGGATGTTGCTGGCCACCACGGCGCCCCACGGCCCGTGTGGACCGGCACAGGTCCGAACAGAAAAACGGGAAATGACCTTTGTGGGAGTTCCCGGAATCGTCGTCACCCTGACCCTCGCACGGCCAAGGCCTCCCCGTGGGCTAAGGGGCCTGCTGGCCGCTGTCACTCTCCCTTTGCTCTTGTTTGTCACTAACTCTGCTTAATGTCCTTGTTCTCTGGGACTCACCATCTCCGCAGTAAAGGGAGCAGCAGGCCACCTCTCTGAGGCCGCGGTGGGGAATTTGCTCCCTGCCTGGGACCCCGGAGCCCGGAGCCCAGACCCGCGTGCGCTGCCGTGAGGCCGACTGCACTGCACGCTGTTTTCTGAACGGATGCTCGGTATTTTCAGTGGCACCTCGGTCACTCTGGGGCCTCTTACCCAGTTCACTCCACCAGCTTCAATAAACGCCAAATTAAAGAGGGAGGAACAAGGAACAGCATGATCTTCGGGGTGCGTGTGACAAAAATCAAAGGAATTAGCAGGCAGAGGACCAGCAGGCGGGGTAAAGAGCGGAGGCCGCCAGCGCCGTCCTCAGCGCCAACACCCACCTGCCCCTCCGCTCCCTGGGGCGCAGCCCCGCCCCCGGGCTGTGCCTTCCTGGTGGGCAGAACAGTGCCCCCACGGAGGCGTGCACCCTAACCTCTTACCTGGCTGAAGGGAGGGACTCTGCAGATGAGGTGGGTGAAGGGCGCTGGGAGGGGTCAGTTACCGTGACCCCGGCAGGCCTGAGTGAGTGAAGGAGGGCAGCGGGCGCTGGGGGTGGGTGTCACGGGGAGCGGAAGCTGGGCTGACGTGGGGCCAGCGGACGAGGCATGCAGGCAGCCTCCGGAAGGGCACGAAGAGAGTCCTCGCCGAGAGCCTGCGGAAGGGACGCGGCCCCGCCAACCTGCACGTCAGCCCGGGAAGCCGGTTTCAGAGTCCCGACCTCGGAGCCGTCGCGGGCCGTCGGCGCTGCGCAGTGACCAGGGAGGGCGCCATCCCCACCTCGGGGCGGGCTTCCCGGAGCCCCAGACACCATGCTGAGCGCAGCTCACTCCGTGTGGTCAGCCTGGTGTCTATCCTGTCCTAAACCTGTGGGAGGCATAGAAGAAAGTGCTAGAACCCCTGCTGCCCTCAGGGACTTCCCATCTTGGCTGGAGAAGGAGGCCTTGGGTGTGTGGAAGCCACGCGCGTGGCCGACTGCAGGGGAGGAGGGCGCCCTACGCCCAGCCTGGCGCCCTCCTTCACAGTGACGAATGGCGCGTCTTCTCCTCTGGGGGGGCCTGGGCTCCTTTGTGAAGTGAGGGTCCCAACTAGGACTGTGGCTCCAGAGGCAGAACGAGGGGGAAGCGAAGAGAACACGGACTCTTAACCTCGCTGACGAGCAAGGGCCTGGGTTTCCATAGTGACAGCCAAATATTTGGAGTTAAAGACAACCATATTTAGTGCTGAGAAGGCCTGGCCTCAGCCTCGGATGAGTGGGGTCATGTAAAGCCTGGTCCCCCTTCCCACTGGTCTGAGTATCCAAACCCGTCTGGGGAAAAGCCCGCCCCTCAGACACAGCTGAGGGTTCAGGCGAGAAAAGGCCAAGGGTCGGGCTGGAGGCTGGGTCACAACTCCTTCTGTGTGCGTGTGCCAGCGTGCCAGTGCACAGGTGTCTGTGTGCTTTCACATGTACTGTGTGTACTGTGTGTGACTGTGCACAGGTGCATGCGTGCTCACACGTGTGTCCTGAGGGTCAGAGCATTGCCCCGAAGGGCCCGGCTCAAGGGTCACCTCAGCACAAACCTCCAAGCAGGACAGGACAGCAAGCCAAGCCCAGCCCGCACAAACTCAAGGAAGGGTCTGGAGGACAGTGTCTCAGCCAACAGCTCACACCGAACGCAGCGTAATTCTCCCCTCCCGGAAACCCGGGCGGGCGGCACACCAGCCAGCAAGGTCCTGGGGGGAGGGGGCACACACACCGGTCCCCTCCAGAAAGGGACAGCGGGCCGCATCCTGCTAAACTCGCGATCGGCCAGAAGCAGCGAAGAGTCGCCTGAGGTAAAAATCTACACTGGAGGTGTGACTTTGACAAAATCAAACGAAGATGACAGCGGACAGCTGAGTAGCACCGCGTTTAAATTTTCCAGGGAATTTTCCTCCCGAGGAAATGTCACACCACTAACTCCAAGTGACGGGAAGTACAGGGAACGCGGCCTGGGATTTTGCTCCGAGGGACAAGGGCCCACCTCGAGGAGCAGGAAATGAGGGGAGGCCCCCTCACCCCGGGACAGCCGCATCTCAGCCACCTTCGCCTGAAGACAATGTCCCCGTGAGCGGTGAGCCAGTCATCCTCAGGCCTGTCCTGTCGCTGCGCCCTGCGAACACCAATCACCCAAACACCCTCTGGACGGGGTCCATTACAAGCTTCAGAGACACTCTGGAAGGCCACAGAGGAAGTGGGAAGTTCCCCGAGACCACGGCGGGGGCAGCGTGGGCCGGGGCCAACCCTCTGAACTCCGTACGCTGGATCCCGGAATCACGCACCTGGCGGGGGGCAGGACCTGCCTGTCTCCTGGTGGGGGGCGGGGGAAGGGGGCAGGCGTGTATGTGACCACAAGGCAGAGATGCGACCTAGATAGAACTCCCACCAGAATGGCCGGGATCCACTCGTTTCTAAACAGGGAAAGTATGTTTTCTCCCTGCACCCTGGGACCCTAGACGCTGTGGGCGGAAGCCTAAGGGCGTGCATGGGTGCGAGGGGGAGCCGGGAAGGCAGGCTGGGCCGCAGCTCCTAGACAACCTGCACAAACTTGATTCCTGTTGGGCGGTCTCTCCCAGCAGCTGATCTCCTGGCAGGCTGCCCCCCACTTGGCCACCCCATTCTTCCTGTGGGAGAGAGTGGGCAATGAGAAAGGCACAGGAAATTGGCTTCCGTCCCTCCAATTTCCTGCGGAGGCTGGCGGGGAGATTGCTTTGGACGGCCCTCCAGGCAGACCAGCCGCCTCTGCAGAGGGGTTGCTGACCTCAGGGCGAGGCCAGGGGGTGCAGATGAGGGGAGGGGCTCACAGAGGGAAGCAGCCTCGGCTCAGAAGCCCCTCAGAAGGAGAGGAGCCAGGATCGAGAGGCCTGAATGGACATGCACAGAAACTGTAGGTGAGATCACATGAGATTTCCTCCCCAGGTCTTCTCCTCCTTGCCACTGGGGAGGGGACGACAGACTTGGGTTCTGCTGGCCTCTCTGCGGCCAGATGCACGGGACTGAATGCAGAGGAGACATGCTGGGTGGCCACCCAGCAGGCAGCCACGGGGCCTGGGAAGAGGCCGGCGCCCTGCACCAGCTCCCCACGCCAGCTCCCCACCCTACGCCGCAAGCCGAGCAGTTGACACGAGAGAGAAACCCTGGCCCACAGGCACAGACCTCAGACGTCCACGCAGGTCTGCTGAGGGCGGCTTCTGGTGGAGTGTAGCTCCCCGTAGGAGGGGAAGGCCGGAGGAAAGGTCTCCAAACTCCCAGCCCACCCAGCTGCCCGTGGGTCTCAGAAGAATAAAATATAGGATGGGATTCGACTACTCACACGAATGAATGCAAATCCTCCTCCTCCTCCTCCCCGTCGTCATCATCACCATTATGGCCGCCACGCAAGTTGTCCTTTACTGTCTCAGGGAATGCAGTTTGGAATTTTTTTAAAGATAACAGCGACCTATTACCCAAAGGTTGCATGCATTGACTTGTTTCCAGCGTTAGCGAAGAAGGGAAGGTTAAGGTTAGCCAGCGTTGCGGTTCCTGCTGTGAGTTACCACATACCCCGCTCACACGTGAGAACGTTTTAAACGATGGCAGTGAAACGTGGTTTGCGGTGAACTGGCACCGAGCTCACGTGGCCCGTTCCACACGATTCAGAGAAGCGTGCACGACGTCGCCGTGAGAGGTTAAAAACAGGAAGGAAACCCATGTGGGAGAGTTCCAGGGAGACAGGACCCTTCTGGAAAGCGGTTGGGTGACAGGTAAGAGGGGCTCTGGGACACTCTCATTTTTGATCCAGTGATTCAATCTCTGGAAACTGTGCCGTGAAATAACCCTCTGTAGACCGGGCTGCCCACGGGTGTTCGTCACAGCGGCATTTATAATCACGCCGAGCTAGAAATCACCGACTGCCCACTGTCAGAGAGACTTCTGTTAGTTCTGTTAAATGGGATACTATGTAGCCACTAGGAACCACATGTCCGAAAAAATTTCTATGTTTTTAATATAATCATGATTATAATATAGTAGGGGTAAAAGTCACGTACCACGTGGAGTGTGATCCCAATGTTGGTAACAGAGAGCAAAGCTGTGCATTGATGTGTGTGTGTGTGCGTTTTCTTCACCACGATTTTCTGTATTTCTCCAATTTCTATAATAGTCAGGTGTTATTTATGAAGATTCATTTTTTTTGCCCTGGCTGGTGTAGCTTAGTGGATTAAGCGCGGGCCTGTGAACCAAGAGATCACGGTTCGATTCCCAGTCAGGGCACATGCCTGGGTTGCAGGCCAGTTCCCAGCAGGGGACCCACGAGAGGCAACCATACATTGATATTTCTCTCCCTCTCTCCTTCCCTTTCCCTCTGAAGATAAATAAATAAAATAAAATCTTTAAAAGAAAAAAGATTCATTTTTTGAGGTAGTACTTAGTTTTTTAATCATGGGATATTTCCAACATACAAGAAAACAGAAAGTGTGGAAGGTGCGCACACCCCTCCCCAGCTGCACATGTGTTAGCACACCCAGCACCTGCAGCGCCTGGAGCACGCTCACGGCGGGACGTCCCCCAGCAAACTCTTACCGCTCCCACCGCCAGCTCCAGGCGTTCTGTGGCTGGTGACGGCATCACCCCAGTCTCTGCCATTTTCTCCATGACCTTGTCCTTGTGTTTCTGTGTCTGAGAGCAGATGTCTCTGTTCTCATAAGGACGCAGGTCACGTTGGATCAGAGGCCAGTCAACTCCCGTACAGCCTTAGCTCGACCGGCTCTCTCTCCCAGAGAAGCCACATGCTGAGGTTCGGGGGGTGTCAGAAATTCAACTTGTCTTTTTTGGAGGGGACAAAATTCAACTGTAGCAATTATATGTATCTCCTACCAAGTGGTAGCTTATTTTTTTCATTTGTTTGTGAAATCTTTTGTCAAACAGAAATATTTAATTTTACTGCTCCCGTATTTACCTTTTTGTTTCACTGCTAGCGCTGTTTGTATCTTCTTTATGAAATGCTGCTCTATCCAGATGTCCTCAGAGAATCTGTCAATAACCACTTAAAGGAACAGTAGCCACAAATGATCCTCACGTCGCTCAAAAAGCCGACAGAGGTTCAGACAGCTTTATTCCTTCTCTGCAGTCGTCAGCTCTTACGAACAGGTAATTTGCATCTTATGTAAACTATTCTAGAAAATAGAAGTAGAAAGCTCTCCAACTCAGTCATGAGTTTAGAATAACCTTGAAACCCACATTAGCAAACAACACTCGGAGAGAAGAAAATTGAACTGTCTTGCTTATTAACAGAGACTTGAAATCCTAAGTACAGTATTAACCAATGAAAACTGTAATATATCAAAAAAAGCATGTCTTGGCAAAGTAAGATTTATCCCAGAAATATAAGGACGGTTTAATTTCATCAAAGCTGTTCATGTTATTCACCTCACAAACAAATTACAGAAGAAAAGCCATTTATATATAATCATCTCACTAGAAGCATAATGCAAAATTCGATAAAACTCCACAGCCCTTCAAAATTCAAAAATAACACTTAATGACAAATTAAGGACTGAATGCCAAACAGCTGACCGAAATCCCGCAGTAAAATGACCACGTAGGCCTGAAATGCCCCCCCGCCGTCTTCTCCGGACACAGAAGTATAAGGAATGCTCTGTTGTAGGCGCTAGTCAGCCCCCCGAGGGGCGCCGGGCAGGCTGTGCAGGTGCTTCATCAATAAGTTACGAGTAACAGTGGCCTCCTCCCCATGGAGCTACAGCGCAGTTGCGTGAACCGCGTGCCCCTTGCAAGTGGCAGGACAGAGAGTCTGTCTCCCCGCTGCCTGGTCCAGGCACTCAGAGCCGTGCAGGCACGCAGTAGGCGCGCAGGACAAATGTGTTACTAGAGACGTCAGTCCCTTCCACGGATGGTGGACCAGTAACACGAATGTGCTCCTTGTGTGCTGGCTCACTGCCTCCCCGCCACCCACCATGGGGGGCGCTTTAATTTTATGATGCCACTTGCTGCTAAAAAACAAACAAAGGGTCATGCCACATTGTCCTGAAAATATCAATAGAGAGGTACAAGGAAAAACAGAAAGGAAGGTAAAGTCATCGCTATTTGCAAGTGGCGCTTATATGCCTGTAAGAGCCCAGGAAGAGCAGCTTTTAAACCGACACAAGCGGCACAAGAATTCGGTCCAGCGGCTGAGAAATTAGCACATAGAGTCAGTCGTTTTCCTATGTATGAAAAATAATCCGATAGGAACTCACAGGAGAGGGGAAAACTATACTCTTTCGTACTGGCAAGAAAGTGAACAAAGGAAGACTTCAGCTTCAGCTGAGAGACCATCAATGAGCCCTGAACAAATTCAAGCACATATTTTGTCCTTGGCTAGAAAGATTCCGTGTTGTACAGATACCAGCTCTCTCTAACTTCATCTACAAATACACTGAGATGCCCTTTGAGGCACCAGCAAGGTTTTAGAGACAGAGATGATGAGTTATTCTAATGTTCACTTAGCAAGACCAACATACAAGTCAGAGAAATTCTCAAAAAATAAATGGCTGCATATTAACCTTGTCAGATATTAATATGCACTTGAAAACTACAAAAATTAAAGGGGCCAGGTACCTGATCGAGAAATAGGCAGTGAAATTAGGAGGAGAGATTTCCAAAGGCCAAGCACAAACAGACTACATCTGGGAGTTTTAAATGGGATAAAGGTGGCACTTCAAATCCAAAAGGAAAAGATCAAACATCCGACATTTGGAATTCCTACCTCTTTTTTTTTCACCCAAATTATTTCCAGATAAAAGACAGATTTAAACGTAAAAATGAAAGTATAAAACTATTAGAAGAAAAAAACGGGAGCATTATCATTTTTCATATTATCTCAAAGAGGGCAAAGCCCTCTTAGCAGAACACAATCCAGAAGCCAAAAAGGACAAGTATGACCCATTGAACTCCATGTTTTGTAATATAAATTTTAAGGCATTGGATCATAAATCAAAGAAAGAAAGCAGTCTGGTGAAAAGATTCCAATAAGAAAAAGTTTTATAAGGAGGGTGAGAATGTGCTATACAAATTATCAGAAAAATAGAAGACAGTCCCTTAGAAGAATTAACATGGGCAACGATTAGAAAAGTAAATAAATATGCAAGACCAAGCGGATCTGAGGAGACCCTTGACGTAAATGAAAGACGTGCAAACTGGGCCAGCATTTAGGGGACGGTGGCGGTCCATCCGGGCTGTCCCAGCCCGCTGCCGCTGCAAGGGACCATTCCGGAGCAGCTCTGATGGGATTATCAGGACGGGATTATAAAGTGGGATTACTATTTTCAAATGAAATTAACCCATCAGTTCCGCTTCACGGAATTCATTCTACAGATAAAGCTCACAGACACTCAGACGCCGACGTTCCGGGCAGCGAGTATCTACAGAAGGCCTGGGTGTCGTCGGCCGCGGCGCGGAGACCTCGATGCGGAGACCTCGGTGCTCTCTGTCACGCCCCCAAAACGAGGGTGAACCATGCGGACGGGGATGCAGAGGCCCCGGGTTTGATCACACGCTTTTGTTTTCCCAAAAAGGCCAAAAAGAATAAAATTTCTGGGGTTTCACCCAACAATGAAACCAAACAATGAAAAGGGATGCGATGTGCAGAGCAGGACTACAGACAGCAAGACAGGAGTCTCTACTTTCCTTTTTCGTTTTAATTTTTGGGGTGTTCAGGGCCCTTTAAAGTCAGGTCCATGTTTTACTTTTTTTAGTAAAAGGCAGTAAGGAAGCAATTCTAAAATGAGAAGACAGAATTTTGAAAAAATAGATTTATTAAGGCCTTGAGAAAAATTATCTTGGGGATGCCATTTGTCTAATTAAAAGCATGCTTGCGTGCCGAACGCTTTGGCGTTTCCTGCGCGGCTCCGATTCTGATTCTCAGATGTCTCTCTTTATCTGTCTCTGCCTTGAAGTGGACATTCTGCATGCTTCCTTCCGAGCGCCCTGCAGTAGATTATTTTCCATTTCCTGATCCGAGAGGGAGAGAGAGCCCGTCCGTGGGGGGAAGCCGCAAGGCGAGGAGGGGCCTGGGCCGGGACCCTCCGCTGAGGCTCCCCTCTCCCAGCCCGGGAGCCTTATCAGCGCTCCTGGATCCTCGCGTCTCTGGGAAATGTCTGGTCGCACCTCACCGCTGCTGCCTTCGCTTTACTGACGCTGACCCATCATGGGCGCGGCTTACCCCAAACCCAGACCAGCATGTGCAGAGAGACGGACAGACAGACCGAGACAGAGGCAGAGTCCTGTCACCAACTGACCCAAGAACTCTCAATGGTAAAATCTAGAAAGAATCTACGTTCATTCCGGCGTTCGTGGAGGGTTGTGTTGTAGGGCTCAGTCTTGTTTTCATTTTGAATTCGATATCCTTACCTTTGCAAAGCCGTGCATCGAAGGTTTTCATCCAGGCCCGGCCACAGCCCAGAAGAGGTCGGTATCCAGACAGACCATCCGGTCATGTTCCTATTTGCTTTAAGGTTCTTTTAAGAACCCCCAAAAATCTATTTTCAGTTTCACTGTTCTGCAAGGAGGTGCTGGGGCATCTTCTGTAAGCGGTTTGTCCACTCCCTTCAGGGCCTTAGGTGTGGGGGTGAACACACAAATGATCCAAACCTCAGGCTCCGAGAGGCCCAGCCCCTAACGTGGTCCTCGAGACACTGGGGGCCGAAGGAAGCGTCCCTCCCAGCGACACACTGAGTGATGGACTCGTGCCTGTGAGCACAATTATTTTTTTCCCTAAGAAAGCAATGGAACTTTCCACATCTTCTTTGTAAAATAAAGGTGACTGGAGGCCTGGGCGTAAGTTGCAATGTGTGCAGAACAGGTTTTCACTGTTGTCACCGACACCACGGCCCCACGCTCCCCGCGTTACTCTGGCGTGCCCCGAGAGGGTCTGCGGGGGCCGAAACTGCCGTCCCTGCAGGGAGCCGTTCCACAGCAGCCCTGACGCTGCCTTTTCCCCCCCTTCACAACGACTGCGAGGATTTTATCATTTTTCCCACTTAGGAAAAAAAGGAAGAAGGAACTGGAGTGATAAAGATCAGGCCCTCTAAATTCTAACATAATTGTCAAGGTGAAAAGAAGGGCGAACCCTAAGAAACCCCCGAACAGAGCCCGGGAAGACTCCCTGTGTTTCAGGGACAGCCGGCACTTCCCCCCCAGTCTCCAGCCCTAAACGGCCGAGTCTGTCTTAACAGCCAAGTCTGAACACGCTGGCAGAGGATAAACCCTTGGCGGCATTGAACTTGACCTCTAAACCTGAACGGCCTTCTGCGGGCTTCGGTCTAAGACAGAGGGCCGTGCTGCCCTGGCAAGGACAGACGCACAGTAAAGGCGTTTGTAACGGACTCCTTATTTCTTTTTTTATTATCATCTCCCTGGCTGCAGGGAGAGCGAAGGATCAGGTGACACGTGACAGAGAGAGAAGCCGCTACAAAGTCACAGTCAGGCAGTCTCACTGGTCTGTGCCATCAAAAACTGAGTTGAAGAGCAATGAGTCCCGTTAATTTTTAAAACATTTCTCAAAATCTAAATGGGTGGCATCCCATGGTGCAAATGTCTGGGTGCTTAGCTGCTGGGTGGGGCTCCCTCAGACCTTCGGGTGACAGGGGAGCAAGCAGCAATGCGGGAGCACCCCCAGCAGGGGCAGTGACCCCGACTCCGACTGGGCAGTTCTCCTGGAGGGGACGCACCTCACCGTGTGGGCAGCTGGACATAGACTGAGCTGCACCCTTTTCTCTTATATGTTTTCATTAAATACAAACATGTAATAATAGATTTTAAAGTCACACACTTTAAAATAGGCACATAAAATAAAACTGTACCTATAATGCTGTAGGTGGTAAAATAGAGGAAGGAGATAAATAAATATCACTATGGTAAAATAAATGAGGAAGGAAATAGACAAGTACTATAACTATGAAATTTCAAATCATGGGAAAGAACCAAGGTGACAATTAAGCTTCCCCCTCACACCTTACCTTCACTCCCGGGGCAGCCGCTTTTCGTAGTCCTGGTGTTTTGGGTTCCCCTGAAAGTCACCGCCGCACTCAGTCATGTGATCAAACCCTTACTCCCAGGTTTACCCATTGTACGTAGCAGCTACTGACTTCCCCTCACCGAAAATCATGAATCAACCTCCTTTATTGCCACTTCCCTCCCTTTCTACCTCCCCCTTGTATAAAAGGTATTCTTTGTAACTTGGATCACACATCTGAATCCTGAAAGCTTAACTTCATGTAATATCTACAGAACTCTTTTGCCAGGAATATCAGGAAATTAAAGCACATCACTTTTTTCCTGTTTCTCTTTATCCCAAACTCTGAATTTTAGAAAACGGTTTTGTACAAATCGCCCATATTTATCATAATTACACTCTGTTCCATGTCTGTAACTGCCTTTCATACTTTATCTCTAGTTATATTTGTCAAACTTTAGCATACATAGAAAATAACTTGGGAAACTTGTTAATAGATATTGAAGACAATTCGCCGCACCCGGCACCGAACTGGTCCTGGGCGGTTAGCAATCGCGAGGCTGCACAGAGTGTGTGAGGCCATTACTTCCAGACGTAGAACCACTGACCACACCACACCAGGGTCCCTGACAGGAGGGACACCCCGTAAGTGAGCCCCACTCTTTCCCTGGTTTTTGTCAAGAGACAAGTGCCAACCACAGTGCATAGCTTAGCCAGCTCAATGAGTTTAGGGGGCAGACATCAGAGTTTAGGGCAGCTAACGTGACCCAAACTTGTGGGACAAGGGTTAGTGTCAGACAGGAGAAAGAAGGGCGAAGGGCACCCCGGAATCCATGTCGAAAAGCCTTGCGAGTCTGTGGCTGAGGACGGAGCTGGTGGTTTGCCTGGCAAAACCACCTGGAGTTCAACAGACAGCGGATGGAAGAGGACTAAACATAGCCGATTGGTCACACAGGTGGCGGGCGTGGAAATCAGTCCTGGGTCCAGCGGCGTTTGGGCTCGGCCGGAGTGGGAGGCCCCTCAACACCTCGTTGACACCATCGGCAGGTAACCGAGACACCCCAAAGCCCTCGCTTGCGGAGGGAAGGCCACATCCCAGGAGAGGAACTGTGGTCAGTCACCCCAACAACGTGCAGAACCAGACTCGGGCGCGACCTGCCGGGAGACGGTGCTTTGATATCAACTCTCACGAGTGGGATCATCTCGGGAAGCACGCTGGTGGCCCGCAGTCCGGGACGAGCAAAGCGTGAGGCCAAACCCGCACCGGTCAGCATGGCCCATCCATAACCGACCTGCCGGCGAGACCACGAGTCAATTCTCCTCGGGGACGGGGAAGGAAGCCCAGAGTGGCCGTAGCACGCTATCCACAGCGCCCGATGTCCAATCAAAGTCACTGCGTGTACGCATAACCAGGGCAACTGGGACCCCCACCATAAAGACCAGACTGGAGCTGGCCCAGAGCTTGGTTTGAGAAGACGAAGCCGTTAAAGCGGTGAGTGTAACTTTGCCCAAAGAATCAAACAAATTTTTTAAAAGGTCAAATAAAGAAAATATTGCCCCCACAATTTGACAGATAAGAACTCTAAGAAGATATGTAACAACCACATAAAGGAGCCCAGTGGAAATTACAGGCCTGAAAAGTAAATTCTAAAATTAAAACCTCACTGGCTGGGCCTAACAGCACCCTGGACATAGCAGAGGGAAGAGTCTGTGAGCAGGCAGTCAGATCAGTGCGAACTCCCCAGCCTGAAGGATAAGAAAGGAAGCCGTACTGAGGACAAACGAACGGCCCTTGGAAAGCTCTGGGACTCTAGCAGGTGCTCCTGGAGTCCGAGGGAGAGGAGAGGGAGACTGCGGCAGAAAAACACATTTGAGGAAATAGTGACTGGACGGGTCAGAAATTTTATTTTTAAAAATTTGGTTTACAGATTGAGAAGTTCGGTGACTCTCAGGCGGTGTAAACATGGAGAAAATTAAAACTAGGCAATTACAGTCATCCTGCTGGAAACCGAAGACGAAGGAAGAATCCCGAAAGCAACCAGAGGAAAAAGTAAATTATGTGCAGGAGAACAAAGGTAATAAATACAACTGATTTCTCAGAGGAACAATAGAGGCCACAAGACGAGATAAAACGGTTTAAAGAGCTGGGAGGAAAATATTACTAACCCCTCCTACACGCGCTGAAAATATCCTTCAAAACTGCAAACGAAATAAAGATGTTTTCAAATACACAAAGGATGAGAGAACGCTTCATCAGCAATCTGTCCTACAAAAAAAAAAATGCCAAAAGGGTATTCTTTAGGCCAAAGGAATCGGATAGCAAATTAAATCTATAGGAAAGCAACGAGAAGATTCAAAACGATGAGTAGACGGGTAAATATTTAAGAATTACGTTTCTTCTTGCGATTTACTTAAAAGAAAACTGAACACTCAAAGCCAAAATAGAAACGTTGTAAGATGAGATTCAGAGCGAATGTATAAATAAAAGACAGGACAGCAGCTTCTCCAAGTACGGGGGTAGAAGGGGACCGCACCACGTGTGACTGCTAAATTTTTTACACGGCGGAGCACGCGGCTTGCAGCGGGAGGGAGGAGGCGTCAGGCGTCTGACGGAAGGTGAAGTGTGAGGCAGACGATGCAAACTGTCAGATTCGGAGGGTGAGCGGTGGCATGCGAGAAGGAGCAGCGAACAGTCCTTAAATAGACAGACGGGTTAGCGTGTGTATTGTTAGTAACTCTCAGAAAATAAAGTGCAGCTAAGGAGCCACTAAAGGAAATAAAATACAAAAAAGTGCTTGATGTACACCAAAGGCGTCAGGACAGGAGCAAAGGAAGCCAAAAAGGAAAGAAAGCAAGATAATAGACGTACACCAAACCACATCAATAGTTACATTAAAATTAAACGAGTGAAAACTCCCCGATTAAAAGGCAAAGACTGTAATGCTGGGTTGAAAAGAGAAGGAACCAGAGAGATACATTTTGTGCACAAAGTTACAGAGGAGTTGAAGGAGAACGGACAGACGGACGGACAGACAAAAGGCATGTACGCCGCGCTGAGAGTGAGCAGGAGGAAGCTGGCAGGCCTGTGTTAGAACCAAGCAGGTTTCAGGGCAGAGGATTGGAAGGGATTAAGAGGGGCATCCCCTAATGGAAAAAAGGACACCCCACTCTCCACCTGGAAGACACGCAAATCTTATATGTTTGCAGCTAATAACAAAACATCAGATTTGATAAGTAAAATGGACAGAATTAAAGGAAGAAATAGACACCTAACCTTCATAATCAGAGATCAGATGTCACTGAACTCCTACTACTTAAAAAAAACTACTCCACGGGGGTCACCGTGTCCATCCACCACATCCTTGTGGTCCCTCTCGCCGGGGCGTTTCCTCCAGAAAAGCCTGCAAATAGGCCACGGAGCCCAGGGTGGCGGGACCTCAATCCACCGGCTCGGACGCTGTGGGCCCAGAAGATTCTCTCGTGCCGGTCGCGTCGCACGAAGGAGCTATGGTTCAGCGGGCTGGACGCGACTGAAACCTCGATTGTATTAAAGTCTAAATTTAGTGACTGACAATGCGGTTTTCGATGCGCAATTCCTCTCTACACCTCGTTGGTCTTCGTGTAAAAAAGTCTGAAGAAGAGTGAGCGAGACATCTCCACGGTGAGTGAAGCGCCTTCGATCCCCACGCGAGAGAGTGAGCTCGTTTCTGGAAGCAGCTCAGAGCTGTGACCTTTGGCAAATGGGCCCTACCTGGCCGCCACACCGGAGCAGTGGGTGACCGGGCTCCCTGGTTCGGTCTGATGCCCTGAAACGTGAACGGTCACAGCAATAAAGATACGGTCTCTCGCGCTCCAGACCCACATTTAACCCCTTACCTTCCGCTGGCGCCGAGGTCATTTTTAACTGACGAGCTGACCCCAGGGGTGTGGGCACCCTCATTTATCCTGTGCTACGTACAGGTGACCACGTGTATTTGGCCACTTATTTCACCGGCTTCATTCCCTGATTTCCAAGCACAATACAGCATTTCAGGGGCAAAAATCTGACAGATCATTTTTCCTCCTCTTTCTACTCTATGGTGGCTTCTATAGGACATATATGTAAATATATGAAAAGATGGATATCTTTTTATATATATTTAATTCCCCATCAAAATTTATGGAATATATTTGTAGATAGAACCATATAAAAAAACTTTAAAAGTGTTCCTTCAATTTTTTTCTATCCACATTTATAATATATACCCTTTTGGATTAGTTTATGTTATTATTTTATGTTATCAATTTTATCATACTTTGTCACAAAATCCCCTTGGCTGCCTGCATTCAAAGGTGGGAAGAAAATATAATAAAGGCTGACTTTCTAAGGAACTTAAAAGGCAAAGCACTTTTGAATCGTGCTATGAAGAGGACATCGAGAAAGCCTCTGATTAAACCCACTTTCAGCTGAAAATTTCTAAGCATTATATTAATGACCTTGAAGATTGTCCAGCAGAAATATCTCGTGGGTATGAATTTCTTCAAAGGTTGAAATATAGGTTAGAACTCTCCAGAGGCTCCTGTGATATCAAATAAAAAGCTTAATCAATTTGTAGAAGCAAAAAGGTGGACATGCTTTAGAGCACCAGCAATTGATACTCTGAAATCTACAATTATTGGAACTGAAAGTAACTAACCAGCAGCCTGATAAGATTTCTTTCAGCTGGTGTCTCTGTGCTTGAGCAGACAAGGAAGGAAAAACAAATCTCGGCGTCTGTGAAATCCGCAGGACCTCGTCAATGCGTCAGGGTGTCCGTGCTGTGAAAGTGTCGCCTGATCTGGCTGAAGGTCAACTCCCTCCTCCTGCTAAGCCCGTCGGCACAGAGATTCGCTCAGGTATCACCCACCCCGAGCTCCGGCGACGTGCCCTCACGGCCGCGCTGTGAGCTGAGCTCACCCGACGTTGCGTGCACGGCCCAGAAGTCTGTCCCTGAGGCTGGGCAGCAGGCTCAGGCCTGTGCTTCAGTCTAAATGAGATGCAGGTACCTCTAGAACCGATGGGTTAACCCAGTATTTTCAGGCAGAAAAGGCAATTCCTCAGACTAAAGAAGAACCTACATATCTCTGTATATCCCTCGCTTTTGTTACAGCATGGAGGGCGTGACCAGCGCACGCCTACCCTGGCCGATGCCTCTGCTTGTTACCAGAGAAGGAAGGACGGCACTCGCTGAGTTTTTCTCCATGGGAGCCAACAATGAGACTCGTAAGGGTGCAGAAATCTGTTCCTGGTGAACAGGAGAGAGGGAAATAGATCGGTGGGTACCTGATGAGCTGGAAAGTTTAGAAAATCACTGGAGAATTATCTGCTCTGTCTCGTGATGACGAGCTAAGCTGTGTACCTCCCAGGTGAGGCTCCAAATTGAAAGACTAGACCTGAGCGGATTTCAAAGTCCTTCACGGAAGATGGTGGCCATTTGCTTTCTGTTGTTGTCTCCAAAGCACTGCGGGCCTGCTCTGCCCAGGTGGTCCTGCTGAGGCAACCCTGGCTGGGAGTGTCGGGCAGTGGAGTCGGTCACCTTTGTCATATCTTGCCCACATTCAAGGGACGGACGTGAACACGGGGCCAGCCAAGGTTTCCCCCAATGCTGAGAGCGTCCGACCCCCTCTTTCTACACGAGAGAGAGCGTGCATCTGCAGAGAGTACAGGCAGGCCTTTCTGTCCCTGGTCGCTCCATACAAATGGAAGGTGTGAGGCCACCTTGCGTCAATCCTGTCCACGTGCGCCACTTTTCCACACAGCACGCGCTCACCTCGTGTCTGCGGGCCACATTTTGGTAATTCTTGCAGCATTTCTAACTTGTTATGGTGTTCTGTGTCCAGTGGTCACAGTGACCGCTGTGTTGATTTGAGGCGCCATGAACCGCATGCATATAAGACAGTGAACTTGACCGATAAGTGCCGTGTGCTCTGACTGCCCCACTGGCAGGCCGTTCCCTCTCTCCCCCCCACTCTCGGGGCTCTGAAGTCCCCGAGACATGACAGTGTTGATTAGGCCAGTCAATGGCCCTACAGGGGCCTCTGAGGGTCCAAGTGAAAGGGGAGTCCACCGAGGTCCTTGTCGCTTTATTGTGAGTGATCATCGCCACCACCCCAGGCTCTGCCGTCACCAACACCCAGGCAAGACCGTCCACCCGCGGAAAGCCTGTGACTCCCCGCGGGGTCAGGTGCTGTCGGCATTTGTTAACAGTCAAGTGCTTGTAATCGAGGTACTCGCATTGTTTTCAGACCCAAGGCCAGAGCACGCCGATCGGACGTCCGCACAGGCAAGCATCCGTTTTACATGCACGGGGAACCAGGACTGTGCCTGGCCCGGTGCGCCGCAGCCACTCGCCCGGGTGTGGAGCCGAACCTGCCATGTCTGTGAGGTGTGGCTGTGGAAGGAAGGCAGCCACGCACACGCGCGTGTGTGCACATGTGTGTGTGTGTCTGTGTGTCTGCGTGTCTTGTTTTTAATAATGAGCTAGCCCAGAACACATCAGAAAATCCAGAAAACGGTCTGTGATTTATTCATTGTTTTCATTTTCCCGGATTTCAAAGCTAAATAATAGAGGCAGGAACGCAATGACAGAAAAGTTAGCGCACCCGGAAGAAGTTTTGGGGGGTTCAGCATGGGCTACTAGGGGTCCCATACGGAGTGTGCAGAGTGGAAGGACTTCCCTTTTGCTACAGAGACTTTTCTTCCCCCTAAATGTAACTGTTTACTGGTCATGAACTCCCCAGGACCAAAATAATAAGTATAATAACAACCCACAATCCACGTAGACATGCTCTTGTGAAACATTTAAATATCCCGGGCATCGAGGAACTTCTAATAATAAATCGATCTCGCCCTCAAATACACTACGTGCTAGAACACAGCAGAACACCATCTACAAAGTTTTCAGGGAAATGTAGCGGCACCCAAACAGTCGTTTGTCTGATTTATACATTGTACCCCTTGTACCTCTTCTAAAGGAGAATCACTCAAAGATGAACTTCGGCAAGCGGAAGCATAAATCAAAGCAATTATTTCAGGAAAAGGGAATTCACGGTGCAAACAACGGGTGGCAGGAAGGAAGCGGCACAAATTTGAGAGTTAATGTCCAGATCCAATTGCAAACGTCAAAAAATTCCTAGAGGTGGAAAAACAATGTAACGTAATAACAATAACAGAAATCATTATCTGCATGAAAAGCTTCCGTTATTTGAACAAAAACCGAGATGTGGGTAGAGCAAAGGAGGAAATGAAAGGGTAGATTTTTTCATAGGTTGGAGGGAAGTGCTGATGGGTGCCGTCAACCAAAGCAGTCAACTGACTGGGAAGCAGTAAAAACTTGCAAACTCTGTGCAGGAAGGACCCAGACCACTCAAGACGTCAACCTTCCTCCAAATTAATCGACAAGTGTAAGGTCGTTCCAATAAAATTCCCAGCAGGAATATTTTTTAAATGCTAAAAGAATCATAAAGTTTATTTGAAAAAATAATTATACCGGGGCGAAAAGGGGATTGATGGGAACTTGCCTAAGCGAACACCAGCACACATTAAAAGCAACGTTTTACTGGTACAGAAATCGACAGATACATAAAACGGCCCCAGAATAGGACAGTGGCGTTTCAAATCCAGAGGAAACAAACAGTATTGGAAGAAATGGCTGTTCATTCAGGAAAAATATAAATGGGATTCAGGTCTCGGATAAATTTCAAAGGAATGTAAGGTATCATAAAACAGAAGAAAATACATGATAAAATATCTGCACCAGACGAGAATCAGAGGAACCTGTCTGAGCAGGACACGGGAGCAAAACTGTACAGAGAAACATCAGCACATCTAACCGTATAAAACATTACCCTGCCGGAGGTCAGACATACTGTGAAAATTAAAATGCTATGATCATTGAGAAAATTTAGATACTAAAATATAAAAGCAGCGCTTTCACGTATTAATACAAAAAATTAAAAGCCTCAACGGAGACAGGGGTAAACGAACAAAGCATTCACCAAGATAAACCCCAAATCCCTAACAACCCATGATATCCAAAGATGTAGATTGCAGCACAGTGAAACTCCCTGCACTGTGCTGAAAACCACCACAATGGCTAAAAGGATGGGTGGGTAGACGGGTGCACAGGTGGACAGATGGATGCACAAACACAGCTCCTCCCTGGGGGGGATGAGGGTGCAGGCAAAGACCGCCCTTGTACGCTGCCATCGGCAGTTTGAATTGATCCAGCCTTTCTGAAAGACGTTTGGACAAGAAAAATAAAAAGCAGTTTCACTTCTGGCAATTAACCCCAAGCAAACAATGAGGCACAGACACAGGTAGACGCAGCTGAAGTGGCGGTCCTCGGGGGGTGTCTGTAAGGACAAAGCTGTGCCCGTTGAGAAAAAGCCAGGTGATCGACAACGTAGGAACCTCATAAACAATGACCTTGAGAGAGAGCCTCCCACGTGAGACAAGCGCAGTAAGGACTCACGCCATGTATCTCTTTTCCATAAAATTGGAAAGTGTATTTGCATAAAAAGCACAATGTAAGTTTACCTTGTTGCAGTGAGCACCACCTACTTGCTCCTTAAAATGGTTCTAAGTGACAATTGCTCAACAGTCTTATAAAGGAGATTATGTAAGCTGTGTGGTGGGAAGCAGCCAGCGCTGTGCCCCTCCCTGCGTGTCGGGGGAGTGGAGTTCAGGGGCCCCCGGCTTTGGCGAGCATCACCTCCTTCTGCATTCGACATTCTGAGTGCGTGGGTGAATTTGCAAGGAGCAGGCAAGGTGCTGGGTGTACTGAGAAAATCCAGAGTGACCTGCCCTCTAACCCAGGGCAGCGAGCCCCGGCCCTTCGTCCGGCCTCAGGCTGACATTCCGGCGTGTGGCGGAGCGATCACAAAGACGTCGTAACCAAGAAAAAGTGCAGTTTGCAAACGTCGCAGGGATGGGTCATGCTTGGCTGGTAACGCCAACTGGCAGAATGAGTGCAATTTTTAAAATATGAAACACAAATTTTTATCAAAGGAGAAGTAAAACATTATAGCTTTAGGTTCATTAAACCCGGCTCACATTCTGGGATTCCAAAATTAAAGCACCAGCTATTTAAAATTGTAGCTTGAACACAGTGCTCCACATCCAGCCCTGGAGAGCGGGCAGAGCGCCCCTCCCCACCACTGTGCTCCAGGGGACCCCGAGGCTCCTTCCTGCTCCCCTCTCTGGGGGCACAGACCGCACCCCAGAGGCCTTGGCAGGTGCGTGCTGTGGGGCTGGCTGCCCCCCGCCCCGCCCTCACCCCCAGCCCACGCCAGGACCGTGCCCTGCTCTCCCCACCTAGCAGTGGGTGACCAGATGGCCTTGCCCACGACAGCGCCCCCTGCCTGAGGGATCTGCACTCTGGGCAGCTGCTGCCTGGGATGTGGGTCAGTGTGACTTCCAGACACACCTGCACCTGCGTGGTCAGCCTGTGGCCCTGGCCGGCTGGGAGCCTGCGGGCGGAGGCTGTCCCTTCTGAGCCTTACCAGCCTGAGCAGTAAGGGCCAGTGAGCCCCGCCTCGAGGGCGGCTGTGACGGTGTCGCTCAGCGCACAGGCTTGCACCAGGATTAGGGACCCAGGAGTGGGAAGCTCAGACCTGAATGAGGAAGGCGTGGTGCCCAGAGGGCTCCCCGGCTCCCTCCAGTCTTCCGGCTGCCTCAGTCTCTCCTGAAGAGGCCTGCCTTCCCCCTCCACAGGCTGTCCCCGTTTCCAGCCCGCGTGGTCCCTTGTCCGCTTCTCCCTCCGCCTCCTTCCCCTCTTCTGACACAGACTCCAGGCTCCCCAGCTCAGGGTCCGGGGAACCCCAGCTACCATCTTGGCTCTGGACTTCCCCCAGCACCGAAGCCCCAGGAGGGGCCCGTTCCGCCTGCCCCTCCCCACAGCCACGGCTTCTAGAAGGCCCGAGTCACTCTGGACGCGCCCTCCTGGAAGTGTGGAACAACCACGTTCCGAATCGAGCCGTCTTCCTCTGAATGCATAAAGGACGATGAAGACCATTTTAAGATTCACTTTTTAAAAAGATGCATTTCGCCTCAAATACACAGTGATAAAATTCATGGGCCAAATGAACGTTATATTTATCCTGCTCACAACAACATACGAGTATTCATTATTTTTTATTGATCAATAGAATTCAGGTTTCTGTGAGATAGAAAATTATATCACCAATAAAATCGGAATAGCAGCATTTAAAATTAGCCTTGTGAATAAGTAGAAACATGTGGCCAAATAATGAAAATTATTTTTATTATTCTACTCCCCGTTGGGGGGGGCTGGTGACAGGCAATGACAAGAGCCCGCTTTCCAATTTGCCAGCCTCCGAAGCCTCCCTCCTTGCTCTTTGTTTGAAATCGGGCAACTGGCTATTTTCACACCAAGTTTCTTTCCTTTTGCTTCAGGGGAGGGGGCACATTAAATGAGATCAGGCGTGAGCGCTCCGGGAGAGTCTGCGGGGCCGCGTTCAGTGGCGATGTAAGACGTCGCCGCTGAGGACAGACTCCTGCTCACCTAGAACTGATCTTGTAATTCAGACACAGTCTGGCTGCGAGAGTGTCTCCGGCAGCATCCTTACGAGCGGTATCATCTTAAATGCAGGCGGGGAAAGCTGGGGAGAGCCCGCTAATAACAGGCCTGCATTAATTAATTGCTATCAAATTTGCAAACTAAAAAGAGGATGGGGAACAAAGCGATATAATATTTACCAGTGCTGAAAATTAGAAATAAATATTCAACATGCCTTTTTTTGAGTCATACAAGCAAGCAGTTTTGAATAATAAGGCAGGACAAAGTCTTTACACGGGAAAAGCTAATGATTTCTGCATTTTGCTGCTGGTGAGGAATTGAAGGATGGCTGATTTGAATCTTCCTTCAATCTCCCATCAATAAAACACAGACCAGGCAGAGGGAAAGCGGATCGGGGGAGTC
This sequence comes from Trachops cirrhosus, assembly GCA_028533065.1. Classification (NCBI taxonomy): domain Eukaryota; kingdom Metazoa; phylum Chordata; class Mammalia; order Chiroptera; family Phyllostomidae; genus Trachops; species Trachops cirrhosus. Next base: position 154,538,412 of record CM052542.1, on the reverse strand, counting down.
ATGCTTTTATAATTGCTTTTTACCCTCAGGCATCTGAAACCCAGAGGGTCAGGAGGCCTCCCGAGGAGGGAGTGTAGCCAAGAGGCCCCAGTCAAAACCCTGAGACACAAATTAATTTGTTTGCGGGGCTCAGGTCTAATTTGGGGAAAGGGAACGCCGCGTGGTCCTTTATAACGTTATAACCTAATTAAGGATGGTTCCGTGTAAAATATTTATGTAAACTTTACCAAACCCAAAGATTTTAATCTCATTGGAGAGGTTAGCTGGCTTGGGGGACCAAAAACAATTCCTAAAACAAGCTTCTGGACCAGGAATCCGGAAGGCAAACTATTTTTAAAAAAATAGGCATTGCTAAATTTTCACTCGTTTCGGTACCTATTAGTCATTTTAATTAGGGCGACCAAATCACACGCCAGGTTTCCTGGCTCCGCTGGGTTACTGAGCCCAGATTTCTTTATTCGACTACATAGGAACCTCCCCCCCACCTCCCTGACTTTACTCCGTGATGGGAACTGGAAGTGAAATTTGCATTTCTTAGGATTTTGCAATCTGCCAGTATAAGCCTACCTGGGGCTGAGGCAGCCCGAGCCCGTGCCGCGGCCTCTAATAAGCGTGCAGCAGGCTACGCTGGGAGGAAGCCACGCAGCCAGAAGAAAAGGAGCGAGCAAAACGTGGTGTGACCAAAGCGAGGAGATTTGGGGTCCCGCCCTCCTCAGCGTATTACCCGCCCTACCGCGGCCGAATAGTTCACGGGGGCTCCAGGAAAATCCGGGGTTGCCTTAGTTCTCATTTGTTTTTTCCTACTGGAGGAATAACGAGATAAAAATCTAAGTGAATGTGGAACCCGGGAATGCTTCCCGGCCCCGCTCTTACGGAAACCCTCTTCCCCAAAGCAGGAGGTTCCTCGTGTGGACCAGGATCCGCTCCCCCCACCCTGTATGTGAAAACGGCCCACCATGGGGTTCAGGGGCCCCATGGGGACATGGCTGGCGGGGGCACGGCCCGCTGGCTCTGAGGCTGGGGGGTGGCTGTAACCCAGGAAGGGCCTCCGTGGGCAGCCGAGGCTCTCCTTGCAGCCTGGGGGCAGGTCCACAAAATCGGTCCCTCAGAGCTCACCCTGGACAGAACTTTAGTAATTTACTTTAATGAGTAAAACACATAGAGTGTAAAATTTGCTATTGTAACCACTGTAAGCGTTAATTACCTTCACGATGTTGCACAACCATCACCGCTATGTCCAGAGCTTCCTCGCCACCCCAAGGAGCAAAGGCCCCCATTCAGGAGAAACTCCCCAATCCTCCCTCCCCCAGCTGCCGGCTGCCTCCAGCCACTTCCGGTTGCTAGGATTCTGGGCACACCCTTTGGATGCCTCCAGTTCCTTCTTCCAGAGTTGTCCCGGGAAGGAGAGGGAGGGGGTGTCGTTGAGTGGACACCCATCTCGGAGGGGCTGGTAGAGGAGGGTGGGTGAGGATGCCCAGGGATCCAGGAGCTCTCAAGGCCCCCGGAGGAAGAAGCGGCCCAGGGCCAACACGTGGCAAAAATGCACCAAGGTTTGGACCTCCAGGACCTGGCTGAGGGCCCGAAGGGATGAAGGAGGAAGCCATCTCCCATCCCTCTGCCTGCTGGGGCCACAGGAGCAGGAACGTTCGGTCCCGCCTCCTCCACACAGCGCCCAGGCTTGCCGTCAAGCTGCAGTCACCCGGCAGGTGACACGGCCACGCCTGGAGAAGGTGAGAGGCCGCCGCAGCCAGCCCTTCCCCGCCGGGCTCCCAGCTCCTGGCTGAAGCTGGGTCTCTGCCGGGTGAGGCTGTTCATCGGCTTCGTGGCGATTCCGTTGAACCCCGCTTAGGACACTGCAGGCTGGGAAAGCCAATGAGGAACGTTTGCAAATAAAGATGGAATAAATGAATTAATTTCCATTAAGTTCCCATTTGGAATCCAGGCAGGCGCGTACCAAAGGCCACTGGGTCCCTGTCCAGGCCAGCGCCTGCACGACCTGTCTCAGCCTCAGGAGCACCTGACCCTTCCTGCCTGGGAAGTGCCACCGTGTAATTGGATGACGTTTTCCGAGAGAAGCAGACTTTTCTGTTGGGCTCGGTGCGTGGAGCTGGATGTGTGGGAAAACAGCTACAATATGTCTTGTTTTAGAACCACATCTGACCCATTCGGAGGGTCCCCGGTGTTCCATAAAACACTCGCCTCCTGAGGAAGAAGTTAATGAAAGGCAGCCGTAAATCACCGTCTTCAACATGTACATTTGTTTACCCTGCACCTGACTTAGAACTATTGCTTGACCTTGCTTGACATGCGCTGAGATGGGCTTGGCTCACTCGGAGACGCCGGAACGCCAGCCCGGGGTGCCCACCCCCACTCTGGAACACGGCCCCCGACTCTGGTCTGATTCGGGGGGTGAGAACGGCCCCTCCTAGCAAAGCTCTGACCAAACCTTACGTTTGACTTTTTCCCCTGAGGACAAATTTAATGACCTCCAAGAAACCAAAGCCAGGTCGCTGTTTGATTTTTTGGCGACCCAAAGGCAACCGTGAAGAGAAAGCAAACAGGGGCAAGCATTCTCAGCTTCTCATACGTGTTCTTTAAAAGGGAGGAAAATAATCCCTGAGTTTTAATTCCCCGGGTGCTGTTCCTGAAGACGACTCTTCGTACAGGAAAACACAGCGGGAAGGAGTGGGAGCAGAGGGTCCAGGAGCCCACCCCGTCAGGAAGCACCCCTGGGCGCCCCTGCGGGCCGGGTCCCTCGGACCCTCTCGGCGCAGCGTCCCCTCCAGCGGAGGGAAATTCCGCCCATCCGTATCCCCGCCATTCCCCTCTCGTCTTGAGCGGAGAGTGACGAAATGAAAACAAAATGACTTCCAGACTCCGTGGGGCTGGGTCCAAAAGAGGCTCTTTTTACCAGTCATTTCAGAAATAGCTTTCATCCGATTCTGAAGGATTGTGTTTGGAATCTTACTCTGAAGGGAAAAGACTGGGAGGACGGGGGG
>CM052542.1:154517893-154534913 GCA_028533065.1 Trachops cirrhosus | reverse complement strand
CCACGCGGCACCCCAGCCCTGAGAGCGTGACTGTGCATCTTTAAAGCTCTGAGTTGCACGTGCTATTCTGATAAATTGTCCCTAAACGATGAAGAGGCTGAGCAACTGCTGACTTGAGCCATCAACAGGCTCTGAGCTGGACTGTTCCCACCTAGAAGGCTGCTTTTATTCCGCCTGTACTTCTGGTCCCTGAATGGCGAAGGCCCCCCCCACCCCTTCTGCCCGTGACCGGGGTCTCTGTCCTCCCCACATCCTCCCACTCGTCCTTCTTTCTTCAAGCCACAGTGTCCCACCTTCCGTGGCCAAGGGCCACGTCAGCTTTGGGGACCTGCCGTCCCTCTCGGTCAGTCGGGGGCCTCTCGTCGGCCACAGTGCGGTGTGGCCCCGGCCCCCAGCCCCACCGCCAGGGTTTCAATGTGGTCCTTTCCCTGTTCCGTCAAAACAAGCCATTGAACCCTGCTCATTCATCTCCCCCGTCGCTCGTGAGCACAAACCCTCACCAGACCAACCTCGTTCTTCAAGTTTCACTTTCAACTTTCTGTGACATCCGCCGTCCGAGGGGCTCTGCGCGAGGGGCCCGGCGTCTGCTTCCCGTCAGAACGGTAACCCTCGGCATGAAAGGGGGAAGTTGAAAGAGCTGGATGGATTGGCTGGCAGGGGGGGTCTGTGGAGATGTTGCACATGCGGGTTCTGGTGGGATCTCGCGCCAGAGAAAGCGCCCCCGCTCCCTGGCCTTCCGGCCCGTCTCCTGTCCTTGCGCAGGGAGAGCTGTCTGTCCTTCTGGAGATGTGACCAAGGCCCAGAGGGATGAGTGGCGATAAGCACACTCATCCAGCGCAGAGCGGGAGCTGGCCTGGTGAGGACCGGCGGAGCTCAGAGAGAAACGGGGTCGGGGAGCTCTGCGCGCCACCCGCTCCGACGCCCGGGAGGCCGCTCTGCGCAGCCCGTGTGGGGAGGAGGAGACAAACCCATCTCGCTGCCCCTTGTTACGCCGCGCACGGAAATTCTCGTGCCCGCAGATTTTAGAGAAGGAAGAACGACGGACCAGTGCCCAGGAGAGCGAGGCGTCTGGAGCTGCATTTGTGTGGCGTGGGGGCCCTAACTGCTTCGGAGCAGGTGTCGCCCTCGGAGGGCCATTGTGCGCTGGCCCGAGCCTACACAACCCGCTCTCGACTAAAGGGTGAGGCCTCCCAGAGGAAGAGCGACTCCCGGGGCCCCGGGCACCTCCCCATGCCCCCACGGAAGTGCGGTCCACTGCTGGTCCACAGAAAATCCCTCTGGTGGTCGGTCAGCCAAGGGGGTCCTGCACTGAAGACGAGGCGGTGAGGCAGCGGTGAGTGCCTCGTGTGGGCTCTGCTGCGGGCAGTGTCACCAGAGGCTGGACCGGGTACCATGTCCTCATCGCCTGGACAGCCGTGGGAAGTCCTGAACGGAGAGCTTTGACCCCATGCATCCTGCCCACTTCTGGCCTGGATGGAGAGTCGGCGAGGTGGGCAGCTCTCCAGGCCTGGCCCCCACTCCCCTGAGGGGGGATGTCTGGCCGAAGTTCCAGAACCTGCCAGGCCCAGCCTAGGAGAAGGATGCTTCCAACGGAAGTTAGGGGGTCTCTAAGCGAAATCAGGAATGTCCCCATGGATGCAGGCACAGTGTTCAGCGTGGCAGTCACAGGATGCGGGGTTGGAGCCCACGGTCAGCCACAGTGACCCACGGCTGGATCCTGCTGCGGGTCCCAAGTGTGGGAACAGGGTCGTCACAGCCGCCCGGCTGCCTGGAGCCAGGCCTGGGTTGCGGGTGGGAGGACCACACTGCCACCTCTGTCCCGAGCCTCTCAGGAACCAGGCCGCCCAGCCAATGCAGTCTCCTGCTGGGGCAGCCTGTCCACCGGGCGCCCCACTGTGCACCCATCACCTGTCGTGGGACACAGGTACCTTGTCAGGCCCACAGACCCCGGGCCGAAGCTCGGCCCGCCCACTGGCCAGCACGACAAAGATGCCCCCCCACACTGACTCTGGCAGATCCACACTCAAGCCAGCACGGGGGAAGGCAGCCAGTCACCCCCCACCCTGCCCCCGACACCGGCTCCGCGCCCTGAGCCGCAGACCTGGGAAGGCCTTTCCATCTTTGTCAAGTGGCGCTCCGTCCCTTTCTCCGCAGGAAGAAGGGGGACTGGGGGTTGCCCGGAGCACAGCAGATGCTTGCTTCTAACTGCTGAAGGAACACCGCTCCAGGATGCACTACATCAGATGGGGTGGGGGGAAGAGGCAACCAACCAGAATCAAGAGCCTCCCTGCTCGTAGTTCGGGGCAATTTGTAAGCTTCTGACTGGTCCCTGTACTGGGGGACAGGGAGAGACCAAGCTACTGGCCCCAGTGATCCCCAGCCCCTCACAGAGACCGGCTGTGTGGAGACAGGTCTGGGATTCAGCAGAAAAGGAGTGGCCGGTGCACGCTGGGACCCTTCCCCCTCCTGCGAGGGTCACGCTGGGAAAGTGAAGGGCTCTCGGGCCCTGGAGCTTCCAGCAGCAGCGGCAGTGAGCGAGGGGGGAGAGCGTGGATGCCCCTGGCGCTCAGCCTGATGGGCAGGAGCAGTGGCTGCACAATCAGCCAGAATCTCGAGGCCACATGCCCCCGGACCACCCACATCACGAGTGAGGGTCTCTCTGATGTGTGCAAAATGGAGGGTCGTACCATCTCGAGTTAAAGAGGGGGGCCCATGGGCCACAGGTGTCAGAAGAACTTCAAAGCCCCTCACTGCTTACGATTGGCCCCTCCCACCAGGTGATAAATGTAGGTACCATTCTTGTGATTTTACTTGGCACATAGTAGGTACTCAACAAAGCACTGTGTATCTCACTTTCCCACTAGGCTGTGAACTCTTTGAGGTCAGAGGCCATAACCCATTTCTTTATCCTCAAAGACTCACGTGTGCTCAGTTTATAACTGACTTAATAAGTGATGTTTGAATGCTGAATGAATGAACAAATGAATGAATTCGTGAATGAATGAATGAAGACAGCCGTGGAGCTGAGAAAGAAATGGGGTGATGGTGGGTGCCACACTAAAGGCACCTTGGTTTCCTGGGCTGCCGGTGACCCCCCCAGGCCTCAGGCATAGGGACATACAGGACACTGGGGAGGCAGGGTCGGGTGGCCACCGTGTCACCCTCAGCCCCTCCCGTGGCCACGCTGAACAACAGCGGTCTGTGTAGCCCAGAGGAGCTTCCGCCAGGAGAGATGCCCCGAGTTCACATACGACCTCTCCTACCTTTGCCTGCTGAAAGACAATGTGGGACTTTAAAAAAAATTAAACACTAGATTTTATTCTGTATTCCGCACTCTCATGTTTAAAACTATCTGGGGAAGAGCTGTTGTTTCACAACAAACAGAAATCATTTCAAACTACTTAAAAAAAACACACCAGTCAGGGGCCACGTTGTTAAGCCCCTCCTGTACGTCCATGGGCCTGCTGGACGCTCCCCCCACCACGCCCCCGGCCTCCTCCCTCCCTGTGCCACAGAGGACTCGGGGAGACGAAGTCCCACGTGTGCGGGAAGAGCAGAGACGCCCAGTGCAAGGACTGTGATGCTGGCAAGCATTCTGAGCCCCGGCCCCTGGCGCCCAGGGCTGCAGCCTTGGGCCTCACCTGTGCAGCGGTGACCTGCCTGCCAGCCCCAGCGAGCAGGGAGCAGGGGTGGGGGCCCTCCCTGGAGAGTTGGCCCGCCTCCCGAGCTGCTCCTCTGGTTTGGTTCTTGACGGCCGTCCTTAGCCGTGGATGGGGGCTGGGGTGGGGTGGGGTGGGGCTCCTCTGAGTGCTGGCTGCTGCCCGGGCCAGGGGGTGCCCTCCGGTCCAGCTCTGAAAAGGTCCACCCACCCTGGAGGCTGCCTGTTTGAGGCCTGTGGTGGGGAGGCCTGTGACTTGATGTGACGTTTTGGGTTTCACTGGAAGAGACTATCTCTCCATCGAAGCCACGGCCTCCTTGAGCTGAGGGCAGTTGTTGAGAACCGAGCGGGTGGCATACAGCCTTGGGAGGAAGCACGGAGGTCCTGGGGGGGGCCTGGGCGCTCACAGGTGAGTGCCAGGTGAGGAGGGGCTGGGGACACTGCGGCTGACACCACTTCTTGGGGCGTGAGTGTACCTCACCCCTGGCGTCTACAAGGCAGTGCCTTGTGCCCACGTCCACATCGGTCAGCCTCGGACCCTTCTGGTGGGTGGGCGGGGAAGGGAGGAAGACCCGAGGCGGGCTCACTACTCCCCCAGCACAGGCACTGAGGAGGGGTCCGAAGCAGCAGGAGCCACGGCTCAGACCCTTGAGCTGCAGAGGGGTGAATGCTTATAACGTCCCTTACCCACCGGCTGGGTCCCATCAGTTCTTCCCGCGGTTCGGGCAATGCCCATCCGAACAGCTGCGTTAAGGCAGAATCCCAACTCCGAAAAGAGCCAAGAGCCCAATGCGAAGTCACCGCTGCCTCTCTCACGGAAAACCGGCCGTGGGCTCGACCCCACGCAGCTCCCTGCGCTCAGACGTGCAGAGAGAACCTCAGGAAGCCTGACTGCCCGAAAAACCTGCGAACAAACAAAGAAGCGGCCCTCCCACCGTGGCTCCAGGGGGCGCCGGGGCAGGTGGCACCCGCCCTCAGCTTGGCCGCACGCTGCCGTCACACCCGGCGTCCCCAAGGCCCCGGGACTGGTGGGAGCTGCTGCGCGGTGCAGTCACCAGATCCGCCACAGCCCGTGGGGAAGGTGCGCGTGCCACTGATGACCCTACTGGGCCTTGCGCGGGGCACACTGGCCCTTGCCTTGGTTTGAGAGTCGCCGGCACCGGGAGACGGGACTCATTGCTAATGAGGAAGCCAAGGCTTCGTCGGTGCCATCTGGGGCCCCCTGGCTGCGGTCGAGATTAGGACGAGGAGCGTGACATAACACACCGTATTAGGCAGGCAGTGACTTTGTTATGGGCTCAGTATAACTTTCCATGCCTGCTGCACGCCAAGAGCTCAGCCCGAAACACCTTTTTCCAGAATATGAAACATAATATCTCGTGCTCATTGCATTATTTAAAAAGGGGCAATGTGGTTCATAACTTTACATTTATTGCATACTTTTAAGCCACTTGACCCATATAAATATTGCTATAGAGTTGCCCTCAGTTATTAAATTCTTATTGCTTATAAAAGAGGCGGCAGGAAGCATATAACCTGCCGTGGAAGGCGTGGGGAGGGCTGCGGGGCCCGGGACCAGGTGGGGGTGGGGGGTGCGGAGAGCAGGTCGGTCTCCATCCGCTCTCTGCTCTCAAGCCTGGGAATGGCTTCTATTTTCTTCCTTCCTCGATGAGGGCAGCCGCCTGGTTTACTTTAGCTCCAAGAACTATGCATTGACACTGAGAAGCCACATTTTGCCTTTCTGTGAATTAAAATGGAGCCCCACTCCTGAAAAACCGGTGGGAAGACTTTCCTATTTCAGGGGCACCGCGGAGACCAGACGAAAACAGGGCCTCTGCCCATCTCAGGGTGCAAAGTCCGGTCTCCTCACCTGGCGGGAAGGCACACCTGAGTCTCCGCCGTCAGCCTCGTGTCCCTGTGAGCGCTGTCTCCTCGTTCTCCCGGGCCTCCTAGGAGGGGGCCTGGCTCCCCACGCAGCAAGGGTACCCACCCCGGCCAAGGCAGGTGCCACCGACACATGCCGGCGGAGGCTGTCCCCTGGTGTGCGCCCTTCGGAATTCCATGCAGAATGACCATCAGCACCTGAAGACGCCCCAAAGCAGTCTGGAAGAGAAGGCTTCCAAACAGCATATCCCCTTGAGTGCTAGTGCGTGGTCGGTGGGACCGCCGCCCCACCCCACCCCCGTCTGCAGGACGCAAGGCAGAGAGGGTGCCTGATCGCGTCTGGCGCCGGTCGAGAAGCGGGCTCTCGGGGGCCCGGGGCCGATTCGGGAGCCGGACTGTTCTGCTGGTAATGAGAACCTGGGTGGGGTGGGGTCGGCGCTGCCTCCCCAGCCCGTGCCCACAGCGCAGCAACACATTAACGAGCGCCGCGGCGCTTCCTCCCGCCGCTCAGGGCACAGCCTCTAAACTTGGAGGTCGCCGCTGTCACGGCAGGACCTTTGTCCCGCTGTCACTTCCTTGCGAGATGAAGGGAAAGATCCCCCTTAGCCTGCAGCACTTAGCACACAGACCCTGCACCGGCACGTCGTGCAGCCGCAGACGTCACGGAGCCAGCCCGCGACCTTCCGCGCCGTGACAGGCCCGGGCTCCCAGGAGCAGCAGCCGCCTCCTCTGATATTTGGAGAAGTGTCATGTTTTCTTTACAGAGAAAACTGTCAGCGTGCTGTTGGCATCCGGCACAACACTTCCTGGATTGTGATTTGCTTGTTGGCTACAAAATGTCACCTGGGCACATGACATGTTTTTATTTTGCTCACAGCTGCTCTGTACTTAAGATATTCAAATGGAGCGGAGGGGAAGGCCGGCTCTGAGCCCCGGTCAGTCCTCCGCCCGTTCCAGCCCCTCGGCTTCCCCCTTCCTGCAGGAGGGGCGACATTCGCACCCCCAGAGGGCTCCCCCATTTGGGCCGATGGAGAAACACCGTGCACAGGCTTGTTCACCCTATTGATGCGTCTTTAAAAACCTCGGCAGCGAAGACAAGCAATTACTGACCACAGCTGGTCTTGCTGTTTTAAAAGAGAGACAGAGGATCTAATGTGAAGGACTTTAAAAGGCCGCCACCAGACACCCATAGGGTGGGCCGGGCCGGGTGGTGTTTCCCGAAAGGGGACAGACAGACCAGTCACCCGTCAGCTGGTTACCTGTGCGTGGCACCTGCAGCGTGTCCGTGTCATGCAGGCTGCCGGGCTGCGGTCAACCCGAGTCTGCTGTCCTGAAAAACACGTATTTGTAAATTCTTGTTTTCCCTCCCACGCCTGGACACCACTCTTAGAAGGACACAGCGGGGTTTGTGCTTGATAAATAGTGAGTGATTTCAGGAGGCGTGAGGGAAAAGCTGGAGGAAACACGGCACCCGAGTTACGCTTTTTCTTTCGGCTCCTTTGAAGACCTGAAACAGGAAAAATCAGTCCCCCTTTGAGTCTTGACAGACAGAAGTGCAGACATTTAAATAATGTCTCTTTTTTTCCTGTTGTGAATTTAGCACATAAAAGACAAACGATGTAAGGGAGGGATCCTGCAGAATTCAGCTGACTCCCCGAGAGCGGCGGCAACGATACAGACAATTCCCTCTGAGGCGCTTCTCTCCGGCCCTTCGAGGCCCCGAACGGTTCGGTGAGAGAAGCAGGTGGAATCCTATCCCGGGGAAGAAAAACGCAAGAAAAGCCCAGCCCCGCGACCCTCCGGCTTCTCGGCACTGTTGCATAAGGCGCCGGAGCCAGGTGAAAATGGAAATAAAACAATGGCACGCCGCAGGAAGGATTAGCCCTCCACGGTGGCGGCGGTGTCATCGGGGAGCGTTTCAGGGCACAGTGACGGTCCGAGCTCACCGAGCTGACAACGCTGTCCTTCAGCTCCTAGAATGCAGATTTAAGGATGGGGGCAAAAAAGAAAAAGCAGCGTGACAGAGGACTCTGGTGGCAGAGGTGTTTTGTTTATGCCTTAACAGTTTGTATGATTTGAAAAATATGTCGAGCAAACCAAGAAGAGTCCTTAATTGCCACCAAGCACGTCCCCTGTCTGCTGGGACCGGAGCCAGAGAGCTCCGCGGCTCTGTGGCTAGGACAGGATCCGAGACATTCTCTCCTCCACCTCTTTGTGCCAAATGCCCTCGGAGAGCAAAACACACAGAGCCTGCTCCCGTGCCTCTCCCAGAAGCAGGGAATTAATTTCTCGCGTTTAGATCCATACTGACTGCAGCTCCGACCGCTGGCCCTTCCAAATCCTGCCCCCCGAACGCGACACCCAGCCGTCCCTGCCTCTGCCGGGTTTCCACTGAATGTGAATTAGGAGGCTCGGGGACAGACGGCCTTGTGTTAGGATTTTTGGTGTTCAGTTCGGTGTTTCTTTCTCTCCACGGCTGCCCCTAGAACCGCTGGGCCCTCTGACCACGGAGCCATTCTGGCCAGATGCCGGCTGACTGCCGCCTTGAAAGGCAAAATCCTGAAAGAGTGCGGGGAGCAAACAGCGCCCGTGGTCTGCAGGGGACAACCCTAGTGGCACTCCCACTGTGGTGTCACGGAGCCCTGCAGGTGGGGACTTCCTCCTCCTACTCCCCCTCAGCGCCGCCCCCAAGAGAGCAGTCGGGGGCAGTTCCTCCGGGCGTGGGGCCGATGGCCTTTGTGGTCCTGCATTGTCTTACCTGGCAAATACGAGGGTGACAACATCCACCCAGACGGGGACCCAGGGCAAGGTTCTTGTCACTGGACACAGATACTGCTTCAAGAAGGGAGCCCGTCTGTAATCTATTTTTTAAAGTCAGGTGATTTTAATAGGAAAGCCAGAAAAAAGGGGAACAATTTGAATGGACTCCTATGAAAATGGAAGCATTTTTTTCTGGTGGGGGGGGGCTCTTCCCCTGCCATTTCTTTGGCATTGAACTGTGGCCAGCAACTGGCAGCTTTGTGTGAAAAGCCTCGTCTTTTGTCCCGGTGGGTGTCATCACCGGCCAGGGGTGCGGTGGCAGATACGCCCAGCGCAGGGTCCTGCTCAGGCAAGGCCCTTCAGAAGGACAAAAATACACAGTAACCGAATTAGCTGTTTTCGGTTAAAAATACGAGCGGTCTTTCCCTCTTCATTAGAGCGATCTGAAAATGCAGAATCTGGAGCAAGGCAGGGAGGGTTCCCTAGCTATGTTTACACTGTGCTTAGCTGGCTGTTCTGCTCACTTAAAAAAAAAAGAATTGCAGGAAAAAATTAACATCTTTTTCCCCTTGAACATTTTGAGGCAAGCACCTACCTTCTAATGGTAGAACTTTATTTTCTTCCTCATAGTAATATATAGTACTGAAATTCCAAAGGTTTCTGGTGCCTTTCAGCTGTCACCTCCAGTCAAAACCATCGAGTTCAGCTATAAAAGAATATAATAAATTTAACCTGACCGAACTGGGGATTTTTTAAGCAGCCAATTTTTTTTTAATTGTGTATCTGTGCGTTCCCTATGCCCACATATAAACGTGGGGTTTTTTTTTCCTTCTTGCCTGGTTCTTTTTTGAGTTCAAACTTGCATACCGAAGTGAAATTGTCTGTGCTTAAGATCTGAAAGCAGAGATGCCACTCTGAACGAAAACACAATTTAAGAGAAACTTTCAATAGAGTATTTGAACCTAACCGCCCCCCTCCTGAATTTTGGCGCAGTCCAGTCCTGGGCCACTATGGTAGGAGCCGGCGGGGTGGGGGGACCTCCGTCTCCAAGAAAGGTCTCAAGGACGCGCCTGGGCACAAGGACGCCCTGCCCCCGCCCAGCCTGCTCGCTCTTTAGCGCTCCTGGGGCTGCTATTTGATACACCGAAGTAAACTTCAGCACCCCAGTTCAAATGTAATCAATGTTTTTGTTTAGCAGCCTTTGTAGATTGAGTCTTTGTTAGGCGAGCACCCGCGGAAATCCCGGCGTCAGAGTGCCCCCAAAAGGCGGCCCTGGAAATGAGCAGGGGCGCGCTGACCTTTAGCGAGACAGCTAAGGTTATGCACATAACATTTGCTTGTTTACTTTGCAAAATAAGCAACGAGTTGGAAACTCCGGGCTTCGCCGGCGCCTTCTCGCACTTAAAAAACAGCCTCGCGAGCGGAGGCCTCGGGTCGTCCCAGCCCCGTGCGCGCGGGGCCCTTATCTGCTTTGCTCGGTATCTTTCGTGATGCAACTTTAATAACGTTAGCCAAGACTGCTCAGAGAATCACAGCTGTAGCTGGAGGCGAAGAAAAAAAAGAGAGAGAGAAAAAACGCTAAAATGAGGTGCCTCTCCCCAGCCTCACCTAGGAGCCGGGTGGCGCGGGGGCCGGGGCCACCGAATCGATGGCCGAAGTGGGCTGATGGCCCCTGGTCGTTTTGATGGATATGACTGTAAAAAAAAAAGTCCAGATTGGTTCACAGTGGACCTCAAACCATGTCAGCTAAAACCAGAGACAAAAAAGTGACAGCTGTGGCGAGTGCGCGGCGGGCAGTCAGCGGCGCCTGTGATTTATTGTTCCATCTGCCTCGCCTCGCCCTGTGAGGACAAGTTCCCCCTGATTTGGTTAAAATGAAAAGGACCTCAGAGAGCGCAACGTGGGTTTTGAAAATGTGCAGAAACTTTTTTTTTATTTCCTGATTTATGTCCTTTTCCCCCTCCAGAAAGGCAGGCTCCGCGCCCCCCGCTGGGTGCTCAGCGGGAGGGAGGGTTAGTGCACCGCCCCAGGCCGCCGGATTTCTTTCGGGGTGGGGGGGCGTCTTGCATTCCCCCCTCCCCCCCCCTCGCATCCCAGCAGGGCGCGCAGGGCCTGGGGGCGGGGCGCACGGGGGTGCGATCTGAGGGGGCAGGAGGGCAAGGGGACCAGGGAGCCAAACCCCAAAGAAGGGGCAAGGGCCACCGAGAGCCCCGATGGGTCCTGGCTGCGCCCTCCCCAAACCGTCATTCCCTGGAAGTTCAGCCTCCTGTCCTCGGGTTCTAATAAAAGTTTTATGCGGGTCAGCACATTTTCAGCCAATTTCCCATGAAGAGGCCCGTTGGCCTCGGCGGCGGCGCATGGAAAGTTGTGCGCTCCCCTGCCTCCGCGGGGTCCCTGGGGCCCTGACCCGTGGCCAGCACTTCCTCGCAGGTCCAACCTGGTGTCAAAAGCTGGCCTGTCTTCTGTCTCAGGATGTTGGTTTTACCTCTCAAGTGTTTCCTGAATTTGTGAAAATTCTTTTTCTAGCCGCTTGTCCATAGTGGCTTAATGCTCAAAAAAAAAATACTTACTTTTTTTTTTTGAGAGAGAGAGAGAGAAAGAAAGAAAGGAAAGGGGAGGACGCGGGTGGGGGAAGGGCTGAGAAAGTGGCAGAAAAAGGGAGAAAGAGGAGGCTTGGCAGCTACTGTGGAGAGGGGGCTGCCCCCCGGGGGCCAGTTCTACTTTGGGAACATGTTCCTGTCAGGCAGGGGTCAGCATCTCTTACCTCTTTTTTCCATTATTCAGAATAAGTATTGATGTTATGTTTTAGCTATTTAAAAGCCAGCTGCCTTGCTCGTTTCAGATACTTTTCCTGGTACGATTATATGTGGTAATAGCTGGTCTGCGTATCGTCTTTCACAAAATCTAGCCTTTCAGAGCCTCAGTCTTCAAATGATATCAATCAAAATTTATGCAATTCAAAATCCATATGTACAGAGTCCCAGTTCACCTCATTTCATGACAATAGCAGGCCACATGTTGTGTACATGTCTCAAACACTTTTCTCGCTCTTGACTGCGTTAACCCTAGGGGCGCCCTCTGTTCTCTGCAGCCTGCCCAAGTGCACGGCGCAATACATTCATACATTGATTAATACTCGGCAGCAGCGGAAATCTGGAATAATAAAATGCTGAACGAGGTAAATGCACGCTAATAAAACAAGGAGAGTGTCAATAGTACTTGAAGATGCGTGTTAACGCCAACAACCCGGGGAGACCTGAGCGGGGAGGGGGCCGGTTAGTCCAGATGGACGGCGTTGTCTGCTGTTAGCCGTCTCAGAGTCAGTCTCGGCTCAGAAGAGACGTAGTGACCGGTGAAAACTCGGCCATGTGGCCCAGCGGGTCCTTCCTCGAGTCAGTGGAAGGTAGGGGACCTCTGTCCCTGCGCCTGACCGGGCCAGCCACGCACGATGTGGGCCTGTGGTTTCCACGCTTGTGCGTGGGGGCAGAGGCCGGACAAGGGAAGGGAGGGCCGCTGTGAGATTAACCCATCACTATCATGCCTTCATCCCACGTGGGGAAAATTAAAGTGGGACTTCTGAGAGTTCATTGGCATGAGCTTTGAGACCTGGTCAACGTAATACTTAGGGTGCAGTTTTTTTGTTTTTTGGGTTTTGTCCCCCAAGAAATAGCTGATAAGTCGGCGGTCCACTAAGACATGAACCCACCACGCTTGGGTGCTGCGTCCTGATAGGGGGGAGGCCCCCGCCCACCGTTCGCAGCCCCGCAGACGCCTGTGCTCTCTAAATGACGCGATCCTTCATGTATCCGCTTTTATCAAAGGCAAAGTTGGTAACTGTTCGCAGTTGCACCATAGCGTTTGCCTCTGACAGGGTGCATTATTTACTTCAGGTTTAATATACATTACAAATAAGATCTGCTTTCATGGAAAAGCATTAAAACATTTGGCAGGGGGAGAGCTGAACATTTTCCTTAATTTGTTTTGGCAACTCTGAAAAATAGAGGTCATTACACACACTCCTCCGTTCCAGGAACATAACAAGGAACAAACATTTTAAGAAGACCGAGATATAATGAGAAATACCGCCACGTCTTCAGAAACAAGAAGGCGTTTGGAAGAGGCGAGGGCAACCCTCGCGTGGCAGCAGCGATCAGGGCCCGCGGAGTGGGTCTCAGAGGAACAGAAAGTGAGAGGGAGGACGCATTTCTTTCGGACACCCTTAAAAACACACAACACAACATCGATTCTCCGGCACAAACTAAACGGGCTTCATTGCTTCCCCCCGAAGACCGGCGCTCACGGAGCCCGCATTCCCTTCTCGGTCGGGTGGTGTCCGACGCTGAGAGGAGGGACATCGAGACTGAGAAACGCAGCACCCTTTTGGGGGCCCTGACTGCCGTGGGTTCCCAAAACCACGAGGTGAAGGGAAAAGCAGTGAGCAATGCAAACGTGTCTTCCTTCTCTGCCCTCCAGATGAGCCAAGCCGAAGCAGGAAAGCTGTTGACAAATTAATACTTTAAGAAAATAAACTATGGCCATGTTCAACACAGAGCAACTTTATCCTGATTAATTTGTGTTGGAGGCTCTCCAGCCCCCATTTACAAAGCCCGGCAGTTTGTACAAATGTAATTTCCTAATATTTACATGAGGAAAGCCTCGGCAGTTAAGCTTTGCCTCCAGTGTGAGTTTTGCGGTTTGTAAAGAGACAATAAAAATACAGAGAGGTAATTGTAAGTGCATTTGAAAGAGAAAGGAAGAAAGGATTTTTTTCTGCCCTCGGTGCACAGCCCTGTAAAAATGGGCGAGCGTGCAGATGCTCGGAGAGGGGAAGCCGGCGTTCGCCAGCGGAGTTTTAAGTAATGTAACACCTAACACTAACCGGCGCGGTCCCGCGCCCGAGTGCAGCCGGGGGCTCCTGCAACACCCAGCACAGCCCTGGGCGTGGGCTCTTCGCATGACACAATCCGTCTTTGTCCGTCCGCACGGTCTCGTCCCCTTCTGCCTTTATTCCTGTCGCATGCCAGGGGCTCGTGTGGCTGTCCGACTCCGCAAATAGGAGAAAAGAAAAATGCAGTTCTGATGTGTTGCTTTGTTCTGAGAATATTAAAAAAATAACCTTTAGTTTTAATGAGATTTCCCCCATCAGTTTACACAATTTTACAGATGCAAAATGAGCTTTTGGCTGTAAAATATTTTATCACATTGTCTTACACAGTAAAGATTAGATGTTTTCTCTCTCTCTCAACTGCACTGCAATTATTTTTTAGTGTTTGCAAATCATAATATCATTTAAAAACCATATTTTATACCTCATCTAAAATACTTTTATAGCAGTAGGATGAAAAAAATAGCATCCATTTAACTACTCTTTTTAAGTGGCTGTTATGTGCTTTAGTATAATTTCCCAAGAAAAGGCATAGCTAAAAAGCTCGGCTTTCCTTGAAAACATATCTCTCAAGCAACATCTTTGCAAAAATCCTCAGAATTCAATTCCCCCGACTGGGAAGCCCAGAGTGCCTGAATGTAAAAATAGTAGCCCCGCCATTTCACATTCATTAAGTGGGAAACTCAGAAATTAATAATGTAAAAATATGCTTTTTAATTAGTCTTACATTCTGCCCAATGTACTTAAATGGGATCAGCAGCTCCCTGATGATTTTTTTCTTAATAAAGTATTAGCCTGTGATGCACCGAGGATGACAGGTATGATAAACTGGGAAGTACTTTTGGAGGCGTATGAATGATACCAAAATAGTACTCGCCCATTTAAATGTAATTAACATCAGGGAGCAATATTACAAGGAGAGAAGCCTGCAAGATTTTTATTTCAGGGGTTTTTTTTTTCATTTCTTATTTTATGAGTAGTTTGATGATTGCAGCAGTGATTTTATAATTTAATTACCTTTGCTGAAAGCTAAGCTTCCACTAATAGCAGGTCAACAGGATCATAAAGCAGACTTCAAAAATATTAAAAAGGAAGGAAATCCCTTCAGATGGGCTCTTCAAGTACAGCACGTGGGTGTGAGTGAGCGTGCAAATAGGCGCACACACACATGCGTGCGCACTGTATGTCCTTGTGCGTCTGTGCCCCCGGAACAGACAGTGATATAGAGGCTCAGATGGGTAGAGGCTGGCAGGCGGTGTGTCCGGGAGTGTCCACCCAGGAAGGCACTGCGGTCACTTGTCCTCTGAAGACAATAGGTGGCAGGGATTCTTAAATACCTCAGTACAGAAGAGGCAAAAGAAGACTCCCAAACTGTATTTGTTCAACACATAAATATTAAAGCTCACTGTGGAAGAAGAGACTCAAGTCCACGGTTACTTGATGATCCTCCAACTTGCAGCCTCCCAAAGACAGCCCCCCGCCCCGAATGGCTCTATTATTTTAACTCATCAACAATACAGGGCAGATGGGTTCCTTAACACACCAGCACGCTGATGTCAGCGTTGCTGACCCAAGGACACCCCTCAGACCTCCGAGTGTGAGCCCCAAACGACGGTCACGTTCAGCTCGGTAAACGAGAGGAAAGTGACAGGACATGTAGAGTTGACCAAACCCGAGAAGTCTTGAGTTCACCTCTTAACAGAGAGCGGTAGCCCCAGTCCAGGCTCCCTACCTGTGTGGGGGGGCCCGGAGAGCCCGTGGGAGGCTGGGAGGACACCCACGGGCGACTGAGGGCTGGGCAGAGCCCCAGGGCTGGCCCATGACCTGCAGTCTGCCCGCCGGTGGAGCCTCACACCTGTGGGGCTCCTTCATCAGTGAACCTCCGTCAGGGACAAAAGATAAAGCAGAGCTCGGAATCACTGCTCGCCGGATGCCCACAGCCTTCACCTTCTCGGAGCCCGGTAGCACCCACACTGTCATTTGTTCCAGGAGCAAACTGGAGGGTGAAGGATGCAAGGTCAGTGAGTGGCGCACGGCCCTGGGACTCCGCTCGGCGGCCCTGGGTGCGGTCCGCATCGGCTCACAGGCGTCTGCAGCCGCTTGCGTCACATCCTCATCCCCCCCCATCCGTGGGCCGCTCCTGTGCCCCTGGCCCCACTTCAGCACAGACCGGGGACCCCTGATGCGGGGACAGAGCCGCTGTGTCAGGGAGACAGCCGGGCCCTCAGGGATGGGATGTGATTTCTGATCTCACGAGACTTTGTTATCCATCATTTCGCTGGTGCGTTTCCAGAAGGAAAAAGGGGGGAGAGCGTGTGAAGTGCACACATTTTCTCATGCCTTAAAAGTCAAGGAACAGAACTCCAACCGGGAGCTCCATGCGGGCAGGTGAAGGGTCTTCCTGCGCACCCGCGGGGCACGCAGCCCACGGCGCGCAGGGCGAAGGTGCAGGGGTGTGAGATCAGCACATCCAGGCTTCTCAGGGTCGCCTCCGACCCACTCAAGGCCATGGTCGGGGCTATTAGCTTGGTGCTTCTCCGACATCAGTTAGAAACGAATTACTCAGGTTTTCAGCCTCTTGCACAAAGTAGGTGAAGAGTCACCACCAAAACGAGACTGCGGAGCGGGAAGATGCATGAGCCCTGAGGGTACAGCTATGAGAGACACCCACGCCGAATGGTGCACTTCAGAGCTGCCAGGAAATGGATTTTAATCGCTCTCACCACAGGAAAAGGAAAGGACAAGGACGTGCCTGGACAAAGGTGTGACGGCGGTAACCACCCTGCAGCGAGTGTGCGCAAGTACGAACCGTCACATGGGGCACGCGCACCACGCTTACCCGGGGCCACAGGTTAATGATCTCTCGACTGGAAAAGGGAGAAAGAATGGAAAAATGAGCCGGCGGAGAGCCCAGGGGCTGAGGCATCGGAAGACTCCGGAACAAGACTTGGGAGCCTGAAGCATCGGACGTCCTGGGCTCCTAAGGCAGCCGGCGGGCGGAACCAGAGTCTTCGCGGGCACTGGGCGTTTCAGCGTCCGGGTGGTTTTGAAGACTGACGATGAACCTGAGGATGTGAGTGACAGCTGACACCGTCTACTTCTGTTCCTCCTGTAAAATGGGTTTGTTTCTCTTCCTAGTTATTTTTTTCCCTTGCTGTTCATTCCTTCTACTTTGTTGGAAAAACACCAAAATGTCACCTAAACTTTTGGCCAGTGATTAATCACATCCCTTGTTTCATAAAGAATTTTGCCCCCAAAATTTTATGCATCTACTTATGTTCTCGAATCACAGAAAATAAATTATTAAAATGGTTTTAGTAATCTGGGACTTTGATTAAATCTCACTGAACTTCAAGTTGTTTTGGAGATTATTAGGAGTGCCATATTATTAAAATACACTCCATAATTGCATCCCATACAAAAATAAAACCAATTACAACTAAGCAAAAACCACCTAGGAATAAACCAGGATAATACGTAAGAGCAGACCTTCGAGACATGATCACAGCCCGCCAAATGGATCCTGTTGATCGGGCGTGGTTTAGCGGCCTCGAGTGCAAATGAGAACTCGGAGGTTCAGCGAGTGTGACTCGCCCAAGGCCCTCTCTCATCTCGGAGGTGTTGATAACGGGCAAAGCCAAGAGGTCCCCAGAGGCCAAGGGGAGGGACTCAGGGGCCAAGCGGCCTCTCAGAGGACGCCGGAGGTGGTCCAGGCACTGGGGGGTCTCCACCAGGAAGGAGGCAGATGGCAGCCAGCGGCGCCTGGTCCTGAGACACCGAGATGTCTGGGAACCTCTTGCTGGGGGGCATCCGTGGTCACCCCCACGCCGTCC
>CM052542.1:154481854-154517393 GCA_028533065.1 Trachops cirrhosus | reverse complement strand
AGATTTCATTAAGGCGGGATTACAAATCCGAGAAACAGGGACTCTGACTACACTGGTGCAGGTCAAAAAAACAAAATAGAAAATTAATAATTTAGCGCCGGTGAGTTCCCTTGGTACACGTGTCTTCCTGCTTTCCTTCTTTCTTCTTCTCTCTCTTTCCTTCCCTCCTTCCTCCTTCCCTCCTTCCTCCTTCCCTCCCTTTCTAATTAATTCTCCAAGCCAGCTGTGCGGCGGCTTGAGCTCCCTTTCCATCCGACTTCACCTTCTCGAGAAACACAGCTGGAGCCGTCCTCTCCACGGGAACTGAATTTCTCTCCTGGCAGGCGGGGCTCCCCCCGAGTGTCACCCCCTGGGAAGGGAGCCAGGGCCCTTCGCACGGACCGGGCGGTCCTGGGAGCCAGACGACTGTTTTCTGGGAACTTCGGTGTCAACTCTGAGGCCAGTCAGGGTCACAAGAGGGTGGAGAGTCCACGCGTCACGGGGACTGCTGAGTCGTCATCTCCCCCCGTGACAGGCCCAATGGGCGCGGGTCCTCTGCTCACAGACCCACCGAGGGAGCAGCTCCCGGCAGACTGGGCGTGCCCACCCGCCGTCAGCCCGGCCTCACCGCCGAGCTGCTGCAGTGAGCACAGTGTGGCTGTCCCACGAGCACCTCCTCCCGGGGACCCACAAAGGAAGGACGCCGGTTTGCTTGCAAGTGAAATGAACTCACAGGCATTAGTGGGACCTCGAGACAAATCACCGAACACGCACGGGTGAAGCTGTGGCGCATGCCGCTGCCACCCAAAGATCTGCTTCTCGGGGACACACGAGTCCTGACCCTGGGACAGGGGCACAGGGGACATCATCCCGGAGACGTGCTTCCTTCCCAGAAGGACCCCACAGCCCCCCTCACAAGCGGGCTTTCCTAATGGCCAATCCGGGCACTGGCGTTCGTGCCGAAGCCAGAGAGGGGACCGAGTGTTGACCGGCTGGATGAGAGGACACATGGAGGGGTCAGGGGCCCACCCAACAGACCCCCGCACGTGGTCCCGGCACGGGACCCCCAGATCCAATCACCCTGAAGATTTTCTGCATTCTGAAGAAGTGTTTCTGCTTTGCCCGGCAGAGCCTGGGGATCAAGATGCAACCCAGCCACCTGGGGTCTCTGTCCAGAGTCGCTCCAGGCTCCAGACAAAGGGTGTGCCAGGCACCCCGCTGCCCACACCTGCACCGGCGATCTCCCATCCCATTCCACCCGAGAGAGCCAAGGGAAGAAGCTCGACCTTGTCCCAAGTTCAAAAACAAGCCCAAGTGTCAAGTGGAATGTCAGTCGGCACACGGAGGATGACGCTGAGTGGAGGGAAGAAAACTAATTCAGCCTTGGGTTCCAGCGCCCACCAAACAGTGCAGGTGTGGGCGGACGTTGTAACAGTTGCTTCTTTCGTGGCCTGGATCCAGGAAACCTTAATAAACATAGAGTCTTGTTTGTGTGTGAAGGTTAAAAAAACATCCTCTAGCCATCAGCAGACAGGCATCATGAAATACGCCCAGCTGTGTTTCAGGGGTGACTAGGCCTCGTCCAGCAGCCCCCTCCACGGTGTCCAAAGTTCACCCCCAACTCCAGCTCTAGAGGGTGGCCGAGGGGATCCCTCTCCAGACGGCGGGCTCGGAGGCAGCCCCGAGCACTTGCCGTGAGGGTGCAGCCCGCAGGGGGACAGCCTGCCGCTCGAGGGGAGTGGTCCGCTTGGCGAAGCACGGCTGGGCGGCGAGGACAGAGCGAGGTGGGCTGGGAATAGGGGGCTGCAAGGAGGCAGGCTGTCCGGGGGCGCCAGCCTAAAGCGAGCCCTGTACGCACACTGCCAAAGAAAGAGGCACAGGCCGTTCTGGCTGAACGGCCCTGACTCCACTCTCGGCCACACAGGGGCACTAAGTTCTCGGACCAGAGGTGCAACGGGCCTGGCAATTTGCCCCACCCGTGGAGGAGCTCGGCACGACCGCAGCAGGCGCCGAGGACAGGACCCTCGGGTGGGGGTCTGGAGGCTCCTGGGGGCTTACCCGGGGGGGCTCACCTGTGGGAGCTCCCCACCCTGCGGGAGCAGGGTCCAAATACTGGAGGACCCGGATCCGTCTTGTGAGGGCCACCAAGGCACAGGCTTGGCAAAGCCTCTTTGCACGGGGGAGGCAAGCATTGCTTTCTGTCCAAACGGCCTCTCGGGTTAACCTGGAGCAAGGGCGTCCCGGGGGGCTCGGAGCTCATGCTGACATCACAGCCGCCTAGGGGAAGAACTGTCTGCCCCCGGACCCACAGCCAGAAACCTGGCAGGACTCCAGTTCCTGTCCAGTGCTACCTACGATGTGGCGGGCGTGGGGGACTTCTAAGTCCCTCCCTCTTAAAAGCAGCTTTCCCATCACACTGGCTGACAGTAAAGGCATTGGGAGACATGTCACTGATTTCTCAGAGCGTGAATCTTTACAAAATAAATCCAAAATGCCACTGGAGGTTAGAGGAACAATCATCAAGCCTTTCGCAATCCCTAGCACTTCCACTACTGAACAGCAGATGGGGCTGCAGAAACCACCGGATTGAAGACATGGAGGACGAAGGAGCCTTCTCACCCCAAAACCAACTCGCTCGGAAGCATCTCAAAGGATAAGGGGGCTTCTTTGTGGCTTCCAGTGGCAACCACTGCCACACGTGGAAATTAGCCGACTTCTTTAACATGACAGATTTTTAAATAATGCCCCCCCTGTGTGTCCTCTAAGCCTGTTACAATATGATTTCCTAGAAGACAAAACAATTATCTATAATTAATTTAATCGCCGCAACCCAACCCCCCAATTCCTCAGAACTCCGATAAAACCTTTGTTACCTTATTCCCAAGTTCACCCACACCACGCACACACATGCATTCACACACACAAATTCCTGAAATAGTCATCGTTCAGTTGGATGTAGCAGCCTGCACCATCCCAGGCTGAAGAAACATGTGTATCAGGCTGTAAGGCACGCGCCAACGCCTGTGAAAACCCGCACATAGGAAGGGCACAGCGGAACTGGGCAAGTGAGTGTCTTGTTGAAAAGCCACAGACCGAACCAAGGAATCAATTCCTCTCCCTGCTCAGCAAGTCAGGAGCGCGAGCCCGTGGCCTTCCTGGTGGCGACCGGAGAAGGCTGAACCGGTCCGCGCCTGCTGAGGCCCGCCTGGTTCCGAGACGCCTTCTCAGCTGCCAGCCGAGTCCACCCGGGGGGACAGAGGCGTGAGGAGCAGATGGACAAATGCCACTTCTGGACAGACTTGGTCCGCCGGTGTGCCCGGGAGCCGGAAGCCGTCAGATATGGCTGTGCACTGGGGTCCGCTCTGGACCCTGAGCAAGCCTGACCGGGGGGGGGGAGATGGGCTGCCAACAAAAGCTGCGATTTTGGGCTTGTAACATAGATTGGAGCAATTAACGAGTATAAATTGTTTCAAAATAAGCTTAAATCTGCATTTTATGTGTGCAAGCTTCCAGCTGTAATGGGATTATGATGTCAGCGGAGGGAGAGGGTCCGCAGCTGCAGCGGCCTCGGAGGTAGCGGGCAGCTGTTAAAATAGAGAACTCACGGCGATTAATTCTGATTATGTGTTTGAAGATTCCACAGAGTCCAAGACCCAGCCCTTCCCACGGGGGCTGCAGTGAAAGGTGGGGGATTCCTGCAGAAAGAGACTCAGAGGACAGCTCTCTGTGCCACCGCCTGCCTGTGGCCGTCAGGCCCAGCAGCCCGGGCATTGGGCTGTTCTGGGTTCGAATCCCACCCAGCGTTTTCCCAGCCCAGACACGGCAGGTGTCTGCCAGGTTCGACTCCCACTGTGGCCGGTGCCGGGCGTGCGTCACAACCCCTGTGACGGAAGCGCGGCCGTCGGTCCTGGGACGTGAATCGCACTCGCAGGCAGCGGGATGACCCAGGCTGGGCTCCCCGGGAAGCCTGGAGCGTTACACCGTTTTCCGGTGTGTGGAAACCAAGATCTCTAATGGGCCCTCAGAACACGCTTTAAAAACGTTTTATTTCCAACCGTGAGTTTATCTGCGGTCGGGTAACTGGGTGGTAAGACATTCACTCATTTCCGAGGTTTCCTGGAGCTCGGGTCTCTATAAAAGGTGGCCTGTTTCTCTGTAGCTTCGAATACAAAGTTGGATATTATGCTCTCAAGGGGGGGAATGAAAAAAAAATAAAAACTATGATGCCACAATGCAAGAAAAATTATATAAATGTAGCTAAAATAATATTTAAAGTAACAGGATAATTTTAAAGTAAAAACAATCAAAATAAGAGAAAAAAATCTTACGAACTCCTATGCAAAGTAACTCTGGTCAAGCTTTAGTTCTGAAAGCTGTAGCTGAAACTCAGAAGTTAGTAGGCCAAAACTCACCACTGAGTCTGCACGCGAACTAGCTAGAAGACAGTGGAAAAGTCAGCTTTTTAATTTATAGAACTTCTTTTTCGACCGTATCACGGGGGCGGGGGGTGGTCCTTCCAGCTTTAAGCTGCTTCCACCTTAAGAGAGAAGAGTGCTCTGCTCTTAGCAACGCTCTCAGAAACCGCGGGGATCAGGCCCCACAGCTCCCCGCCGCTCCAGCAGGACTTGGTGGTCCGCGGATGCGCCCCTGTTCCCGCACTTGGCGGAAGTCGGTGTTTTTGAATGTGGAGGTCAACCCACTAAATTCGGAGGGGGCAGAAGCAGTGCTCAGGCAGTGTCTCAGCCTGCAGGAGAGGGGGCGGGTCTGGGCGTGTCCTGGCACCCGGGAGCGCTGTGAGAGGGGACAGCAGGTAGGCGCGGGGCCTCTGGCGCCCGGGACCCGGGTGTCTGGGTTTCTGCCTGCGCGCCTTGGCTAGGAAACGCTGCGTTCCTCCGCGCGGGCTGGGACTCGGACAGTCAGCTGTGGAAACGAGGCCGGACAAGGATGCATCTCTGCAGCTCGGCTTCTGGCGCAGACAGGAGTCCGTGGCCTCGGGGATGGAAACAAAGGGCCCTTGTCTCTGCTTCCGTTCAGCGAGGATCAGATTGCTCTGTCCCCACTACTCCTTTTCTCTATTAAAACAAAACAAAACAAAACAAAAACAAGTCGCAGAGAAGAATTACAGAGTTGAAGCCAGAAGCAACGTTGGAAGCTCCCCTGCCCCAGACAGTAGTACACTCTGCGGGGAGGGATCAGCCATGGGGTTCCATTTCGGGAGGCTGGTCCCTAACCCACCCAGGCTGCACAGAACCCGCAGGCTTCGGGGGCTCTGGCTGGTCCTGCCTGGGCGCCCGGTGAAAAGGTTTGGAGTGCACCTGATCGCCTTATGGCATTACGATACCTGGGTAGCTCAGTTATTGCCACAGGCCAACAGCTGTGTGCTTTTGGTTTCTTTATTTTTTAAATGACAGAGGATCGATGGCGCGGGGACCCTTTCCCATTCCGCCTTCTGTTCGCCCTCCGTCATCAGGGTCTGAGGACAATCAGCGGGTCGTCAGAACCGGCTGTGAGCAGCCTTCACCCAGAGCGGGGCGTGCGTGGTGCACCTTCTACTCCAAGGTCACGACTTGGCGAAGTTAACCCAAGAGGACAACAAGGATCTGAGATGCAGTTAATCTACAGCTGAACTTGCCAGGGGCCTCGGTCTTTGCAGCGGTGTTGACTTTGGTGAGCGGACACCCAGGGCAGGCTTCTTCTTTAAGGACAACTTCTCACTGGGCTTGGGGACAGCTGGGCCCTGGATCCCTCGCCCAGGTCGGAGGGCTCACAGCTCACATGTGCTCGGGAGCTGCGCCCCCACCCCACCCTGGTGCATTTCGAGCTGGAGCGTATGCGGTTTCCAGCCAGCCAGTGTCAGGGCCCAGGGAGAGGCGGCCGCAGCTGCTGTGCTCCGAAAACTCTAACAGCCGAAGGTAGGGGGTCCTGGAGGGGAGCCAGGAGCTGCCTGAGAGGTCAGAGGAAGGGGGAGGCGCTGGGGCTGCAGGGGAGGAGGAAGGAGGCTGTAATGGCTGGCAGGATGCCCGGGATTCATGGGGCGTGAAGCCGGGGGGCGGGTGGGGCAGTGAAGGATTGTGGGGAGGCAGGAGCCCGCCGGAGGAGCGCAGAGGAAACCGGGAAGTGTCAGGAACAGTGGCCCAGAAAGACGGGTCAGACAGAATAGATTCGGCATCGAGATACACTTTCCAATCTGGTTTTAAAGTGTCGACAAAAATGTAGCAGCACGTCTTAAATAATGCATTGCTCGACGCTGACCGGTTCCCGAGGAAAAGGCCTCTCTCTGCACAAAGGCAAGCGTTTCTGTCATCTTCACAGTCAGTCCGTGAAAATGCATTCACGGAGGCCGGCTACACCGACCACCACGAAGACGCTCGCCAAGATCAGGTGTGTGTTTTCACACAAACAGTTCAAATGTCGGATTGCAGAGATTACATGTATTTCCAAAACCAATTATTTCGGGTGTTTCTACTGTTTCATTTCCATCTCCAGGCCTCTGCTTCAATGGAAATAAAATTTTCTCCTCACAGATGTACGCAGTACTGCATGGAATTCACACTCTTCTCGGGCAAAAGAGAAGCTGAAATAAGGCGGCCAAGGAGCTGGGGATGGTCACGGGGGGTGGGGGACCTCAGGGGCGTCCAGTGGCCAGAGAGCAGGTGAGGAAGGAGAGCCCGGTGCCAGGGCAGAGGGGGGCCAGAGGGAGGGTGCAGGGGGCAGAGCGGTAAGCACGGCCCAGGGCAGAGGGGCAGGAGGTAGGCAGCCAGGGCGGGAGACGGGCAGGCGCGTGCCCGGCACTCCTGCTGTTGCCAAGACTGAAGACGGGCCAGCGGGTCCCCGTCTTAGCTCAGGGAGCTGGCAAGGGACCCCCGCAAAGGCCACCACCCTGTTCTCGTCATTCCTGCTTAAGTTCCGACTTCCCACCCCCTACAGATGCCATGCCTCCCCGTTTCCCGAAATGGTCCCACCCCACCAGTGAGTCAGCTCCCAGAGGGCAGGGACCACACTCCATTCTCCTCGTCAATGGCCCCCTGGCGCTGAGGACAGTGCCTCACTGGTGGGGACCGCCCCATCAAGGTGACCATCAGGTGCCCACGAGGTGAATGGAAGAAGGCACCCGGCACAGCGCACTCCTAACCAGCACGGCCTTCATTCCACGGGAGAGACGGGACGGAACATGTGGACCCGGGAGAGCCCAGAAGTGGTTTTGTCCACCCAGAAACATCACGTGACGACTCAAGGAAACTTACGAAGTTTGAGCCGGCCACGTACATTGCATGTCAGTCGCTAGCACAGAAATTCCACCGAGCACCTGTCACTCTTTTTAGTGAGGTGGCGAGAGACCCGAGGCGAGTGGAGGAAAGGCAAGGCTGGGTGCCAGGGGGGTCTCTACCTCCAGAGAAGATCGACCCTGACTTTTACCATCTGGGAGCTGACCTAGATCCCTAGGAAACTAAGGACCCCTTCTGGCCACAGTAAAATCAGGGAGACACGGCAATCCATACTCACTCACGGCCCCAGAAAGCACCGCGCAGGCAGGCAGGGGCTCGCTCCCATCCCGCGTCCCGCGTCCCGAGTCCCCGCTGGTGGCGGGCCTTGCCTTGGAATGGCTTACACTAAATCTATTTACATTGTTTATGAACGCGCCTGATTGCAGTTAAACAATTGATGGAGGCTGATCCCGGTTGGTTTGTGTAAAAAACGGTTGTTCGGAGCCTGAAAACACCTCTGAGCGATGACAAATTGCATTTACTGATTCAGAGGGATAGCCTACAGGGATGGAACAGATGAAAAATGCCGGCGGCGGGGGTATCGGAGCAGGTAAATGATTGAGAGCAGCTCTGGAAGCAGTTTGTTAAAAGAGGCTTGCCACGAGACTTCCCAACCCTCAGCTGGGGGAAGGAGGCACCCCCCACTTTGGCACTCGATGGGCGGGCGTATTCCCTCCCCCTCCTGGCTGGGCCTCCCAACTTCCCATCTACGTGTCTCTTTTCCTGCCCTAGACCTTGGGGCTGTGTGCTACTAACCGGCTGATGACTGGGTCTTTGGTTCTGCCACTGGGTGCCCCGAGGTCCACTGTGCCCAGGCACCCCCAGATGGCCGCTGTCTTCTGCGACTGGAAACAGGCCATTTAGAGGGAGGATGCTCTTAGCATTTAGGCGGCTCCCAAAGCCCCTCAGTTTACAGGTGAGAATAAAGCCAGACAGAGATAGCGCGCACGCACACACTCACTGCACACCCGGACTCATGGCCCATGGGGACAGAGCCGCGTCCCGGTTTCCCTGACCCCCAGCCACCGCCTGCCCCCTCCGACGAGGGGCGGGCCACTCTGACCCAGTCCAGGCTGCTCACCGGGACCCAGAACCAGTCTTCATCCATCACTTATTTTTAGCCCACCTTGGAAAGTTTCCAGTTGCCAAAGGCACAGAGGTGACCTGCTATTTTTTTTCTACTTTTATAGAACATTCTGAGGAAAGAAAGAGGAAAGCAGAAAAATGAAGCATTCCATGTGCCCACAGGTGATCTCTACAAACAAACATTTCACACATTTCAATGATCTACTACTTGATACATACCTCAAGGTACCTATATGCATGCACGGATATGATCCGTGTGTCCACACACATGCATACACATACATCAACCCAGCAGGCACATGCATATGCGCGTGGGCAGCTGACGCTTGGGAACCACCGGTTGCTCTGTCTCTGAGGTCCCTGCCTCCCCAGCCCAGGCAGCCCTTCCGCCTGCTTGAGTGTCAAACACGGTAGGAAACAAGGTATCGGACAAGCTTCGGCTGAGCGCAGGAGAGAAAGAAACAATGGAGCTAACTGAGCAGCAATACCGGAACTGCAGCTTCGGACCACGGCTGAGCTTTCCCCCGCCCTTCCGCTTGGTCGTCCAAAGGCCCTCCTGGACTTGACTGCTTCCTTCCTGTTGGCGGAGGTGGGGCCAGGGTTCCTCCCTGACCCTGGTCCGCATGCTGACTGAAGGGTGAGGACGGGACAAGCTCAGAGGGCTGGGTCCCGGGAGGACCCTCGGGAGGCGTGGGACTTGCCTTCACATCTCCAGGCAGCTTTGGATGGAGCTCTCTGCCGGCTGCACCATGGCCATGGCGGGACCACCACCAGGAGCCGTCTCCAGCTCTGTCCAGCCCTCAGCAGCTCCCAAGTCTACTTGACCTTCAAAGCGCAGCTCAGCAGTCAACTCATCTCTAGTGACCGCTAAGGAACGGTTCCCGGCAGGTACCGAGCCCGGGGCTTCCCATTCATCATCGCCTTCCACCCTCCCGTTCGCCTTCCGGGGCCTTTACTCTCGTCATTCCCGTTGCTGGTGAGAAACGGGAACCGGAACAGGCACGGCTAGGAACGCCTCGCACCCCACACTGATGCACTGTGGGTCGCAGTAACTCTTGCTGAGTGATTGAATGAAGAGCTGGCTCCGGGGCCCTGGATGGTGTGGCTCAGTGGATTGAATGCCGGCCTGCCAACCAAAGGGTCGCTGGTTCGATTCCCAGTCAGGGCACGTGCCTGGGTTGCGGGCCAGGTCCCCAGTAGGGGGTGTGCAAGAGGCAACCGCACATTGATGTTTCTCTCCCTCCCTTTCCCCACTCTCTAAAAATAAATAAATAAAATATTTTAAAAGAAAAGAACTGGCACTGGGAGCCGGAGCTCCCCAGCAGACTCTGGTCATGGACACAGCAGGGCCGAGTGAAAGGGAGGGACACTCTGTCCGATCTGGTTGAGGAGGCAGGGCAGGACTGGTGGTGACCGGAGCCCCCTGTGCGTACAGGGGGTCCGTGAGGACTAAGTCTCGAAGCTCCCAGGCTGGTGACAGCTGGGAATGCAGATCGGATGGCGGGGAGCCGAGTGACTTCATGCCTGGGGTTGACCGGGAGGAACACCCAACGGGGCAGGCTTCTCCGTCTTTCTCTTCCGTCCAGGGCCCCTCCTGAGCTCTGCCTGCCCAGTGTGTCTCCCCTTTCACTCTCGAAACTCATTTTCTCCCCGATAGTGAGCCTCGGGTGCTGCCACACCAGAAACTTCCAGAATCCTAAGACTTGCCCATAGGACGTGCTCCTGAAGGCTCAGGATCATAGCCTTTGGGTGACAGAGGCCTGACTGGGAGCACCCACTTCTTATCAGTGGCCCCTGGTGCTGACAGCCTCTGGGGAACTGTGTCACCTGGGCGAGGCTTTGCTGCTGCCAGGAAGGAGGGGACATCCGCGTGGCCCTATCAGCCAGAGGGAAGACCCTGGCCAGAGGGCCCCAGGGAACAGGGAGGGCCCGGTTTCCTTGGGGAGGGTCCGGCCGGGGTCGGAGCACAGGCTGGCTTCCCCTTCCTGCTCGGTGACCGTGAACTACGGTGTTCCTGCAACGCACAGAAGGTGAATGTTTCTTCTTCATGTTCTAACACACATGAATGTTTCCCTCCCTCTCTCCCTCCCATCCCCTCTCTCTAAGAATAAATACATAAAATCTTTAAGAAAGAGTATAGAAAGTGAAAGCCATTTCTACTCTGCAGAAATAAAAAGGAACCCAAGTTGGAGGACGGGCCGGAGCTTCCTTCTGTGAACAGTTAGGAATTCTTTCCAGAAGCAAGTCGCTGTTTTCAATCCGTGGCAGAGAAGAGGCCGTGCCTCACTCCCAGGACGGGGGAGGTGTCCTCTCGGCGGAACGGCCGGCCAGCTCCCACCTGCGGCGGGGAAGGGAGTGGAGAGGAGCCTGGGAGTTTTCCTGGAGGACGGACATCTGAGGGAAACGCTGCAGCTTGGGGTGCAGGAGAGGGCTTGGAGGATGGAGACCCACGCGTGTAAAATTGCACGGGAGAGCGGAGCAGCGAGGGGGAAACCTGGATACGAGTAACAACGCACCAAGCCTGGGCTCCTCGACTTAGCCCCGGGGACGCTGCTCTGGAGGTCCCAGCCGAGGGGCCACCCCGTCCGGCCGGGCACCCCTCAGGGCAGAATGAAGGCGGGAAGGCCCATGCCTTCGCCTCGCTTTATTGTGATTTTAAGAAACTCAGGCAGCATCTCCGTCATCCAAAGGAATACTACTGCTTGCTGAAGGCTCGGATAGAGTTAGCGCTTTTAAGCAACAAAGTAGTTTTTTAATTAAGGTGCGTATTGTTGCTTTTCTCTGGGACGTGATGCTATTGTGTGTTTAATAGACACTATGCACAGGAAAACCAGAGCACCCGGGTGACCCGCTTCATTGGGACACTCGCCACACTGCTGCGGTCCGGCACCGGGTCAGAACTGTCCCCACGGGTGGCTGTCCCAGGGCCCTGAGACGCAGAATGGCCCCTCAGATGAGGGCGTGACAGCCCAGGGGACCTGAGAAGGAAGCTTCCCCACCACGGGTGCCTCAATGGCAGGAACCGGCCCGGGCCCTGGGGCACCCTTGGGCTCGCGTGAACCGCGGCCCCTCCTGCCTCCCTGGCTGTGGAGAGTTTTCCCTTCTCTGTGCCTCGGTCTTCTTCTCTGCAAAATGAATGGAAGAAATGTTCCAGAAGGTTCTTCTCAGCCCCACGGGCTGCGATGCGAGTAGTTTCTCTGCGGGAATCAGGGCGACCTGCACACACAAGGGGTAGAGGCAGCAGCCTCTGTGCGTGGTTGTAATCACAAGGGTTGCACAGCAGGGGGGCCCACGGGGCGGGGTCTGGTGGGGGCGTGGTCAATTGCTGCAGTGGCCCTGCCCCCCTGCACAGGGGATCGAGGGCCTGAGCTGCTCCAGAAGGGATGTCTCTGGGAAGGTAACACTAGTGACGTGGAGAGCTCGCAGAGAAAACGGCTCTCCCGAGAAGGCTGGCGTCCCCAAGTAGGTCAGCCAAACGCTGAGTCACTGGCCACTCACTGTTCAGGGACAGCTCGGTGACTTGGGCAAGTGGTCTTTGGCGAGGGGGACGCAGGGCACCCGCCGCACACCCGGGCGGTCTTTGATTTTGAAAGCATCACTTATGGGGATTATCACTTACCGAGCTGTGGCTTCAAGCCTCTTCGACGGGAAGAGGAGGGCCCTGCTCCCTGAATCCACTCTGGGCTGGGTGGGTGGAGGCAGGGTGGGGCCGGGGTGGGGCCCCGGGCCGATGTGGGGGATGCTCCCACTGTTGGCTCTTTGCTCGGCTGGCACCCCAAAACCAAAGGCACCAGGGCACCGGGGAGGGACGCTGGGCTCCGGCCAGAGGGCTTCAGGGGAGAGCGGTTCCTCTGCAGCTAGGGATCTCAGACTCGAGGATTCACAGATGGCATGCTGTTCCGCTTCTGGCCATTCCCACCAGTGTCCGAGGACCTCGCTGGGGCCCCGAAAGGGGAACCCCAGTCTCTGCAGCGGGGTGTCCACGCCTCACCTCCCTCTCCCGGGACAAGGGGGACCCACCACGAACCTACACGTGGCTTCATTTTATTATGTGTTTCTCGGTCACGTGACGAATTTTCATTCAACACTGAAATGAAGCCTCGCTAAAAGCAATCGTGTGAAGCAATTCCTTGAAAATAAAGCTTGAAATTCAATGATATGGGTCCTACTATTTCTTTTGTTTTTACAGAAAGGTCAGTATTTTGGGGGATGCCCACACAGGATCTAAATGCCAGGCAAAAGCCCCTCTTGCAGCCAAGCATCATCAGAGGAGCTACGGGCCAGTCCTCCCTGAATCGAATCAGTAGCTTAACTTCGCTGGGCGCTGAGCGTCCAGTCAGGCCAGTATCCCTAATCGGTGGGCACCTCCAGGGCGGAGTCAGCCGAGGCCTCAGTGCTGGGCGCCCACAACGCAGGGTGGCTCAGGAAGCAGACTGGGAGAGGTGGGGAGACTCAGGAGACAGACCCTGAAAGGTCTGCTCGGAGTCAAGACGCCCGCCCTCCCCCCCTCTGGTTTGCATCATTTTCAAAATCAAAAGCAGCCAGGAGCTTAGGTGGAGCGCAGGGCTGCGCGCTCCGCTGCCTCCCCGACACTCCCCAGATGGCTCCGGCTCCGGGTCTCTCTCCGGTGACATTTTTGCCAGAAGGAGATCCTCCTGTCCGGGCCGCCTTGGCCTGCGTTTTGTTATTGTTCATACTCTCCCTGCAAAGGAAGTGTGAGGCAGCTAAAAGCATTCCTTTGGAGATGCTATCTAATCAGCGGGGATTTCCAGAGACCCTGGAGCTGCGAGGGCCGTGTGTGTGCTGCGAGTGTGCGCACCCGCACGCACTCCTTCTGGGGCAGGGGGGCTTGTCCCGCCGCCCCCGTTAGTGTGGGGCTGCCGGGTAGCAAAGTGTCTTGCTTTGGCAACATGGCCTTTTCTGGCCTCGGCCCTGACTCTGCGACAGGGCTGCACTTTTAATTACGATGATGTTCAGCGGACTTCATGGGTGACCCTTTCCCGATTCACAGAGCACTTCTGCAACATTTATGAAAAGGGGCCAAAGTTGATTTTACAATCATCAGTAAAAGGGAACGCAAGACCGCCCACGCTGGCGCAACAGCCCGACCCCGTGCGCTTCGCACGCCAGCGGCACGCTCCAGCTCGGTAAGTAACAGGAAAAACAAAACAGGGGCCCCAGACAACACTCGATCCTCTTCCTTCACCACGACAGATGCTCCGAGCGGTGGCATTCAGAAAGGAGTGCTGGCTGCTGCCGCTTAGGAAATGGCAGGGCATTTGGCACCGCACCGCTGGAGAACCGAGAGTCCCATAAACGGCCAACGTGAGGCGGGAAAACGTAGCCCCTGTCTGCACTGCACAAGCCATTTGGTTGCAGTGATGCAAAACCGCAGGGCTGCCTTTCAGAAGAAAAGCCCGCAGAACTCGCCAGGCGATCCGTGCTCAGCCGCGGAGGGAGCGGCGGAGGGATCGCGCCCACACACTCCGCGCCGGCGCGCGTTGGTGAAAAACAGACTTAATAAAGCCGTTTTAATAAAGAAACCCTATTTCCCGTCTCGTGTTGTGTCACGACTTGAGCGTTATTAAAAGTGAACAGATATGCGTCCCCAAGCAGAGCAGGGCTGGGCCGGCCCCAGCGGAAATGCCTTCCCCAGGCACAGCCTGCGCGGCGGGGGACAGCGGGTGGGAGCAGCAGGGTGCCCTCACGGGTTTGCAGCAAAGGCACCGGATGATTTGCCTGTGCCCACTGCCCGTGGAGTGGCTCACTTCCCACCCAGGCCCTGAGGAAGAGATAAAACATGACCAAGTGGCAGACCCCCAATACTGAAGATCTGGGATCTTTCTGCAAGGTGGGTGCATAGAGTGGAGATGTCTGAACCCCCCTCCAAAGCTGCCCCCCTTGCCTATGAGACAGATGGACTACATGTGAGCTGGATGGAAATGTCCAGACCCCACAAATCTGACACTGTCCCTGACTGGCCCCTTCCAAACGACAGTCCCAGCTCCTGGCTGTGACCTCTCAGCCAGCTTTGCTGATGTGGGGTGTACTGCCGAGGCTGGGAGGGATTCTGTCCATTTCCCAAGGGAAAACGGGGTGGCCCGAGCTCACAGTTGCCTGAACTCCAGCTGCCCGTGTGTTGGGGACACTGGCCGAGATCAAGACTCCGAGGCCTTTCCAGCTGCTCTGCACCTTCCTGACGAGCCCCCAGCCTCCCTCCTCGCTCATTCCGCCTTCCGCCTCCCGCCTCTGTAGGGGGTGCGGAGTCGGTCAGCTGCCGGCCTTCGAGGCTTTCGTGGGCTCCAGGGGTTTCTCACGGGGCCCCCAAGGTGCTCTGGGCAGAATGGAAAGAAATGAGAATCAAAATGCTTTTCAGGCGGGGAGAAAGGAAGCGAATGGCCCCGTTGAACATCACGGGACGGCTACTCGGGAACCAGGGTGGCTCTGGGCCGGTTTCACCTGCAGAAGGACCTCGACCCAACGTGGTCTTGGGAGTGCGGGGTGTGGCCGTCTTGGTTTCCAGCGAGAATTGAAGGCATCGTGGCCATTGTGACCAACGCACGAGCCAGGCGCAGCAAGGTCCAGCCAGCTGACGGTGACGGGCATAAGACACTCAGCAGCTCTGCGGGTTTGGCCTCTGGATGTGGGGGGGGAGCACAAATACCAGATGCCTCAGGGCGCACGTTAGAGAGATCGCACGCACGCACGCTGAGCAGGGTCCTTCTCACTCTTAACCGCCCGCCTGGAGGGGGCCCAGGCGTCCCCAATGACCTGAGGCTGACGCCCAGTCCGTAAAAGAATGCTCGTGCCCGTCCTTGCAGGTGACACACCGCTGCAGCCGACGCACATGCGCAGCGCCAAGTCTGCGCGGACACGACACCTGCACCGCCAGGTGAGTCCCACCTGCAGAACGCATCTCCCCTCTTCCGACCTCGCTAACGCTTGCTCTCTGTCACTCGACACGATGTCGCGCTTGGTGCTCGATTCAGAGACTCCGAGGGAAGAGAGCGTGCAGCCAGAACTTGGGGCGATCGCCACATGTGTTTTTCCGAGTGTCATTGAACATATCACCCTTCCTGGCAAAGAGCTGATTGGCTGGCTTTTATTTCAGCCCAGAGTGATTTTTTAAATGACTAATTTATAAAATCTTTGAAAGTAAGAGTTTCTAATGGAAGTGCTGCCACAACCATAACTCTGGCGTTGCAAATGGCACCATTGTCGTTAAGGGTGTGTTGTTGTTTGTTTTATGCTCATCTGCCTTTAGTGTGACAGCCTGTCACCTGCACGGGGGGTACCGTTCAGCACTGTATTAGCCCATATGGCACCAGCTAAATTGTATCGGAGCTACGGGCTAATTACGGATGAGTTAATAAAGCCAGGCAGAGTGAGCCGGCCAGGCCCCCTCCCGGCCCTTGGAGGACCCCCCACTGCTCCCCGAAGCGAACCAGCCCCGTTCGAGCCTTCCAGTCCTGCAGCTCGGCCTCCGAGAACAGGACCGGAGCTCCGTTCTCCATGTGCCTGGTCTGCCCGCGTTCCCACGGCGCCGATGTCAGGCTGGAAGACGCCGGGCGCCCTCGGCCTCTTTCTGACAACGGTTTTCTTCCGAACAGTTCAGATTTCAGCACAGACGGGGCGCGTGCAACTCCGGGCAGAGGCGTGGGTGACTTAAGTTACTCCGGTTTCGATAAAGAAAAAGGTGTTTTACACATTAAGGCTCTAGGTAAATCCTCTAAGCATAGACGCTTTGGAGCCATTAATTACAGTTTAGAAGTGGCAAGTCCAAACTAATTGTGTGGCGACACGTCCGTCAAGTTTTTAATCAGAAGAAGCAAACATTTAATTTAGATGGAATTAATTATCTCGTGTGAAAACATTTCCGTTAAAACCTACTTAGGTTTCTGGCAAGTTCCTACTTATCTCTCCGCCCAAGAACTGGCAGGCTGTCCCTTCCTGCGTGGGGTGGCCACTTGTCACCTGCCACTTCCCTCAGCCCCACCTCTGTCACCCGCCCAGGGAGCAGATTCCCTCCCAGCCGGGAGGGTGCGCCCCGCAGGCCTGTCCTCGGAGACGCCCATCCACGCTGCTCTGTTAATCAACCGGCACCCACAACGCGGGACGCACTCGGCTCCTCACTCCCGAATCGAGCCCAGGCCGCCTGTGATACGCCAGCCTGGGGAGTCAGACTTCTCGGGTAACACCCTCAGCTTCTCCCTGCGTGGTCTTCAGATGTCTCCATTAACTGGGACAGCCACTCGCAACACACGACAGCCTGCCTCGTTGGTCATATTTGCAAACAACGGCGCTTTTCATGCCCCGGAAAAGTTCTGAGTGCAGGATGCGCAGCCGGCGGGCCTCCCGCTGCATCTTGACACCTGCAATGAATCGTCTGAGCACCAGCAAAGGCCTCTCTCTGATGTTTTCAATACAACACAACCTTTATTTTCATTCTCCGTCTGTATTCTCCATCAGGTCATTAGTCTCTAGAATGAAAAACCGTAAAGGCCAGAAAAGAAGGAAAAGGGGAAAGGCAAGCAAGGCAGTCTAGTCTGCCCACGAGGGACTAGTGCCCACTAGTGTCTGCTCAGGTCCCAGGCTGCCACCCTGGCACTGAGCAGAGACGGTGGAGGGTCCCAGGCCCCCGCCTCAGCACTGAGCAGAGATCGTGGTGGGCAGGCTGGCGACCCTCATCAGGCCTCCACTTCCCCATCGCCGAAGGGGTCGGGGCAGGCCCCTTCATGAGTGTGACGAAGCTCAGCCAAGTGGGACCGTAGGATGCGACTAGTACAGTTCCCGGGGCGTCAGAAGAACCCAACAAAGAGCAGCAAACACACAGACACGTCCAATCCCAGTCAGAGAGCTGGAAGGGCACCTGGGCACCCTCAGCCCTCCCAGCCCTTTGGTGGCCACCCCAGCCCCGAGCTCCGGAGGGAAAGGACTCTAACTTAACCCACACAAACCACCCGGCACCGGCAAGGATGGGGAGCCAGACCAAGGCTGAATTTAACGCCACTGCGGGACCTCTCAGTTTCCGTAAAAGCAGACCTTATGAGACTCAACCAGACTCTGTCCACACTGAGTGCTGCCTCTACGTCAGAGGTGGGATCCACTCCGTGGTCTGCATCACTGACCTTCAGGACTGCGTCTGCTGGGGTGCTGGGGGGCCTCTGAGGGAGGCAGTGGGCGGGGCTGGAAGTGCACCGTTGTGGGGGTTTTGCACCCGAGGGTGAGCTGCAGGGTCAGGGAATTCCAAAGGAAAGAGAGGCCGGTGTCCGCCGGGCGGCGCCTGCTCGCGCACGGGAGGGATACAGGCCCTGCCTCTGGGTTTCTTGTGAGGAGCCCGATTCACTCCCTCAGGCTTTACTGAACCCTGCTGCATCCGCCGCCCGGCAATGAACGTCACCGCAGGCCCCACAGTCCCAGGCTCCACGTTCACGCGTGGCCCTTGTCCCCACAAGCACAGGGGATGTTCATTTCCCTCTAGCGAGAGGCAGACCCTTTGGGAGGGAAGGCCACACTGTCCTGGCCTCCGTCCTTGGCCGGCCACCGACACCTGCACCTCCTCATGTCCCCTCCCCTCTGCCTGCAGCAAGCCACCCCCATAGACACACAGGTCCACGGGAGCCGGGTGGAGCACCCACTGAGGGTGCTGGCCGGGACTCGCCAGGGTAATGGGGGTAATCGGGTCTTTCCGCTGGGCACAAGCAGGGAGGACCTTGGCTCCGCCCCCTCGCCGGCCGGCACAGTTATTGGAGAGCACCCCGTGGAGGGCACTGCGGGTCCCTTGTGGGTCATGGGCATGGCTGTTGCTGGCTGCCCTGCGGGGCACAGGTCAGCCCCACACCACACTACCACCCTGCCCCAAATGCCCAGGGCCCAGGTGCATGGGAAGGCGGTGCCACACCCTTGCCGAGCCAGGGACCTCTCATCCCCCCCGGACGGGCATCTGAGATGCCGGTGCAGGAGGAGACATCAGTTCTAGTTGCTTAGGAAGGAGCTTGGACTGCTTCACTGGACTGGTCCAAAGAACCGCAACAAACAAACAAAAAGATGGTAACGCACCCTCCCGGTCCCAAACAGCCGGGAAGTGGGGTGAAACAGTCGCCCACAGACGCGCTACAGAGGAAAGCGGCGGCCTCGTGGCTGCTCCGCCTGCACTCTCCGCCCCACCACGCCGAGCTGGGGCTGACTTCTGCGAGGACCACTGTGTTAAACACAGAGGCCGCCTAAGTGGCAAACCTCGAGCTCTGTGACAGGCACGCGACACGTAGGACCGCAGAGGGTACAGGAGGCAGGCCAGGCAGGCGTGCCCCGAAGGAGCCGCCGTCGCAGGATGGAACTCGGGCCAGCCCGGGCCAAGCAGGAGGAAGCCCGGCATGTTGCCCGGCGAACCTCAGGCCCCGAGGACTCTCTGAGAACGCCCCGGTGGCTCCCACAGCAAATGCCAGGCCACGTTGAGCCCTCCAGGCAGAGGCCACCAGTCGAGAAAGACCCCGCAAAGATCGTTCCGTACCTCCGGCAGCACGGCCCCAAGGACGGGGTCAGAGCCGGCCCTCCCCACGGCCTGCCACTCCGTCCTGAGGGTGCCAAGTAGGGCTCGGCCTGGTTTGGCTAAGAATCGACGCCAACCTTTTCATCGCCCTTCCTACATGGGGCTTAGGCAGCATTTCCCAAATGCGGTTTCGTTTACTCCTGTCAGGGGGGCGTGGAGGCCATCTGCGGTTCCCCCATGAGAGCACGGAGACCCAGAGAGGTCAAGTGACTTGCCCAAGGCCACACAGCTAGTACGTGGCAGTCTGGGGGCCACCCCAGGGAGCCCAACTTCAGAGTCCCTGCTCGCAGTGATGATGCCAGCCCAGAAGCTCTGCCCTCTGGCGAGAGGCAGCTGGACCCTCTGCTTCCCGAGGCTCTGTTTCCTCACTGGGAGAAGGATCCCCATGTTCTCCGAGGCTGCCAGGACCAGGTGGGGGCCACTCCACACACGTGGCCAGATCCATCTGAGCTCTGCGACTCCTGGTCCAAGAGCACGCCAGCGCATGAGCCCCGCCCCTCTGTGCTGCGTGCCTGCTCCTCACGGTCCCCCTACTCCGGGGTCTGAGCTTCAGTGCTAGGGTCCCAAGACTGGCTCCACCCAAAATGCCTGCTTGGGGTAGGAGGCCCGCTGGCGGGAGCTGCACATCCCCCCTAGGGGGGCCGTCCCTGCGCCCTTCTCCGCGGGACATTGGCTGGCAGTTTTTTGCCACGTCCTTCCGAGGCCCTGGCTCCGCAGGTGAGTGTTTCCAGGGGTTACTTCTGGCTCGTTACCGCGGCCACGTCGCTTCCCCTCGCAGGCGCCTGCAGACCGGACCTTTTAGCAGCACTCTGTGTCTGAAACACGGGTTATTGATTGTCGGTTTGCAGACGCTTTCTCACACGGCCTCCCGTTGTGAGTCGAGAATGGAGTTCCACTGGTGAAGTGCACGCTTTTCTCCCAACACCCCAGCGGCACCACGGGGCTTACCGGGTGTTCTGGCCTTTGCTTCTCCCTCGCTCGGCTGCTCGCCGGCCGAGGGGCTTGCGCGGCTCGCGCGGCTCTGTCCCTTCCTGCTTTTCCAGGGTGCGCCGAGGGGCGCAGAGCCCCCGAGGCAGCGGGGACTGGCCCGGCTGTGAAACAGGGGCCCGGAGCCCTCCCGCTGGCTTCGGCCTGGCCTGGTGCGAAAGCGCTGCCGGTCGCCTGGTGGCTGGCGAGAGGCAGAGGGCAAGTGTACGGCTGGGCCTTGAAAATCCTCACACACGTCTTTTAACGTCCTGAGCCCAGGCAGAGAATTTCCCAGAGGGCTCGTCAGAGACAACGGATTGATTCACAGCTGCAGCTGGAAAGGTGAAGAGGAGGGTAGATGTTAAGGTCCCGGTCGGTCCCCAGGAGCGGCTGGGGACGCGGGGAGCGCTCTCGGGCGGCGGCTGGGCCGGGATGAAGGCTGCGATTGTACCGTTCCGAGCATTTGGGAGTTTACAAATATCCAGATGTTTTGAGTCGTAAAGTTAGTTTAATGCCCCAAAGCCAGACTGAAGCTGGCCATTGTCCCCAGAAGCTGGGGGTCTCGGAGCCCCAGCCGGAGCTGGACGAACGGGACACCGTGGGTCTGCGTGGGGTCCCTAGCAACGCCGGCTAATTTAATTTCAGCCTGAATTGTTATCATACACCATACAGCTGGTGTTTTGCAAAGAAAAATAATATTTTAAAATAGATTGGCTTTCCTAAGGTGGCACGTCGATCAAACCTGGTCAGCTGTTTCACAACCTACTAATTAGATTAAGCCGATGTAATGACCCAGGCGTGGAAAACGCTTACCTTACCCCTCGCTCCCTCCCTCACTAATGCGTACACAGGCGGAGAATGAGGTGGGATAATTTTAAGGCCAGACCCATATAAGCTGGGAGATTCAAATTAAGGTTTAATTAACCTGCTTAGTACAAGACTCTCCGAACAGCGGGAGATTTTACACACTGTTACGTGTGATCTGTAATAACCAGGCACAACAGGCTTCTCACAACCCTTGTGGGCCCCGGGTACCTGCCTCGGCCCGCGTACTGATCAAATGTCTGGAGCCTGCGATTCCAGCAGAAAAATATTGAATATTCGGAGGTACGCTCTCAGACCATCCTCGGGCTATATGTGCGCACACAGCAGAGCCCGGGAGAGGCGGGCTGCGTTCACCCGGCACCTGTGATGTTGCAAACAGCCGGTCGGATTCGTCACACCATCGGCTGGTAAATACATGCGTTATTGATCGCCTGCTCGGGCCGCTTCAGACATAACAGCCCGCGGTGAGTTGGACGTGGAGTTGAACCTGCGACCTGTACCCTTTATTCCAGTTTAACCAGTTGAACGCTCGCGGGGGAAGCTCTCTCATTTGCTTTCATCTCTGGGTTGGAAAAAACACCTGGTTGAGCTCAGTCCTTTTGGGGGTCTCTGCGGGTGAGCCTGTTACAGTCTCGTTGCAGCCAGGAAGCATGTCGAACCGCTGGACTGTTCCCCAATGCCACGTAAATACGAACACCAGGAGTCTGGGACCCGCTGACGGTCAAGGTATTTTTCTCTCTGGCAGCCACCATCCCACTTTCCTGAGCTAAGGGGTCAGTTTTCAACGCCGTGCGTTGGAAGGACATCACGGGGACACTGGCAGGCCACCTGAGTCATGGCGTCAGGTGGGAGGGGCTGACTGGGATGAAAAGAGCCCCAGATAGCTGGACACGTGGTAAGTGGGAGCAGGGAAGACCCCCCACGAACAGGATTAAAGCCCTCTTCCCGGAATCACGTAAGAGCTCGTGGGAGGATGTTCACATCCATTGGTGTCCACGTCCCAGCACAGCTTCCTCGCGCCTCCCCACCACGCTCCAAATCTAGCAGGGCAGAGCTGGCCCGGAAAATTCTCCCTCCCGAGACGCCGAGCCCTTCCGTGGAGTTTCTTGAAGAAGAGGGAGTGGCCAAAGATGGTCACTACGGTTCCCAGGAACTGACTGGAGAAAACCACATCGCTCACGGCAGCAGAGCCTCTGCCAGCCCAGCCTCCTGGGAGAGGAGGCGCCTCTGTTGGCCTCGGGTCAGCCCGCCAACCGCCGCCTCTCTGTGTTAGCCGGGAAGACGCAGCCGGCACACGACGGCAGGCTCCGTGCGAGGACCCCGCCAGGCGCACGTCGCGAGTGTCCACACAGTAAATCCATCAGCGCTCCTGTCTGTTCACTAAGCAGAAAAGCTCCGAACAATTAAAATTACATAGTGTATAACGGCTCCTGGTGGACTATATTTTCGAGAAGCCGAATAACCCTGGTTGATGGAGTGAAGTCTTTGTAGAAGAATTCTGGCTGCTGAGAGGACAAGGGTGACGGGATGGGCG
Source organism: Trachops cirrhosus (assembly GCA_028533065.1). NCBI lineage: Eukaryota > Metazoa > Chordata > Mammalia > Chiroptera > Phyllostomidae > Trachops > Trachops cirrhosus. Next base: position 154,495,189 of record CM052542.1, on the reverse strand, counting down.
GTCACCGGGCTGCAAGCCCCGAGGGAGTAGCTGCCTTGGGTGGGACACGAGCATCGGGCCATGAGACTTGGGCTGGAAGGTGGATGGGCGTCCATTTCGGCATCGTTAAAACGTGACACTGAACACAAGCCTCATGATGTCACACTACGTGCAATACTTGAAGGACCTGTGCCACAAACATCGAACCTAAACCTAATCAAGTCTTTGGAATGAGCTTCCAGTGGACAGGAAACTCGGGACAGTTTAAGGTGTGAAGTGACGCGATGAGAAAACGAGGAGGAAAAACCCTGCTCGCCGGCAGCTGAGCTGGTTTCCGCCCCAGAGCCCTGAAATAAAACCGGAAAGGAGGGTGCTTCGCACCCAAAGACGCCTACCAAGAGTTTCACGGCCAAATGCCGCGTATGGACCTTGTTCGAGCCTGGATTCACACAAACCGACTTCCGTTAGACCTGAGACAACCCGGGTGACTCCGTGTGACTTTTAAAGAGTTTCACAACGAGATACGTAAAAGTAAAATGAGGTAGCCTCTGGAATTTGCTTTTAAATACTTCACCAAACATCACATCAAGGAAGCAAACTTCTAATGACTACTGGATCTCACCGATGGGTATGGGAGAGTCCGTCACACCATCGTTTCCATTTGTGGTTGTATTTAAAATTTTCCTTAATAAAGATAATGATGGGTGGATGGATGGATGGATGGCTGAAAGGATGGGTGGATGGGAGGAAAGGAGGAAGGAAGGAAGGAAGGAAGGAAGGAAGGAAGGAAGGACTGACACCCAGTGTTTCGTGGGGACACCTTGTCCATCGGGGTGTTGCCCACACTTACCAAAACTTGGTGTCATGTTACACATGAAGGACCCGTGTGCCAAGGCTGCCGGTCAGCACGCCCCGAGGGTCCAGCGCAGCCTGTGTGGAAAAGTGGGGTTCAGCAGGTGCCGTGTACCCCGGTGCTGTTTGGCGGCTCAGCGCTGGTCCAGGACAGCCCTCGAATCTGTTGCGAGTTGCCTTAGAACACCCATTGGACAACAACAATACTGCAAGGTCTGCCCAATTACAAATATAATTTTAAAATAGCATGCTGGAAACTTCCTCCTATACCCCTATACTCACAACTCCCAGCCCTGAGAAACACCCCACATTTTGCCGTGTATACCGGGTGCACATGTTTCTGTGCGCATTATACCCGGGATTATTACACCTGTGGTATGTAACCATTACACCCATGTATGATGCGCGTCTTTACTTTTCCCTCAGAAATTTGGGTCCAAAAGTGTGCATTATACACAGCACAATACGGTATTTAAAAGAGGGCGAAGTTTGCCAAAACCGTGAATGTTTGGATGACTGTAAAACAAGTGTTTTTCAAGTATATCAGCTATTAGTGGGCTATGAGATCAATCTAAAGGTCACAACCAGCGTGAACAAAAACAGTAAAAACGAAACAGATAAGAATTAAAACGCACTTTACATAAGCATCGTCGCCTCAAATCTCTGCTTCAGCCGTGTCAACACGGGCGGCGGGTCACACGGGGAACGCGGTTCCGGGATGAACTCCCCCCTCGCACCCCGCCGCCCCGACGCGTCCTGGCGCACCTCGCTCGCTCACTGTCACGCCTCCTTTCCGAGACAGTGTCGGCTTGGAGTACGTGCAGAGGTGGCCCTGAAATTGTGGTCGCCTGCTGCAATGTGCGCCTCTGGCAGCAGTGACTGACCGTCCCCGTCGGGTGGGACGGGAGGGAACAAGAGTGCGTGCCATACAGAGAGAGAGTCCAGTTGAAAACGTTTGACATTCCTCCAGCGAATGCCAGGCGACCCGTCCCCGTCACAACAGGGCAAGACCCCGTGCTGCCCAGGGCGCTCGAACCCCACCCCGGAGAGGTGTGCGCGGAGTGGGGCCAGAGTACCTCCTCTGGCTAGCTCCGGGATGTGGTGTCCCCACGGACCTCTCTGTCCTCAGGAACTCTGCCCTCCCGCTCAGCGTCCTGCTGCCTTTCGCTTTGCCGGACGGCCATCCTCAGCACCTCCCCCTCTGCCTGTCCCAGAGTCACCTTACAGAGGACCGGGCCTCCTCCTCACCGCTCGTATGGACTGAGGAGACGCCAGTTTCCCTGCAGGGGGCACCTGTAGGGGCTGTAGCGTCTGGGCTGCTGAGCGGGCAGAGCGAGGTCCTGGCGGGGGCCCCAGAGGAAGGGAGCCGGTGCGGCCACGCACGGCCACCCCTCGGACCCCAGGACCGAGAGGAGGCGGCCGGGGCACAGGGGCCTTGAGGCCCACCCCGCCATGTCCTGTTCTGAAGGCCCTTACTTAGGACGAGTCTCAGGCTTTGTTTTATCAACCCGTGTGCCCCACCTTCGGGCAGCGCGTCGTAAGATCTCAGTCTTAAAACCTTGTTGCCCATTTGTCTGGTCGCATAGTGTCCCCTGAAAGCATCCACCAGGAAGCTGTGAATGAGACCTTATCGGAAAGAGCGTCTTTGCAGGAGTCACCACATGAAGGTGAGGGGTCTGAGGAGAGGGTCAGTGTGACAAAGGGTGGCTGCGGGTCCTTTCATGGAGGGAGGCAGGCGGGCCCGGTGCAGTGGGGCGGGGGGACGCCGTCCGACAAGCCGGGGTTCTGGCCCCAGGGCTGCTCCGGCAGCTCAGACAGAGCAGGCGAGCTGGGAAGAGCACCGAGGAAATCCAGGCCGTCCGGAGCAGGCTGGGCTTCTGCAGAGGGCTCTAGGTGACTCCGCAGCAGAAGCCACCGCCCCCGGTGTTCATGCCCATCACTACCTGGTGCGCAAGTAATCAGCTCTGGGCGGTGTGGCCGGGCCCTGTGACACAGTCAGGGCTGCAGACGGGGAGTGCAGTGGAGGTCACGCGGCGGGCAGCCCACCCACAGATGCACGGCGAATGCAGGTGTGGGAGTGGCACCTCAGCCTGCTGCTCACCCACTAAAGCCCATTTCTCTGAGCCAGCCGGTGTGTGGACACGCACAGCTTGTGTGTAGGTGCACAGACCACACGCACGCAGCGGCACACACACTGCACAGCCCTTATGCACAGGGGCGCAGCTACACTCAGACCCACAGGTCCACACCGCGTACTGGTGCACCTCCACACCCGCGTTACTGCAGGCCCTAGCCTCTCTCTCGCACACATGCACATGCACTCGGACCCACAGATTTGCACGCAGCGACCCCTCTGCAGAAGAGAATGCCGACGCACAACAACACAAAAACGCCTGCTCCCTTTCCGGGCGTCTGTGCATGCCTGCAGAAACTGACCTGCAGACGCAGAGGGTGGGCACGCAGCGCACACAGGCGCGCCCCCGGCAGGCCGAAGCTGTGGGAGGTTTCATTAGTTCACGTGTCTCTCTCCTCTCCCCGCAGGGGGCTCTGCCTGCCAGACAGCCGGCTGAGAGGGGCCACCGGGCCTTGTGGGCACAGGAAGCCCCGAGTGTGCTATTGATTCCACGCGCGTCAGGACAGGCTCATCAGAAAGTGGGCTGGGGCGGTCCGCGGGCGGTCCTGAGCACAGGAAGCCCGCGGCCCGCAGTTTGGAGAGAGCGCAGAGGTCGCTCGAGACAAGGGGCTGCTGAGAGGAGCAGCTGACCCTCCAGCCAGAATCCTGCCCTGCTGGGTCGTGGGGGTGAGGGGGCGGCACAGGCCTGTGTGCGCGAACTTGAGGTCCAAGGCTGTGCCCTGCAGTGCTGGTGCCGGGCGCCGGCCTCTGGATCCCCGCTGCCTGGCTGGAGTCAGGGCAGCGGCCCGCCTGTCTGTGGGCTGCTCACCTTCTCTCTGCACCTGCCTCAGCCCCGAACAGGTGGGGGCTCGAGGGCTGGCAGACAAGAGGTGCACACAGACGCACGCGCAGCCCAGGCGGCCGGAGGAGGGCCTCAGGAAGCCACCGGGATGACCCTCTGGCAGGCCGACCCTCTCAGAACCGCCTCATGCCCCTCTGCACCCCACTTCCGATCTAAAATGCTGCTGCTCGCACTTTCAAATGGAATTTTTTAAAGTGAAAATCAATGCGCTCTAACAGAAAGCACGGACGCTCAATTCCAAGACAGACGGAGCATTGAAGAACTTGGCTGGTTAATCGTGCGGGCGTCAAATATCTGGAAAGGCCACTGGACCTCGGGCCGTGCGATGAGGCGTGGCTGCCTGGGGCGGAAACCGACCAACTCCCAAGAGGCCTGGGAGACTCCAGAAAAGCAAGGGCCTGCCACTTAGCCGTCCTGTTTGCAGGAAGGGAACTGAATCCCCTCGCGCCCACACCGAGGAACTCGCTGGGGACCTTCCTCCGATCACTGCTCGCTCGCCTTACTCTCCGCATCAGCCCCGGAGAAGCAGGGCGATGCGGTTCAGCTCCGTTGGTCACAGGAGAGGCCTAGCCACGCCCCCCACCCCGCGTGTGCACAGCCCCTTGTGGCAGGTGGGAAGTTTAGGGGCTCGGGGGTCAGGAGGTCCCAGAGAAAAGGCGGGCGCTGCTCGGTGCCCCCCAACCCTGCTGGGCACACCCCACAGCTGGCCACACGCTCCTTCCTCCTTTGTTCTCAGTCAGAGCCTCACCCACATTTACTAACTGCCTGATGCGTGGGAGTCCAGTCCACACAATGTCTGGGGACCCACGGCCACAGCTGGCACACCTCAGCCCCCCGGCCACTGGCTCAGGTTGGCCGGTCAGCCGAGTTCCGGAGCTGGCCAGGGGCTCAGGCAGCCCCCTGAGGGCAGGCCCTTTGGCCCATTCTCAGCCCCTCCTCTATATGAGCTGTGGATGCACTAGGGCTGTCCCGTGGGCAGTGGGACCTGGGGGCCCATCGTCACTGAGAGTCTGGCTGTCATCCTGTCTAGACTCCAGGTTGTCACTGGGGTAGCTCCCTCCTCGCTCATCTGTGTGTGACTCTCTCTCCTCAAGTCCACGGGACCAGGAGGTGAGGCTCCGGGCTCAGGCTCACACACAGACCCTCACCGGCTGGCTGTCCTCACTGCCCAGCAGAGACAGGAGCACCTCCCGGAAAGCAGTAGAACCAAGGGGTCCATTGCCCAGACTGTGGAGCCAGCCTGCCCGGGTGCAAGCCGCAGCTCTGACCTCCCCAGCGGGGGCCTCCCCAAGCCTCAGTTCCCACGGGCTGTGCTGAAGGTCGTCAGGAGGGGTGGGTGAGACAGGCCCTCCCTGGGGAGGGCTCGGCCAGAGTCCTGTGTCACATTCCCACACTATGGTGATGAGGACCCTGGAGAACGTGGCTGACCAGGGCCCGGCCTCCCCCCGTGGATCCCAGCACCAGTCCAGAGAGAGCTCCGCCTCCTGTCTCTCCCGGGGTCTCCTGCACCCCCTGAAGGCCTTCTGGTCCTGCACTTGCACCTTCCAGCAACGTGGGGTGTGGGGTGTGGGGTGTGGCGCACCGGAGGCGGCTGCACATGCTGAGCCCACACGTGTGCAGCGGGGGCCTGGAAACTTCCTGGAGAGAAACAGATGACTGCGTTTCATCAACGAGTATAGGTGCTCATTTGAAAACAATGATTCCCACTTCACACCTTACTGTAATTTTCCAATTAATTGTGATTAAAATATGTTAATGCAGCTAACTAGGTTGAGCATCAGCTTAAAGACTTCCCAAATAATGAAGCAAGAAGTCCTGGTACCCACGAGGAGGAATTTTCCACCGCAGGCAGCGGGACGGAGACACTCAGTCCGGGCGGGAGCGGCCTCGGCAGGGCGGGCGGCCTCCCCTGCTGGGGGGCTCAGGTGTCGGCCCCGCTGGGGTTCCTCTGTAGAGTTTCCTGCAGGGCGCTTTTGAGGGGTTTGGGGGCCCCTGGCCCCTTGCTAGTCCACTGCCAGTGCCCACTTTATCCTCATTGTCACCCCAGTTCTTCTTCCTTTGGCTTCTGGATGCCCTGACCCCAGACACAAAGCCCCCCTCGGGGCCCCCCATTTCTGCCAGGAACGGGGTGTTCCTCCCACCCTGGGTGGAGCTGGGGACAAGCCAAGATGGTGGTAGGCTTTCAAGCCTAGCTGACATCCCCCGGCCTGATCCTCCTGGGGCAAGAACTCCTTCCGCCCTGTCCAGGCGAGGTGGCCGCAGGGCCCTGGGGCGCAGAGGCAGAGGTGGCTGCTGGGAGAAGTCCACACGCAGCCCAGCCGCCCCTCCCAGCCCGCTCACCCTCAGCACCCACCTCTCATCCCACAGGCCATGCCGGACACGGGCGTTGGAACTGTGGCTGGGCCGTCCCCTGGATTACCTGCAGCGGGTACCCCTCCAGACCCCACCTGCCTCCAGCCTGTTACACTGGGTGGGTGCAGAGGCGACCAGCAGCGAGGGTGTGAGGATTTAACAGGGTCTAGGAGACGAGAGCGGACAGAAGGACTGAAGCCCTCGGCGTCGGGAGAGAGCGGGCGCTAACTAACCCGAGGCCCGCTGGGAGGAACGGGTGGCCCGCTCAGTGCCGGCCGCCCGTCACCATGCTCTTGCCAGGCTGGCAGGAATGCAGGACAGCCCTGGCGGCCGGTCCCCAAAACCTTGGGGTGACAGTGGTCAGATCAGTTGCCCCTACACAGCGTTGCCATCCCTGCCCGGCATTGCCCTTGGTCGGACACAGGGCGCTCCTCCAGCCCAGATTTCCTTCCGTGCGCCCATTCACACACGTGCGTTTACGGGGCGCCCGCACGGTGCCAGGTCATGGGGTGAGCAAAGCCCGTGAGGTCGTGGGTGGAGCAGAAAGAGGCCCGACCCCAAGGAGCTCCTGTTTTGAGGGGGGAACCACGGACACAGTCGCGTCCCCCACCTGCATGAGTTGAGGCTGTTGTCCCACGTGTGACTGACTGTCGGAGGGGCCTTTCAGGAGGGGATTACGGTGCAATGAAGTCCGGACGGTGGAACTTTGACCTGTAGAACTGACTTCCTTATCCAAAGGAAAGCAAGATCGGACCTCTCTCTCTCTCTTTCTCTCTCTCTCTCTCTCTCTCTCTCTCTCTCTCTCTCTCTCTCTCTCTCTCTCTCTCTCTCTCGGCCAAGTGAAGAAAAAGGCAGCCATCTGCACCCCCGGAGGAAAGTCCCCACCAGAAACCGAACCTTGCGGGAACTTTGATGTTGGACTTTCCAGCCTCGAGGACGGGGGAGATTATGGTCTCCTGTCCAAGCGCCCAGCGAGGGGCGCTTTGCAGCCTAAGATGGGGGGACAGACAGGGGGTAAACAAACAAGGCCCGCAGACCAGGTGGAGTCAGGGCTTGGGACCGCAGTTGCCGTAACTAGAAGCAGAGGCCGGCTCACCGCAAAAAGACGCACGGAGCGGACAGGCGGAGCAGCGGGGACCCAGGGCACGAAGACGGGCCCGACAGGACGTCCCGGTCCCCGGAGCCCAGCCGATGCCCCACCCGTGCTGACAGCAGTCGTGTGGTGACGCGCCCCCTGTGACCAGGCACCAACGGCTTGTTCACCTGGATGTTGTCCCCGGCTCTGGCTGGGAGAGCTCCTTCAGATGTCGCTGGTCCCCCTTGCCGTGCAAAGGCAAGGGTGACAACTGTGTAGCTGGACGGGAGGCCGGCTCGCCCACCCAGTGCCCATGGGCTCTCGCTGCCCTGATTACAGAAGGGAGGTGAGCAGCGCTCCGCTCCCCAGGACGGAGGACAATTTGCAACAGGCAGACAGGGAGCTGTGGTGGCCACAGGCAACAGCAAGGGCAACAGAAGCAGAGACACTCTCAGCGCCTTCCAGCACCAGGTCAGGACTCCCCTGGCCTCTGTGGGAAGGAAAGAACCAGAGACTGGAATCATCAGGCCCAAGGCCACCGGCAGGCAGAAGATTCCCTCTCCCCCAAACCCCGGGGACCCACCTTCGTGGCAGGAAACCTGAGCCCACGTGGGGTCACGCATCCTCACCCCTCGGACGTTCAGCTCCCGCCCTGACTTCTGCAACCTGCCGGAGCCCATCCGATGGCTCCCTCACACGGCGAAGGAGACGGCCGCGCCGGCCTGCCGAGCAGCTGCCTCCTCGGGCTGCTGACCCGTGGCCTTCGGCACGACAGAGGCGGGACCGAGCCAGGACCCAGCCGCCACTTCCATTCTAGAAACGAGGAAAAGGCCGAGGCTTAGGGAGCCCAGCGCCTCCTGCAGAGTCCCACGGAGAGGGCACGCGGACACCGTCCCCTGGCTGTGAAGCTGCCGTGTCCTCTCCCTCCAGCCTCTGCGCCCAGACTCGTCCTCGGGAGGTGGGTTCCTGGTGCAGCTGGAAGTGAGAGCTGGGGGCCGGGTGAGCCCTGGGTGCCCTGGGTGCCCAGGAGAGGCAGAGCTGCTCTCCGCAAGAGGCTGGTTCCACCGAGACCGAGGGTCCATGAGGGATGTGAGGCTAGTCTCCTCCTTGTTCGGAGGCTGTCATTGTCCCCAGCCACTTGGGAAAAGGCAGCTGCTCTTTGGCCCGGTGTGATAGGTTTTCCAGCAGAATGTAGAAAGCCTCCAATCGGACAGAACGGGGCCAGGTGACCGGGCGCACCTGCTCCCAGACTGCGGGGTCCCGATAGCATCAACCGTGCCGACACTGGCCTGGGGCCCCTCCTCCACACTGCGGCCAGGAACCCCAGCTTCGCCTGTGAGCTGTTTACGCTCTGACCCTTCCGTGGGGTTTCCTGCTCACCTGCCCTGCCCAGGTAGGTACTGGAAAGTGCTCAGGTTCATTCCAAACCCTGGGCGGCCTGGCGCCAGGCCTGACTCTGCTCCGGGCCTGCCCACGGCTCTGACAAGGAAGAATGTGGCATGTCCTGGTGCCTGGACGGTGGGTGGACGGACAGGTGGGGGGGGCCAGGGGCGACCCTTGCCCCAGAGGGACAGTTTTGGAGGAGCACAGCAGGGGCACAGTCACACAGTTGGTTAGGGACAAAGGACACGGGATTAGCACCATCGGAAAGACATGGTGCAGCGTGAAAGCCGGCGTGCCCCCCGCTGCCTCCCAGAGACCAAGCCCACGCTGAAGGCACCGGCACAGCCAGGGCTGGTCTGCTGACCGACTGACCCAGAAGTTCGCAAGAAAAACAACCCAAAATATCGCCATCCCAACGCATCGGCAATTCTTGTGTCTGAGGCTGCAAGTTGCTTGTATTTTTAATTATGTATCAAGACTGGGCTCTCGCCGTCTAAATGCCTCCTCCCCCCCCATTCCCTAGAGAGCTCCTTCTGTGTCCGCACCTCCAAAGGCCCCCTGTCCTCTGCTCTCCTTCGGCCCCCCTAAGCCCACCCAGCCAGTCGCAGCCAGAATAGCCCTCTTGAGACACCGTCTAGCCTGTGGGGGCTATTCCCACGAAAGACCGCAGCGGGAGGCCTGTGCATGACCCGCCTTCATCCCTCACGGCTCTGGGCACTGGAGGCCGAGACCTGGGTGCTGGTGCGCACGGGCGTGAGCCCTCTTCCTGCCCAGACCTCTCCTGCAGACCTCACCTGGCGGGAGGGGCGAGGGGGCTCCCCCACCCCACTCCCAGTCCTGGGAGGCCGCCCTCTTGACCCAAGGCCCCACCTCCCAATGCTGCCACCTGGGAAGCTAGGATTTCAACATGTGACCTTGGGGGGAAGCAGACATTCAGACCCTGGCAGACGCGTGCCCAGGACCATCCCCACACAGTGACCGTCCCTGCACAAACTCCAGTGTCCCCGCCACTCTTCTCGCTTTCCAAACTTCCGGAGGAGGGGCTCCCATTCTCTCTGCTCTGTGTCATCCTCCCCTCTGGCCCCAACGCTCTTTCTCTGCACAGCCCAGCTCCTCCCCCACAACTGCCCACCGCTGTCATCCTGGCTGGGAGGGCCACCTGGATTTCTCCATCCTTCAAGTGGAAGTTTAAGTCCCTGCCTGGTGCCCCTTGGGACTGTCCCCAAAGTAATTAGCAGAGCCGGGGATGACTGACTCGCTCATCCCGTCACAGCCTTACCGATACAGCCGGTCTCCACCCCGGCCGTGTACCTGACGACTCCTGTTTGTTTGGGTGTCACTTGACCGGGACAACTGTAAAAGAGCTGTCCATCAGAGGCCACCCATCTCAGTCGTCGGCTTGGTGAGCCGCCTTGACAAAAACGGGACACCTAAAAGCTCCCCGATGTCTGTGCGCGAACCTGCTGGGGTCAGCGGGCCGCACAGCAGAGGCGGTGTGTGTGGGCCCCTGAAGAGGCACCTCTGGTCCTCACCTCATCAGCCGTTTCCTGTTCCTGGTGGAAACACCACGGCCACAAGAGAGGCACACGCCCGCGACTCCTCGTGACATCTCGTGCCTGTGTCCTGTCTCAGGACAGCAAGATTTGTCACTCATCCAAACGCCCGGTCTCCCGTCTGACACTGTCAGTGGCTGTGCCCCTTGTCTGTCAACCTCGAGCAGTTGGTCCTCCCCACCCACCGTTCCAGCCCCTGTTCTGTGCTGAGTGTGACGTCTTCGGCACCTGGAATAATTAACCGGATCCCTGATGTTGGGGTCTCAAAACTCCCCTAACCCATGACCCGCTATTTCTCTGCCCCACGAATTGCGGGGACGACCTCCTCTCTCCCTGAAAGACCCCCTCGGAGGCCTCTCGCTCACAGGCCTCCCTTCACCGCAGCTCCCCACAGCGAGCTCCGTGCTGCGTCCCCCCCGCATGTCCCTCCTTGCACAACTTAGAATGTGTGCACTTATTTGCTCGATCACTTGATCACTTTCTCAGCAAAGGGGAAGCTCCCCCTGGGCCAGACCCTCTCCCTCCAACACGCCACGAGGCATCCCCCCCTTGGAGGCATTAGTAAATGTTTCTCCAAACAGTGAAAAATGCTCAGAGTAAAGCCGCTAATTCACTGTGATGATGCCGACCCCCACCCACGACCTCCACCCCACTAACAATCTGACCGAAGGCCTTTCCTTCCGTGTTTTCCACGAGGGACCCTGGAAGGGCCCAGAGGTGCCGGGGGAGACCGCAGCCACACGCGTGACGAGACTTGTTGGGGAGGCCATAATCTACAAAAACAACCCGTTCTAGTGTGTTTTTCCTTCCCTTTCTCCACAGAACAAGTCACGTGGACAGAGGCCCCGTGGTCTCCTCTGCGAACGTGCAGGCCGCGGCTCCCACAGGCCCGAGTGACACTCATTGGAAGTGGCACATGGACACACGGAGAGCGCGAGGCATTAGCAGGTCCGGCCGCGGAGGGCCCCGCACCCTTTCCGGGAAAAGCCCTTAAATACGCGCGGCGGCCTGGGCTCTGTAAATGTCACACACGCTCGAAGCCACTTGCCTCCATGCCCTTGACGGGCCTTTTCCCAGAACCCTGCCTGCATGTCCACCGAGGACGCGGGCGGGCGGGCAGCGGGCACCCCGGCACTTGGCAGCCTCAGTCCCCAGGCAGCCGGGAGGGAGCGGGCGCGCAGCCCCAAACTGCACTTAACAAGCTCGGCGCCTGCTAAAAGGCTGCGTCCCCACACTCGCTGGCCGGTACCCAGCGGGGGCTTATGTCAGCTGCGTACAAGGCACATCTTGGGCGTGTGTCCCCAGGAAGCCGCTTTGTCTCACTGCAGCCGGCTCTGGGTGTGCACACTCCGCAGCCTGCAGCCACTGGCCTTTCCGTCAGCCCGGAGCTGTGCTGTCTGCCCCGGGTCGCCGTGACCCTCGCCGCACACCTACAGGGAGGCTGAGCAGGGAAGGTCCCTGCAGATGAACAGCCCATAGAGGCTCAGAAGAGACACCTGACGATCACAGCGCCCCAGCAGGGACCCCCTCTGGATGGCACACACCCTCCATTCTCACCTGCTGGCCCTGCTCCGGTCCAACTACCTGTGAGAGCCCGTGGCTTTGTTTTTTAACACAGAACCACCAGAAATAAAACACCGCAGTGAAATAACGAAAACTGTAGCATTTCATTTGCAAGGCCTGACAAACGGGTAACCTCCTTTGTCGTAAATGATCTCTTAGAACCCAGTGACGGGACCCCTGTCTTTGAACTAGAACATGGTGGAGCATCACTCCCTGAAGACCCAGCTCGTGGCTGACGGAGGCTGGCGTGCGGAGCCCTGGGCCCTCGGCTTGGCCCTGCACCTCGCTGGCCCCGGGCACCCCGCCAGCCGCCTGCCTGTCTGGGCCCGAAGCGGTCCCTCCCAGGCGAGCCCCTGGGAGGAGGCGGGGCACACCGAGTGAGTCTGATGCAGCATGGAGGGCAAGGGGCCATTTTCAGGAGCAGGAGCCTCTTGCTTTGGTTTTGTAGCCACCAGCTTAAGGCCACAGTGACTTTACTGGCACAGGCTGGGCACCTGTACTGGCAAAAATGGCAAAGAGGAGAAGGGGTGTCTTCACAGGGTCAGGTGAGGTCACCTGAGCTGCAGTGACGTTGGATGAAGTGATAGTCTTGGGGTTTCTGTGCTCTCAGGACCACATTTGGGGTGTTGGCTTGGGGTGCAGACAATGGATCCATCTGCCCCAAAGTCTTTGGACTCCAGAACCGGGTCTCCCTCCCTTCTCAGTCATCCCCTACTTTTGGCATCCCCACCCTCCCTGCCGTCCCCTCCCACCAGTGGCCTGGACTTGAACTTCCTAAGCCCTAGCTTAGAAAAGCTGGGGAGAGGACAGTTGTCCTGGACTCTCCCAGGCTAACGGGAGCGGGTGCATCCAGTATCTGGGTCACCAAGAGCAAGTTACGAAGCCAAGAAGACATGGCGCCATCAGAGTTTGTCCTGGATTGACGAGTGTCCCCAAAATTCACCCGGAACCTGTGCAAGTGACCTTACTTGTAAACAGGGTCTTTGCGGATGCCGTCCATTCTGACGCGCTCGCACTGAATCAGGGTGGGGTCCAAGTCCAGTGGCAGGTGTCCGTAGGCAAACAGGGAAATCTGGACAGAGGGACACACCCTGAGGGGACCGTGCCCTCTGAGAACGAAGATCCGAGTGAGGCATCCGCAGGCCAAGCAGCACCGAGGGACTTCTGGGGCCTCCAGGAGCTGGAAGAGGCAGCGGGGAATCCACGCTCGCGCTTCCAACGGGAGGGTCACCCTTCCTGACACCCTGATCTCAGACGTCGGCCTCCAGAGCATGTGACAATGAATACCTGTTGTCTGAGCCACACGGTCTGCGACATTTTGTCTCGGCAGCTGCAGGAAACCAGCACGGGGCCCTTGGCACTCCGCCCCGTCCAGGGTCGGGACTAGGGACGTTGTGCAGGAATGCACGGTGGGGGTCAAGTGTGTGCGCCTGTGTGTGCAAGCACACATCGCTCTGCTCCTTGTCAACCCCTCCCTGCCCCTGTCCTGTCCTCGATCTCAGGGGCCAACAGTCAAGGTCATGGCAACAGGCCCAGTGACCTTCACGGCAGCTCCACCCATTTGCTTGCATGCCGGCAACTGGCTCTCGACCTGCTCTCCAGA
>CM052542.1:154294622-154481354 GCA_028533065.1 Trachops cirrhosus | reverse complement strand
TGCGAAGCAACTTCATGCAAAGAAAGAACGGACTCACCAGGCTGCCTCATTTGTCTTCAGCACCTGGGCTGTCTCAAATTAGAGAGCGCCCAGCATGGGGAGCTCGTGCTATTTTAATCATTGCAATGTGTCCAGTGCTGGAGATGAACTCAAAAGGTGAATATTAAAAGTAGTTGTGGAATTCAGTCATTTCACGAATGAGCACGTAATAGCCAAAGGCAAAACCGGAAGGCAGCTTCACTTCCAATCAGCGTTCCCATTTTATTGAAACCAGATTGGAATTCCTGGAAGGGAGCCCACAGATCGCATCTTTAATACTCATTTTCATACACTCCGGTAAAACTGCCAGGCTGAATCAGTGGTTGAAGAGGCTTCCTGTATAATTTACAGATGTGCCTCCCCGTGGCCCGTCATTTAGACGGGGAACAGAAATGTGTTTTTGATCAAGAGCCGAGACTTCCTCTCACCTGCCCAGGCTTTCCTGGGCTTTAATTTGTCGATTAAGACTGGCCTCTGCACGCCGCCCTGACCCGCCAGGCCGGGGACGTCACGCCCCCCACACGCAGCCCGGACGGCGGGCCGTGCTCCGGCTTCTCCGGGGGGATGGCTGAGTCTGCGGCGGAGACGCGGACCCTGGCTGCCCGGCTCCCTCCCGCCGCGGCGGGCAGGGCTCTCGGGAGACCTGGGGGCGCTTGGCCGACACGTGAAGGCCGTGTTTCCTCTGCCCGGACAGGGCACCAGCCTGTGTAGAGGGGGCGTTGAGGCCACCTCGCCCTCCCCTCCTTCCGTAGGAACGGGGAAGTTTCACCCATCGCTCCTGTTTCTCCTTTTTTATTTAAAGATTTTATTTATCTATTCTCTAGATGGGAAGGGAGGGAGGAAGAGAAGGAGAGAAACATCAGTGTGTGGTTGCCTTTCGCATGCCTCCTACTGCGGACCTGGCCTGCAATCCAGGCATGTGCCCTGACTGGGAATCGAACTGGTGACTCTGGTTCTCAGGCCTGCACTCAACCACTGAGCCACACCAGCCGGGGCTTCCTTGTTTTGTTTTTAAGCCCCAGAAAGTCCAGTCCCTGCCTTGAGCTGGGCATCCTGACAGCCCTCCAGATGGGCAACGCTTCGGAGGGCACAGAGCCTGTTCCCGGCTCCCGTCTCTTCCGGCCCCTCTTAGATCCCAGCCGTGCGGGACACAGGGCAGGGACGGCGTCGGTGGGGGACACGGGTCGGAGAAAAGGGAGAGCGGCGCCGGTGGACAGGGTGCACCCCGGGCTGCTGGGGTGATGCTGTGGGACAGGGGCCTGTGACACGGCCCCCGCCGCTGCTCGGCTCCGGCCACTCGCCACACTGCCTTCGGCGTGGGGCAGCTCCACTGTTTACTGGGTGATGTGCTTGGCTGAATGGTTTCAGCTTCCAGAGAGAAGAGGATTCCTCTCTGTCCCCAAACCATGGCTTTTGAAACTTTTTTTTTTCAGAGACCCCAGATTAAATGAAACGTACCCAAAACACCGAAGTGCGGGAGGCGGTGGCTGAGAACCCTGGCCCCTCCCACCCAGACAAGCCTGCTGCACGCTGGGAGCGCATCCCAGAGCCGGGGCTCCAGCCCAGCCCGGCTCCGGGACACGCCGTGCCACCACGGCTGGCTGCCGCTCCTCACCTGCCTCGGCTCGCTGGTCTGTCAAACGGGAGTGGACGAGGAGCCGCCTTCCACGACGGTGGCAGAGACCGAACAAAGCGATGGCACAGGGGCTCAGAGCGCGGAGGTGGCGGTTATCACTGTTGCCGCGGAGTCCGGCTCAGAGAAGAGGTCTGGACCTCCCACGGAGCCGTGGCCGACCACCGGGCCTCGGCGCCGGGCTGGGCGGGGGAGCGGGACCGGCCCACAAGGCCGGGAGCGGCCACTGCGGCTTATCGCCGAGTTGGCTCGAGCCGGAGCAGCAGCCGTGACAGAACCGTGACCTGGTCTGTGCGGCCCCACAGGGAGGCCTGGGGAGGAGGCCAGAGCCCGCCGCCGAGGCCCTGGCTTGTCACCTACGAGACGGAATGCATGACGGTCTCCAGCTCTGCTGTCATTGCCGTGAGCACACACCCGAGGGTGCAGAAGTTAGCCTCACGGCTGGACACGCAGATGGCAGACGGGGCAGGGAGGCGGGCTGGGGCGGGGCAGGGGTGGGGGTCCCCTCCATTATCTTCCCAAAGGGGCTGGCTGTGCCCACCTCCTGTTTAAGAGTCTTCACCATACACACACACACGCACACACACACACACAGGCAACCTGGTTCCTCCTCCAGGCACCGCCCCCCGATGCAGGGCCGGTCCCCCACGGGCACCTATGAGGAGCACACACGGCAAAGGACACCACCCCCTCCCAGAACGGGACGACTAACGAGGAATGACGAAAGGAGCGTGCCCTGTCTGTCAGTACTTGATAGCGTGCCTGGAAAGTCAAGGGGGCTCCAGTCGCCGGGGAAAACACCCGTGAGTCTTCCTTCTCACCTACCACGCACACTCGCACGGGGACACATGCACACTCACACAGGGACATGTGCACGCTCGCATGGAGGCATACACCCTCACGTGGGAACATGTGCACTCTCGCACAGGGACACGTGTATACTTGACTAGGGTGCACACACTTGCACGGGGACACACACACACACACGTGAGCACTCTCAGGGCTGAGAGGTCAGGACAAGGGCTGGCACGCTGTCCCTCATCCAAACGGCTGCCTGCTGACTTCCAAACAGTTTGCTCTTAGAATGAGTCTGGTCTTCCCCTCGTCTGAACAGAAGTGAGAAATAAATCAAGGAGCTTGTGGGGACAGACAGCCCTGGGGACAGGTGGAGTCACAGGAGGAGGAAGCCCAGGGCCTCTGGAGGGTGAGGAAGGGCACCAGGAGCTGCTGCCTTAGGTGTCGTCCCCTCTGACATCCCCGTCGTGGAGGCCACCCTATCATTGTCCCCCTGACATCCAGTTTCCCTGTGAGCCTGGGGCACACTCTCAAAGTTCACTCAGGCTGAGGTGGGGTGTGGGGCCCAGAAGCCCCCTGCCCAGTGCCTACTCCCCTGACCCCGGAAGCCTAAGACTTCAAGTCACAGACAGAACCTTCTTGTATTCCTCAGCTAGAACATTCCCTAATAGCAAACTCCCATTAAGGAGAAGACTCCTCTTAAATTCATGCTACAGTGTAAATGACTGATAGCAGATGCTGCCCTGAGAATGAGTTTAATAGGCAGAGGCAGCCAGAAGCAGCTTACTTTTAAAAATAGGGGTGAGACCCTCCTGCTTCCGAAGCATCTGCTGTGTCCTCTGTTTCTGTGACCTTGTTAAAACTTTACGATATTCTTAGGAGGGAGAGGGAGGTATATCCATTTACAGGCGGAGAAACCAAAGCACAGAGAGGTGAACAAGACGGACACCCAGCCAGGAACAGAGTCAAAGCTGCCAGTTACCGGAAGCTTGCCAACTCCCAAGCCTGAGCTCGCTCCCCGGCCTGGTCGGGAAGCCCGTGTGTTAACTTTGCACTTACGGCCACCACGCTCCAGAGTGTGGTGGGGAAAGAGCGGGAAAGTCCAGAGTGCAGACCCCAGCCTCCCAGGGGGGACAGGCTGTTCAGAAGGTAAGGGGAGGTGGGTGGGCTTGCCCACGAGGCGGGCAGGCGCCACTGCTTGCTGGAAGAGAGCCACAGCGGGAAAAGGGGTCCCTGCAGGACATGACCCACAGAATGGGGGGCCCTCCCCACCATACCTGCTATCAGGTGGCACCGGCAAATGGTGGCTCCCCCCAGAGCAATCATGGCTCCCCATATAAACGGCCAGCGTATTCTTTCCTTCTGGTTCCTAAAAGCCTCGCCACCTGGAAGCGAACTGGGCTTCTCCCCTCCCCGGGCTTTCTGGGAGAACCCAGGACCCTGTCCTCGGACCCCAGCCAGGGCCCCCGCGGGCAGCGTACCAGGTAGAAATCCAGGTGGAAATCCAGTAATAAACGTCTGTCGATTTCTGGCTCACAGATTGACCCAAGACACAAAGATTGCGCCACTAGCAGAAACAGACAGACGTGTGTGCGCATACGCCCAGGTGTGAGGTTGGGAGGCTACCCACAGCGGGGCCGAAACAGCCCGAGGAAGCCCGAAGGGTCCCCGGCAGCAGCGCTGACAGTCTGGGAAGTCCCCGGCCACCCAGGCCGCCCGCCCCTGGGAGCCGGGCCGGGTGGGACTGACGTCCTAATCTCCGCCCGGGATGTCCGCCTTTGCTGGGAAAACGTGGGCCTCCCCTATGGCGCGGGGATGTCGCAGGTGCCCAGAAAGAGGAACGACCCCGGCTGCCACAGCCGGCCCTCCCGGCCGGCCCAGGAAATCCTGGCCCTCCCAGCCACGCTGGCCGGGGCAGAGCCCGTGAGTGGGCAATTCAGAGTTCACGATGCCATCTCAATTGCCAAAAAGTTCATTTTCGTGGCCAAGTCATGCGCTTTTTATCTTCCCTTTTTCAACCCTGGACGTAACCGATAAAGGGCTGCGAGGCGACAGTCACGTTTTTAAAGGCTTCTTCGGACAGCGGTCCACGGACGCACTTGAGTGTGGGGCGCGGCCAGGGCTGGCAGCCGCTCCGCCCGCCGCGGCGCAGCAAGTGTGGCGTGAGCCGTGAAGGACGGCTGTGGCGCCGGGAGCCCCGGAGCAGGTGCGCCGCCTGCTCGCCGGCAGTGGAGCGCGGCCCCGGCTCAGCGAGCCGCAGCGCGCCTGGCAGCCCTTCCTGCACCCGCGTGCGCGGGCCCGCTAATGATAATGGATGCCGGCCCATCGGCCAGCCCATTTGGAATGGCGCACCGCGTGCGGCCTGGCTCGGGGTGCAAGACGGCGGCCCTCATGGGCGGGGGGAGCAGGGATGGTAGGGCCCTGGAGGCTCTGGGCTGTCCCTGCGGTCCTGTGCCCGGGGCTGGGGCGGGTCGTGACCCTCAGAGTACACTGGATTCCAAGTGTCTCCTGGACGCACTGGTATCAGCGGTGACATTAATTCCAATTTGCTAGCTCAGAAGGGCCTGTGGCGAGGTGCCTACTCCCGCCCTCGGGAAGCCCACTGGGTACGGCAGTCTTGCTGGGTTGTTGGCCCGCGGAGTCCCCGGTGTGTCCCCATTTGCTGCGTTCCCTGCTGGCCCACACGTGCCTGGTGGCACTCTTCGTCCACTGCACCGACTGGGCGCTGTCATTGATCTAGGATGTGGCGTGGCCCGACCCAGCCTGCCTGGGTTCAAATCCCAGCCCCACCCTCACATTTTGGAGCAGTCTCTGTTCTTCCGTGACAGAGAACCCCTTTGCCTCTGTTTCGCCACCAGAAGGCAAACTACCACAGCAATCTCTTGACTCCAAAGGGACAGTGGGGGGTGGGCAGACACAAGGGGCCAGGGTAAAATTTTTAGCACGCTGCCTGGCACTTTGATGATAGATACACATCAACCCATATACGGCATAACGTGATGACGGATTGTAATCACTGCCATTCAGCGGGGACCCAGCCATGGGAACACTACTGGGGAAAGGACAGGGTGGTCTTGCCCTTCCCGGGGATGGAGGTGGCCCCGGAGCTGCTGAGGGGCTCTGGGCTCTGAGAGAGGCATGTGGCAGCAGGAATGGAGGACATTGTCGCCAGGGGTCTGGGAAGCTCTCACAAAGGAAGGTCACTGGGAAGGGGCCACTCCGGGAGAAAGTGAGGTGGTGGGCGTTCCAGGCACGGGCGCAGCCAGACCCGCAGAGCTCAGGCCACGGGGGCCCCAGGAGGGCTGATGGGGGCGTCCCCACAGGGACGCAGGCAGAGGAGGGGCCCGCGCTGCAGCCAAAGCAGCACACCTGTTCCCAACTCCCCGGCAGCTCGGCCCCCGCCCAGGAGCGAGCCAGGTGGGCCAAGCACCCCAGGGCCGGCTGCCCGGCCCTCCCCAGGGCTGCCCTGGACCACCTTTCGGTCTCCCGGCCCTCCCCGCGTCCAAGGGGCCACGCCTGTACGTTCTGCCTAATTACTATTTTGTGCAGCTCTTCCCAGAAGAAGGAGAGAAGATGAGGGGAAGGGAAGAGAAAGCCAAAGCCTCTGCAATGAGATTCTAAAACCGCAGAGCCCCTGCTGTGAGCATTTCCCAGCCTCTGGAAGCAACAGTTCTTGTTTTTCCCACAACGCAGCTCAAACCTGTGTCTCTACACGGCCGTGTTTGGGCACGCCAGCTCAGAGCTTGGTCCTGAGATGGCAGCAACGGCCGCTGAGCGTGACGGTCCCGCCACCAGGCTCTGCATAGTTAATTGGTCACTTTGTCCAGCCAGGCAATGGGGGTCCGGCCTGCTCCGGTCATTAAAAGCTGCCCGAGTCTGTACCGCTTTGAATCAGCTCGGACCCTCCTGTTCCCTGTTGCTTTAAACACCTGCCTGCCCAGCATCCCGCCTCCGGCTGAGAGCTTCTGGGTCTTTGATGAGGGCTTGGGAGCCCAGTCCAGTTCCCCCGGCCTACCCGTGAGGCCGTGTGCACGGCCCACTTTGCGGGGGGAGTCCTGCGGCAGCCCACGCTCTCCCCGGTTCTTAACAAGCCCCCCAAGTGTGTCAGCACAACAGGGTGTTTATCTCGGTTGATGCACTAACAGCTCCACCGGATTGCCAGGAAATTCTGACACGGGCTCAGGCACGCAGGACCCCAGGTCAAGAAAGAAGCCCGCGGAGCGACCCTTGAACGTGCAGTCGGAACCGCGTTCCCCACAGCAGAGAGTTTTGCTTTGAGGCGGTGTGTGCACTGCACACGCAGTCACACACAAGCCCGGCAGCAGGCCCGCGTGACAGTTGTCAGGCTAAGGATGGGGATGCACCGAGCAGGACAAGGGTCATGCTCTCTGCCCCGCGGGTCCCTGGGATTGGCAGGGGCTACCCCGTCGTGGTTCCTCCGGGGGCCTGGGGGCCGGAGCTGCGTTCCAGGCTGCAGAAGGACCGAGCGTGCTCCTTCTAAGACCTCTGGCCAGAGGGGCTGTGGCACTTGTCCCCACAGCCATCAGACACTAAAAACCGCGCCAGCAGCGTTTCTGTTTACGCTGTGTGATCCAGGCACCGAGAGCATGCTTTCTTGTGCTTTGCGAGACTCTCTGTCTTGGGGCCTCATGCCCCGGCACCCCCCCAGGGAGCGCTTGGCTGGTGGCTGGTGGATGAGAAGGGAAATTTCCATTTCTAAGCCCAGGATCCCAGGCCTCAGCAGCTGGCAGGATGTCTTTCTACATAATAGGCACAAATAGCTCCTAACGTTGCAGACTTTGTAGGAAAGGAAAACAATGGGTCTCCAGGCCCCAGGTAGGCCCCTGAGCCCCCGGACAGGTTTTGAGAGTGGCAGCTTCCAGAAGATCTCCAGCCTGTCGCAGGGAGGGCCAGCTCCAGGGCCCACACCGCCCTGGAAGAGTTCAGACCTGTCTCACGTTTGCTTCCGCCTGCGGCCTTGGCAGAGTCCTGTCTCCTTCGAGATGCTCCGGGTCCCCAGCTCATGACTGATGTGCTACCTTGTTCTGAGTGTCGGCCTGAACCCAGTGGTGCAGAAGCCACCCATCCATCCACGCTGCCCCATCCGCCTCGCCAGCCGGGGCGGGTGACAGCAGGACACGAGCAGGTGGGCCCTCGCCAGGCAGCCTGGAAGGGAATCGCGTCCCACCACCTTGTGTGGGACGACCCCGCCCCCAGGGGCCCCCGGTGCCCCCAGGTGTGGCACGGCCTGATGATGCTATGCAGGCTGCACAAGGAGGCGAGTGACTGGAGAGGGGCTCCCAGAAGAAGGACAGAGCAGAAGGGGAGACAGTTTTCCAGAGGAGGGACAGAGGACAGGTGACCTGCAGGAGGAAGCCAGTCAGAGGCGACTGCAGCCAGTGGTCAGCAAACCCTCATGCCAGGCTCACAGCCGAACAGTTCCAGAAGCACCCAGAGCCAAAGGCAGGCCTCTGGGACTGAACCCCACCACTGAGAGAAGGCTCGAACCTGGTCCTCGGAGCCCAAGGAGATCTGTCTCCAGCGCTTCCCCACCGAAGGGCGCCATGAGGTCATAACTATGACGACAACGATGAAGATGTTGGGAATAAAGAGGAGGAGGAAGAAGATGATGACAATGGTGCTGAGGAGGAAGGTGGTGAGATTGAGGAGGACACAGTGACGATGAGGATGAGGAGGGTAACCAGCATGTGTTCGTACACTGCTGGGACTCTGTCTCATCACTTCATGTAAACTGTACTTTTAATCCTCACCACAAACAATGCTGCCAGCGTTACTGTAATTGTTACCGTTTTCTCAGGTCCGCATGTGGGTCCGGAGAAGTTAAGGAGCCTGGATTCCTGGCTTCAGGGCCCTGCTCTCCACCTCCACCCCAAGCCCCTTCTGCTCCCCCCGGCCTGTCTTCACAAAGCCCTGGGTGTCATTTCTCAGTCCGTCAGCGGTTGTCAGCGTCAGTGCCCCCAGGATAACGTGGCAGCTGTGCCCCGCCCCCCCGCACCCCGAATTCCTGAGGCAGCTGTGATGAGAAGGCAGAGCGCTGGGCCCAAAGCAGAGGCCCTGAGTCCCTACTTACACCCTGGCTCTGTGACCTTGAACCAAACACCTGACCCCTGAGTTCCCTGCACTCTAAAGGAGCAGCGTGAGCTAAACTCGTGTACATGAGTTTTGAATAAATAAATGGGGAGAGAAAAAATACCCCTCTCACTGACATGAATGCAAATTCTGGGCAGGCTTCTTGCTTCAGGGTTACACCCCAGAGGGTGGATCCTCTGGGGTCCTGGACAGATGTCCCCAGGGAGCCCCTAGCCCACTCGGGGAGGAAGCTGCCACAAGTCACAGGCTCCCCTGTCCCCCGTGTACGTGAGTGGGTGTGCCTGTGTGTGCTCCTACTGTCCCCCACCTGGGCCTCCACTCTCCGGCCTCCTTTCCTGGGTCCCCGAGCTCTCCCACACCAGCATCAGGCCCTCATCACGGCCGCTGCTGGGCACACTGACATGGACCACCAACCTCTG
Organism: Trachops cirrhosus; assembly: GCA_028533065.1. Taxonomy (NCBI): domain Eukaryota; kingdom Metazoa; phylum Chordata; class Mammalia; order Chiroptera; family Phyllostomidae; genus Trachops; species Trachops cirrhosus. The sequence goes on along the minus strand of CM052542.1, from coordinate 154,472,357 downwards.
GCTGCTCTGCCCGTGCTCCCCTCCCACCTGCTCCCGGAAGCACAGGGGAAATAAGAGAGGCCACAAACCCAGTGGCTCATTTCGTAGATGGGACTGAGTTCCGCTACAGTGAGAAGGGGATTCAGAGCATCGGCGGCTGTGAGGCGTGAGCTTTGAGTTTGGAGGGAAGCAGCTCATGACCGGTTCGGCAGTTTCGTAGAGCCGTCAGGGTCTCGAGTTCCTTTTATCATTCAGTACCCAGAGCTCACCTTCAAATTCACCTCATGGCCCAACATGGCAGCCCAAGTGCCAACCTTCACCTCTACATTCCAGTCAGCAGGAAGAGGGGAAGGAGAAAGGGAAAACACAGGCTTGTCTCCTCTCGAAGTCAACCATCTTTAATGGCTAACCCGTGCGTCTCTTACAACGTTTCTGGCTACATTTCAGTAGCTGGAGCAAGGCAGCACCTGGTTACAAAGGCGTTGGGGAGAGAGCTTTTTACCTGAGCACACTGCTGCCCCCAATAGGGCTGCGTCCTATCGCTAAGAAAAAAGGGGCGAATGGGCACTGGGTGGCACTTGGTGACCTCTGCACCTTTGCTCAAGATCACATGGAATAGATGGATATAACAAGCAGGCATAGAATAATATGAGCACCCTGAGTTCGTCCGACTGCAGAGCCCACGCTCGTGACTTCTGGTGACTGTCCTTGGTCACTCCGCCCCTGAGAGGGCAGAGTGAGGCCCCATTTGGACGCGGGAAGCCGGGACTCAGGAGGCGCGTGGTCTCCAGGCCTGGATCGAGAGGTGGAGCCGGAACACACCTGCTGTTCCCAGAGCCCAGTCTCTTCCCGGGTCGCTGTTCTGCTCTCAAGAAAGACGTCACCTTCTGACTGTCGCTCTGGGGAGCAAGGTGTGTCTTCCAGTGAGACCTGGGCCACCCAGACACCCAGGGGAGCCTTCAAGGTCTGGCTGCTCTGGAGCCAACCAACCGAGAGACAGGCCCCGCGTTCTGCGCCCCTCGCCCCGTCCCAGCGAGACCTTCCCTCGAAGCGCCCTAGGGCCCTTCCGTGGGGTCTTCCGATTTACCGGAGGCACTGCAATGAGCAGTCGATGTCACCGGGCCCCAAAGATGCCTCATTTGTGTGTCTTCTTTGGAGCGTGCAGGGGGGCCGAGAAATGGACGCTGGGTAACCGGAGTTCTGGATGCCTGCAGGAACTTACAACACTGTAGCCACTGGCATGGAAAGCTTTGTAAAATGTAGCATATGTGCCCCTGCCAAGAACAACACAGCTAAGCAGGGTATGAAGATCCTTTAACTTCCCCCTGATGACAAGGCCGTAATTAGGGACATCGGTTACAGGACGAGCTCCGGTCTGCAGGCCGCCCTCAGGAGTTGCTGACATGTGCGGGACTATGTGTCCCCACATGGAACGGCCCCACCTGTTTTCTTTTCCTAATTTCTCCGGCCACTTTTTTTATTAATTTGCCCGGTGCCTCCACCGTCCACATGTGGCTAACACATCTTGATGCTGGTGCTGGGCCTGGCCGCTCCTGGCTTCTCAGTGTGTCCCCTCCCTGCTGCTGGGCGCTGGGCCTCCCGGCCTCTGCACCAGTGAAAGTGCCGAGGATCCAGCCCCCAGCCCCGAAGGAGGCCCGCCTTGCCTCTCCCCGCAGGCACGGGGTGCTCCAGGTCTGAGGTTGGTGCCCGGAGGGGTGCCGGATCTCCCAGGCAGAGGTGGGGCATGGACGCCCCCTGCCCCAGTGGTGTGTGGGTGGATCAGCTTCCCCGTTTTACCAAAGAGCTTCGGGACGCACAACCAGCTCCCACCTCTCCTCCTTAATACGGGTTCCTGTTACCTATGAGGAAATAAAATCGAAGATAAACAGAAAAATCTCACTTCTGCGAATGCTGAGCTACTCGCACATTCATAAAACAATAGCAGTTCGCAAGTGCCTGGTTTTCCCTGGAAGCAAATGAATATGCAACAATCCGTAATGTGCCGAGTTAAATACAGCACACGCAAATCACTTTAATGATCGTATTTACAAAATAAGTTACCTTTATTTTAAAATAATTAGCAGTAGCTCTCCCAGTGAAATCAGGGGGGTTTGAGACTCAGCTCGCTCTGCCTCAGAAACAGATGGGGAGCGGGAGCTGGCCCGGGTGCGGCCCCTCCACTCGGGTGTCCCGCTGGTATTTGCATGGAATAGGGGTCTTCGCTCCCTTGCATGGACGAGTACATTACGAAGTATCACTTCCAGGATGCGGAAGTGCACTAGATGCCGAGGACAAGGCTCCGAGACCCTGCCTTCCCTCCGAAGCCGCTCACCAGTGTAAGTGGCTGTAGGTGGGGGAGAGGGGGCCGCAGCCCAGGGCTGCCGCAAGCGCGCTTAAGCACCCCTGGGGCAGACCCAGGCCACGGCCAGGCCATGGCGCCCTCTGGGGTCCCCACCAACAGCACATGGTCTAGATTGCACGGGCACATGCACGCCGGTATGCACACGCGTGCACACACTCACACGCATGTGCGCTTACGCACAGGCACACACATCCTCCTTTGTGCACCAGATGAAGGAATAAAGGACAGACAACCGTCACCTCCATCAGACTCCTCCCCCCACTGCCCTACACGCCATCACTGAGGTTTTCTCATCACGGTCACCTAAATGAAACCAAGCCAGGACGCTAAATATATGTCTAGGCAACGAGACCGGTTCTAAGCTATTCGAAGAGGGGAAACATTGCTGGTTTTGAAGGGTGCTCGCTGCAAGTCCCCCTCGCCGACAGACGGGCCAGGTGACAGGGTCGTCTCCTCTCCGAGCCACACTGACAAGAGCCAGTGAAGACGGACGGGAGGCCACCAAAGGGACTCGCCGACTGGCTATGACAGAATCACGTGGCGTCTTCAACACACCACTTCCCGACCATCGAGGACAAAGGTGTTATTTTGATGCACGAGAGGATAGCAAAGGGGTACGAGGGGGACCAAACAATGGAATTTATTTATAAAAAATAGTGTACTTACTCTGACATGGTTAAACTTCAGTCGCCATCCAAGGGCTCTCCATTGGATGCAACACTCCGGTCGAGACGTCTTTTCCCTGCTCAGAACAGTTTCGGAATGCGCTGATTGTGTTGCCTTCGAGTGCTTCTGCCTTTTTTCTTTCCCCATTTCCCCATCGGCAGCACACTTCCCTTTGAGGACTCTCCTCATCTGGGGAAACAAAGAAAAGTTGTGAGATGGGGTGAATAGAGAGCTTGGGGCATGGGGCTCATGATGTTTTGGTGAAAACTGCTGAACACTCAGCAAGGTGTGGGCAGGTGCGCTCCCAATCACCCATTGTGAAACGGGCAAACACACTGAAAGAGTTCTTCAAAAACAATTCACTGAAGCCAAACTCAGCCTCTCACAACAATGCCAGCTGGCACACAGACACAGACGGGTTCCTAGAACACTCACCTAACAGGAGAAGCCTGTCCTGCAAGGGGCCCACCCTCTAGAAGATAATTCCAGTTGTTTGGGGTCCCCCCGCCATATGCACTAGCATCAGCCAAGATACTTCCATGGAAGAATCTAGGAAGAATCTAGGGTCTAAGAATGATGGGCCACAGCTATTCAAACAAACCCGGGGGCAGCACTGAGGACAACAGAGGCAGCCTGGCACGCCCTGACCGACGCCTTAACGGGAGGGGGCGGTGCCTGGAGACCCAGGCAGGGTTTAGCTCTAAACAAGAAATGAAGGGTGAAACGTATCCACCGCAAAGACGTATCCACTGTCAGATCAGCAAAGCCGTGCCTGCCGGGGTGTCAACTGGTTCTGCTAAGTTGTCTTTTACTCAATTAAATATTAAAGGTGCATAAATATAGCTCCCATAATAAATGACGCACACTAATTTAATTAAAGATAGATGGCGAATTTACCAATGGGGCCTTACCGTAATGGTGCGGGACAGGCCTGTTATGCTAAAAACGGGCGATCTCCACACCCCTTTCACCAGTATTGTGTCTCATTAAAATTTTAAAAATAGCTATTTTAATTGTCAAGCATTTGACAGACTGCTCTAAAACCTTGACACTTAAGTTTCAGTTTCACAAGATGCATTTTAACGGCTCCTTCCGCTTCGTGTTGTGTTATCCATAATCCAGGTTTTCAAAAAAAATTAAAATGTCATTTTCCAATAGTTTTTTAGAGAACTGAGTTGAGTTTGCTGCAGGGCTGCAGGAAAACATGTTTAAATCTTTACAGATAAATATGAAAATGAGAACTGTATGTTATTTCCGCTGCAGCCGGCGGTTTCCTTGTTGATTTCGAAGCCCGCGGGGGGCTCGGCGCAGCAAAGGGAGGTCCTCGGGGAGCTCGCCCTAGACCGGAGGGAGCGAGGCTGTCGGAGCGTTTTCGCACCAGCTCTTCAAACGGATTTCCCATTTCCTCCGCTCGGGATGCAAGGCAAGGTGACAGATGTGAGTCGCGGTAGCCTCTGCGAACAAATCTCCCATTAGAAAAAAAGGACACTCACAAGCGGGACGTGAATGTCACTGCGCAGGAGGGCGCCGTTAGGCAGCGAAGCCGCCCGTGTCCTGGTGGCATCAGAACCTCCTCCGCGTGTTCCGGGAGGAAAATGTGGGAGTCGGAGCTCTCCAGATGCCCCAACATTCCGGACGTTTCAGTCTCCTGACCTCTCACCAGCAATATCCTGGAAAACTGTCCATTGTCGTTGCAGGAGCTTCTTTGGGTTTGAAAAGTCGTGTTTGGGTCAGCCGGGGAGGAAACCGTTGTCCCGGCACCGTCCCCGGCTGACGCGGAGGGGGACAGACAGGGCGGGCAGCCACTCCGATGGGGGCGCCTCTGCGCGCCATCTCTGCGACTGCGTGACTGTCACTCCCAGACACGGGGCACGCCAATGACGACGCACAGCGACGAGCAGCAGAACCCACGCGCAGCCAGACCCTCCACCGGCAAGCGTTTAGGAAGCTCCCCACGGAGACGTGCTGGATTCTGATGACGCCATGGGCTGGCACCTGAAAGCCACGGCAGGCTGTCCCCAGGTGTCAAGTCTAGGAGCACGTCCATCTGGTTCCCACCCTCTCGGGATGGGCTACGGTTGACGGGGACCTTCCTCTTCCACCCGTCCACCACTGGCTCGCCACCCTCTTTTCGAAGCCAGATCGTAAGTGCCTGAGCAAAGGGCCTCCGCCGGGCTGTGGGCTTCCTCCCGGAGGCGGCGGACCTGTGATGCTGAGCGTGGAGCCGTCCCAGAGGTCGCTGCTGGGACTCACAGGCTGGGTCCAGGTTCTGTGCACTTCCTGCTCCTGCGTGCAGGCCGACCCTAGGGGCTGCTCGGAGAGGGGCCCCCGCCCAGCCCCCACAGCCCCGCCCAGCCTCTCCCGGTCGCAGCTAGGCCAGGGCGAGATCGCTTGCAGAGTAACAACCAAAAGGAAATGCGGGTCACGCTGTCACCTTGGGGTCAATTCTTTTATGTTTGGAAAGTTTAGAAAAGCCTCCAAACTTTTGCCACTAGGCACCTGCAAGATGAGACTCCGTTTCGATAAGTGAGAAGAAAAATCTAAAATATATGCTTTTGTAAACTACCTTTTTCTTCTTTTTTTAAATTGGATTTTACTGTTTATGCTGTTGCAGTTGTCCCTGCTTTTCCCCCCTTTTCTCCCCTCCCCCCGTGATCCCCACACTGCTGTCCGTGTCCGTGGGTCATGCACGCAAGTTCTTCTGCTAATTCCTTCCCCTTCTTTTATCCAGTCAGTTCCCCCTCATAGAATATCTTGATAATTATTTATCGTATTTAATCTTATAACCTTTGGTTGGATTTACACATGAAAGAGGTGATTGGAACCCTTTCCTTACCCCTCCAAAAAAAAAAAAGAAAAAAAAAAAACAAACCAGGCGACTGGACAAACAGACGAAACCACTGTTTTCAGACAACTGGCATCTTAGACGTGGGAACCTGAAGAAACAGGCAGCCCCGCGGCCGACTTGAATTTCTGCCTTGAGACATCTCTCACCTGGTGCAGGAAGGGTGGCGCTAACCAGCGCAGTGTTCCACAGAAGGACTGGGGAGAGGGGGGTCACGTTCTATGGAGCTTAGGCAGCCAGACAGTGAGGGGCACAGAACGGAGGCCAAGGAGCCCCGCAGAGAAAGAGCCCGGAGCTATGCAGAGTGGGGCCCTTGACATGGATAGGTAGATGATTGGATGGATGGATGGATGGATGGATGGATGGATGGATGGATAGATGGATGGATAGATGGATGGATAGATGGATGGATGGATGGGTGGGTGGGTGGGTGGGTGGATGGATAGATGGATGGATGGATGGGTGGATGGATGGATGGATGGATGGATGGATGGATAGATGGATGGATAGATGGATGGATGGATGGATAATAGGTAGGTGGATAGGTAGACAGTCGATCCCACCATGCCAAAGAGGAACCGGGAAACCACAGTGGCCGGTGCCCAGAACCCACACAGGTCGCCTGGGAGGACTGAGGGTTCTAAGGGTCCCAACTGGAGCATCGAGTGAGCACTCAGAATGTTCAGAGGAGACTCCAGAAGAGCCGCGCCTTGGTGGCAGAGATGAACTAGGAGAGACTGTAAAACAACTCTAATCAAGTTTCCAAACAGGCCTTGGAATAATCAAACTGATCTTTAAGGAACTTAACTTCCTGCAAGAAAGAAATCCCAGCATACTCTGAATATAGACCACAGAACCCGGCACACAGCAACTCAGAATTTCCAGTGTCAGCTACAAGTAGGTGATACCGTACGTGGAAAGAAGCAAAGAACATGACCCACATGCAGGAGAGAACTCAGCAAATGGGAGCAGAGATGGTGAGCGGACAAAATTTTTTACTAAAACTATTATACAATATTTAATGTGTATAAAATGAGAAAGAAAAAGAATATTAGTGAAACATTTGTAACAGGGGGCAGCCAAGGGGGGGCCCAAATGGGGATTTGGAATGGGCTCCAGAACTCGGTGTCCAGGAAATATTAGAAAAGTATGTATATAGGATGTCCTCGCCCTCACAAGTCTGAGCTGGGGGATGGGACACGGGGAGCAGGACCATTGATATTGTTTTGAATAGCAACAGTTTTGCAGATAACCTCTAGAAAGGTCATTTAACATATTTTAACTGGTTTCATGAATATGTTAAACAGCTGTGGCCAGGCTTTGAGTCAGGGGGATGGGAGTGACTTCAACCCATGATGTCACTGGGAGGAAACTCCCCCTGGTTGCAGAGCCTGCGTGAGAGCTCAGAGATGATTGGCTCCACACCACAGGGCCACACCTGCCCGGACTTACTACGGCAGCCTGGAAAAGCTGGAAGAATACGGGAATGCTGGCAGCTGTGGCCATTTGTGGGAGGAGTCGGAAATGGTGCCCAACAGAGAAAGATTGGCGCTGGGATTTAAACCCAGGCATGGAAACCATGCCGGGTCTATTTGAGACCACGTAGCTTGGGCGGAGAAGAACCATAGGCTTCTACTTCTTTGTCTGAGATACGGTGCCCCAGACTGGGTAGAGGGGCAAGGAAGGACTGTGCATCTGTGGGTGTTCTAAAAGACTTTGGGATCTCAATGAAGACATTAAGTCATTACTCTTAAGTTTGTATAACTTTAAATTAATAATCCCTTTCCTTTTCACCAATCTCTGGCATTGAGAGACATCTTTCCCTGGCGGCGGGCAAGGCGAACTTAGTACGGCGTGGGGGACCCCCAGAGCACAAGGGCGGGTCCATTCGGTAGTAATATCTCGTTCTCCCTGCCCCACCCCCAATCTGTTCTGTAACACTTTCGAAGATGAAAATTGCAATATCAGAATTAAAATTTTTACTGACAGGAATTAATCACAGATGAGACATGACGAACAAAGATCAGAGCAATAAAAACACTACCCAGCCTTAGCACAGAAATATCAAATGACTGGGAAAAATAGCCCGAGTTACGGTGATGTGCGGTGTAATACCAAGTGGTCTATCACACGTGTGATCGGGGCCCTAGGAGGTGAAGACAAAGGGAGATGGAAAATATCAGAAAAACAGTAGCTGAAAATGTTCCAAATTTCACGTAAAGTGTAAATCCATGGGTCCAAGAAGATCAACAGACTCAAAACACAATGAATATTTTTTTAAAAACTCAGGGACATCATCATCATTAATGGACACCAGTTATAAAAAGACATGGATACACGTACAGGTAAAAAGCACGGACCTGCAAAGGAGCAAAGTGTGACCTTCGATGTCTCCTGTGTAGGCCAGAGGACGATGGACTAACGAACGTCTTTGAAACAGGAAACGTAGACGTAAACTTCAGAACAACTTTTCAGACACGCAGGCTGGTGGAGGCACCAACAGTCCTTTACCAGCGAGAGGAATAGCCGGTATTTGCGGGGGAAGCGTAATTGTGCCCGAGGGAAGCTGGACCCACCCAGCAAATCAAGAGTCAGAAAAGAAAACACGTGATTAAAACGAAAGGCTGTCTCCACTTTTTAAATGGCCAGCGCCCAAACCAACTGTAGCAAAACTTGATGTGAAAGATGATTGAACTCTGACAACAAAGTCTGTATTTCCAATTAAAGATGTAAACTAAAATAAAACACAATCAAACATTTTTAAATCCCTAGGGTAAACCCAAGTTATCATGAATTTTTTTGTGGCTGGACTTGGTGAACCAATATTGAATATTTAGTAAGATTTGTCCATAAAAGTATCCAAGCTGATGGTTTGTGGATCTCCTTTAAACAAGTAGTTAAAATTATTTAATAGCCATTGGTCTGTTAAATTATTCTACTTATTAAGTGCATTTTATCAATTATTTTTCTTTTATGAAATTACAAGGATGTTTTCCTATCATCTTCCAGATATTTTATAGCCTTGGGTTTTACATTTAAATCTATCATCCCTTTGGGTTCATTTTTATATATGTGACATATCTTATTAAATTTTTCAAAGAACCATTTTGCGGCTTGTTTGTCTGGAGGGGTTTTTGTTTTATTGTATCTTCATTCAGCGTGTGCCTTTGTCACTCACTTTCTTACACTTCCTGTGGGTCACCCTTGCTGGCATTTGACAGATTTCTTCAGCGGGGCACTTAGACGCTTCACTCCAGGTCCCATCTCTCCCCGTGATGAACTGAAGGCTGTGAATCTCCCTCTAACCAAGTCTTTAGACACATCTCGAAAGCTGTGCTCTGCGGAATTTGTCCTTGTCGTTTAGTTTGAAATATACCCCAATTTTCACTGTGAGTTTTTTCTGTAACGTAAGGGCAATTAAAAGTATATTGCTTAATTTGCCAACCCTTGGGGGTTGGTCCAGTCTGAGAACATTCTCTGTATGAATTTAATCAGCTGAAATGTATTGATTTACTTTGTTATCTACTACATAGTTACATTTTAAACATTCCTTGATTCCTTCAAAAAGTATCTACTATGTATTAATAGTTGTTTGGGGCAGTGTTATTTATCTATTTATATCTATATTTTGAGATTTATATTTTGATAGATATGAATGGCCAAATTTTCAAATCATGTTATTTAAATTACTAAATCTATTTGTCTTTTTATCTGATTATTTACTGAGAAGTATGTGTTAAACCTTCTACTTATTTTAGATTTGACTATTTCTTCCTTATGTCAAACTTTGAGGCTATTATATTTGATACATACAATATTTAACTTGCTATATCTTCCTGGCAGATTAAATCCTCTATTATTTTAAATCTCCACGTTATCTCTGACAGTGTCTTAAAATACATTTTGTCTGATAACGCCCATTTTCCTTTGTTTATATTTGCCCTTCCTGTTACCAGCAGGTTCCTTTCCAAGCTTCTGCATCTTTGCACATAAGGTGTGTGTCTTATAAACAGCGTGTAATTATCTATTTTTCATCCACTCTGATAGTCCTTTTCCTCAGTAAGTAGTATTTAGTTCAGTCACGTTTAAGCGATTACTGACCTATTGGTTTTGACTATGGTGACCCACTATTTGTATTTTATTGTGCACCCTTCTTCCTGTGTTCATTTATCATTGTTTTTTCTTTCCAGCATCTCAGAAGGTATTGCCCCTCTGCTGTTGTTTCCCGACACTGTCTAATGGTCGTTCTAGCATGTGCATCATTAGCTCACTGAAATTTCCTTCCCTGGGTCGGAAAGACCGAAGGCATTTGGGCCTCACTTACCCGGCCCCCTCCATAGGTGGGAGTGTGGTTGTGGTTTTTAAAATGGGGCACACATGGTAACACACCACATAATACGACACAGGGTCACCCATGTAATTTAAAACGATACACAACACAAGAGCCGTGCCTTGTCTCCTTCCTACCTGGGGTGAGAGCCACGTGCGTCGTTGCTAGGGTTCCACACCGTCAACGCCATTCAGACCACTCCTACCTGGACCCTGGTGCCCCTCCCCCCTCCTCCGCCCTGAGCTGCCCAGTGGCACCCTCCCTGGCACCCCTTACGCTCCGAGATCAGGGGGAGCCTGCCGCTAGCAGGTTACTCGGTTTCGTTCGCGGGAAGGTAACTTGATTTCAGCTTCAGTTTGGAACACGTCTCCACGGGCTAACAGCGTCCTCGCTGGGAGCCAGGTGTCTCGATCACGTCATTCCCTGGTGTTTTCAAACCCTTTTCTGCGTCATCCACGTCTCTGACATTCTTTTCTTTGATTTCAATTGTTTTTTAAAAATTTTTTGCCTTGGTCTGATTTTTTTTGGAACCTATCTTTCAATTCACCATTTGTTCCTTCTGTTCTGTGGCTGTGGAACCCACCCATTGACTTCCCTGGGCCCCCGGGTCCATTTCCTGCGCAGGACTGCACCCCGAGACCGGCTCCACTCTCCTCCTCCTTCCCGGGGCCCGGGGGTGGGCCTGGGGGAGCTTCCGGCCAGGGGCCGCACCTTAGGCCAGAGTGAGGATGCGGGCGCACCTGGGTCTCTGAACACCTCACGGGCAGCACCGTCTGCCCACGTCGGGGCCCCAGCCACTCCGGACTGCCGTGTGAGGAGGTGACATCCTCCTGCACATCTGAGCCGTGGGCATGCCGGCCCCTTGGTCCAGCCTTGTCTCCTATGGACGGCCGAGTGGCAGACACAGGAAGTCCAGAGCCTTGTCACTGTCCCCACTTCTGGCTGTAGTGGAGCGGCTCTCACGTCAGGGCCTTTGGCAACATCTGCACAGGTCCCCGTGGTCCTCATGTGGGGGCTGGGGTTGCCCCTGGCCTATCAGAGGCCAGGGCTGTGGCTCCTTGACCGAAGTGGACACCAGGCAGGCCACGTGGCCGAGAACCCGGCTGTGGAGAGCCGCTCCCCTCACCCCTGTTGCTGGAAACGCAGGTGTTTCAGTGCTGTCCTCACGCCAGACCACAACCTGGTCAGCCGATGATGTCATCGCTGTGACGTCGGGAGGGAAGGGGTCAGTCTTTTCCCTCCTGCCCCCGGCGCAGTTCCGGGGCCCCACACAGAGGGGGCGTGTCATGAATGTCAGTCTCTCAGACCTTCGCCCCTGTGCCGGCCCTGACAATCGTGCCCCGCCCATCTGCACGGGGACAACCCTGGGACCAGGGTGGCAGCCTGCCCTGCTCTGTCCCAGCCTGACCGTGGGTCATTAGACGCCCCCCCTCCGTGTCCCAAAGCAGCCGTGAGTCCTGCCTCCGAGGTCCTCATGGGGCAGGATCAGAATTGTGCGTTTGCTCACCGAGTGAGAGAGGGACCGAGAATGATTCCGTTACCCTGTCAGAGCAATGCAGACATGAATATGTATGATTTTAAAAGAACACATCAGTAAGGAGACCGCAGTCTCTGTTTAGCAAGCGGGTACTAGTGCGTTTATTTCTAGCTCAAAGCGGGGCAACAGTCTGCCCTGTGTCTGTTTGGCAGGTAAGGCTGGTCCAGGAGGGCCAGTTTGGGAGGTGGCCTATGGAGGGGACTTGGGAATGAAGGGGAGTGAGGGCTCCACGTGGCTAGTGGAAGAGGAAGGGACCCCCGACAGGCCAGGAACTGTCCGAGTCCTTGCACAGGGACCTGACCCTTTGATCCAGGGGAGCTGGCCGTCATAGCCTCCACTGACCATTCAAGAGTCACAGAACTTTGTGGCCTGTTTAAGGGTTCACGAGATACCGACAGGGCCCGTGATGACAAAAACCAACTCACATCACAGAAGGACACATCCCCAGTCCTTCAAACCGACACCTGTACGACTCTGAAAATGCTCTAGTCGATAAATACTGCAAACAAGTACATTAAGTCTAGGGGATCTGGTTTCCAAATTAATAGGCAAGACTTAAAACACTAAGCCCCATTAGGTGCAAAATTGAGGTCCTGTCCCTTCTTGGTTGGGAAGCCACAAACCAGGATCTAACACAGTGTCGCTGGGGCCTTAGACATTTCTAATCGCTTCTTCGGTTAAGTTTCGTTGGCGCCGACAAGCAAGCCTTCGGGACCGACCCCGGTTCGGGCTGGCACTGTGAGCTATTCTAGAACTTCTCCAGAACACCCATGCCCTGGCAGGGCACCGAGACTCCTCTGGAACAGAGGACGCGGCCAGAACCTCCCGTCTCCCACAGATCGTTTGTCGGAGAGCGTGTTATGAAAATCGGAGGCGGCCCCCTCAAATATATTTTAAACACTGTTAATGTATTTCCACATGTCACCGTCTGACAGCTCCAGCGTCCTCAGCTCTGCCACCAGGGAAATTTACATGCATTTGAATTTGCTGGGCCAAGCACCGTCTCCCCACGCTCACAGCCCATTTAGCCCCGTGATGTGTTCATCTGTGCGGCGTCTGATAGATTTCTGCCTCTTACCCAAAACAGAGTGTGCGAAAGTGATTCGGGAGCAAAACTTGCTAAACAGACATGCTCCGGCCTCCAGTCCGCGAGAAGCTGGAGCACGTGGGAATGTCCGGGTCCGCATGGCCCCGGTGCATCCTGACTGACCGCCCTCGGCCCCTCCCGAACCCTGCACCCCACGCCCCTTCTCCTTCGCCTCTGAACACAGTCTTCATCTCTTTGCTCAGTTAATCCACAGTGACATCGATCAGCCAATCTGTGCAAAGGCTGGAAGGTGTTAAAGAGCTCGGTTTTCTGCCAATGCACGTTATGACGGTGAGCTCCCTGTTCCCGCCCCTGCCCCATGTGTTTTGGCCATTGTATTTGTCTCTAGGGCTGCAGGAACAATTGGCCACAGCCTGGGTGCCGTGAAACAAGATCGCCTTATTCTCTCACAGCTCCGGAGACCAGAAGTCAAAATTCGGGGTCAGCCGTGTGGGTGCCCTTTGGGGTCCGATGGGAGAAACCAGCCTTCCACCCCTGTGCTCAGAAGGATGTGCCCAGGTGACTTCAGTTCAGTGCAGACACCGGGCAGTGGGGTGCGGCCAATGCAGGCCCCTTGGGTCACGCGGGCCCAGCCTCCAGCACAGAAGAGTGACGAGCTTGTGAGCATGGCTTCTAACCTCTTGCTGATCCTTTAGTATCAAAGGAGAAACCCCCTGAATCTCAGTGTTTCGTAGCGACTGGTCTACAGAGGAGCTTAGGCACCTGTGTGTGTATTGCCAGGGTGGGGGAGCGGGGGTGGCCAGCACAGGAACGGTTGGGGCTATCTGTGTCTGTGAGACAACGGTGGCATAAAGCGACACCCATCGCACTGTCCGTCATGGTCCCGTGGGTTAGGAGTTTGGGCAGGCACTGGCCGATGTTGAACAGTGTCACCCAGGGGTATGCAGTCAGAGACTCTGAGGCAGGGACGGACGGAAGGCTGGACACAGTGGGGACTGTTGGCCAGGACCCCCACAGAGCCCAGGGCAGGCGCCCCACGGGACCAGGCAGCAATGCACAGCCTTTGGTGGCCTGTCCACAGAAGCCACAAAGCCTCACTGTTTTCACGGGGCCACTGTCCCAGCCTGACGAGACTGGAGAGGGGGTCAGGGGCCTCACGCCCTGGTGGGAGGCATGTCAGGTCGCTAGCGGTCAGTGTGAAGTCACCCAGGAGCCACAGGGCTTGGGTTTCCACCCCACCTCTGCCGACGACTCGCCAGCCAACGGTCTTGGGCAGATTAGCCTGCCTCTCCATCCCCAGAAAGGGACAGCGCCACCCCAGAGGTGGGCTCCTAGGACTGAATTGCATAATAATGTAATTACACGGGGGTCCAAGCAGCGACCTCTGGGCCTCACGCAGCCCAGGGTGGCTGTGAATGTTGCCCGACACGAATCGTAAATTTACTTAAAACATGATGAGATGTTTTTGTGACTACATATTGCGATGTATTTAATGTGTGACCTAAGACAACTCTTCTTCCAGTGTGGTGCAGAGACGCCAAAGGTTGGACTCCCCTTCGTGTTTACAACCTTCGATAATCATTAGCTGTTTTTATACGGACCCTCAAGCTTCTCATGAAGATAACCCTTGAGGATCCCAGGCTCTGCAATTACGTGCGACCCATCCCTCATTCATTCATTCACTCACTCATTCATGCGTTGGGTCAGCGTCTGAGTGAACAGCGAGCCCTCAGGGCTGCCTAGGTAGCAAGCCCACTTCCGACGGGGAGTGGAAAGCACACGTGCCCGTCCCCAGGGTCGCAGGCGGGAGAGGTGCAGTAATGAAAGCACCCCCCAACGTAAAGCCCTCCTGGAGACGGGCTCTGCAGAGGTGCTCTGGCGGGAGGAATGTGACCTCCAGGGAGGCCAGGAGAGGGACACTTGAGCCACCATCTGAAGGCCGGAGGGGCAGCCAGGCAGTGAGGAGGGAAAGCAAGGCGTTGTCGCCACACAGAAAGCAAAGGTCTGGGACAGAAAGAATTACAATCACAATTACAATTACAATCAGGTCCAAGGTTCCCAGAGGCGGCCAGCTGGTCATCACACGAGCAGAGAAAGCGTGCATTCTCACTTCATTCAGAGGGCACTGGTGGCCAGGGCACAGGCAAGCCCCTCGCCCGACGGGGGCTCAGAACACAGCCAACGCTGCAGAGGAGCGGGGCTCACAAAGAGCCATCCAGGAGAGGAGACACCCTCGCTCCCGGGTGGCTGTGTACCAAAGACCACCCTCCAGCAGGGAGCAGGACAGTGAGGATGCCAGGACCAGGGGTGAAGCTGCAGATGCAGGGAGTCTGGCAGGAGCAGGGAGCCTCACGCCCTGGGCGGTGCAGGAGGAAGCGTTCCGGCGGCAGGAAGAGCTGGTGGTGGGCAGACAGCGGGACCCCCGCGGATTGCTCCTGTTTGCTCAGGGAAGCGAGAGGCAGGTCTCCGCAGGGAGGTTGGGGGTGAGGGGCACCGTGGGAGCTGAGAGGACAGGAAGAGGGTGGCGGTGGGACAGAGCTGCGTCGGGGAGTGGGAAAGAAGAGGCGCATGGAGAAGAGGCGCCAGGTGGGGTGCCCGGGCCGGCTGGCCGAGCTCTGAACTGAGGTCGTGCCTCTGGGAAGGTCCATCGTCCCGGCAGCACGACTGCAGGTCCAGCCCTCGGGCTGCAGCCTGGAGAAAGGAGAGTCAGGGTGAGCCAGGCCTGGAGAAAGAAGGCAAGGGAATCGGCCGTGTTTGTGGGTCAACGGAAGTGTTTCCATCAAATAATTCCCGCCAGACCATGCCTTCGGGGGAGACGAGAGAAAAGGAGGGAGACACACAGGGGAGGTGTCCAGCCCCTTCTTCCCGCAGGTATGCGGGGCTCACCTCTGCTCAGAGAAGGCCCTGGCTTTGGGTTTCCAGGCTGCCATTGGTCCCTCTGCCTGAAGTGGCCAGCCCCACATCCCGTGAGGCTTCAAATGCCACCAAACCCAGGAAGCATCTCCTGCCAGCCAGCCACACGGCCCTCCTGTCACCGCCCCTGCCTCCCGCTTCTGTAGCCATCTCTGTCCTCATGTCCCTCGTGAGCTTGAAGTCCCCCCCGGCAGATTCATTCACGATTTATTCACCTCTGAGCTCTAGGTCTAGCGTGGTTGTTGACACGCAGTAGGCACTCAATATGCTTTGCAAATGTGTTTTATCCTTGTAGTGTCTAAAACATCCAGGAGGGTGTAAACATGAACTTGTTAAAAGTGCGAAGGACCGAGGAAGTCTAAGGGGCTCAGTTGGCATCACGCCATCGAGAAGCCCGTGGAGCCTCCTCTCTTACCAAAGTGGCGGAATGCGGCCCCCTTTGGGTCGGCGTCGGTCTGTCCGGGACGCGGCGCCCAGCACGGCAGCTGCTCGGAGCCCACAGGCCCCCGGAAGGGGGCGCTGACGGCAATCGGAGGGGGAGGGCGCCCCTGGACCCGAGAGACAGCTTCTTCTGCCTGCCTGCTCCCGATCCAGGTGCGCAGAGCTGGGCAGCGGCCCAAGGAGCTAGGACATGCTGAGAAACCTTGAGAACTTGGACCGCGTCTCTCAAAGCACACAGAGTGCTGCCAGAGTAAACACCACCAAACACAACACAAATATTGGACACCCGGTTACACGTGAATTTTGGGATAAACAGCGAGCAATTTTTTGTATAAGTGTGTCCCATGCACTGTTTGGGACATCTTTATACTAAAACTTACTTGTCGTTTATCCGAGGCATGCTGTGTTCTATTTGGCAGCTGTGGGTACAAATTACTCTCTTCCACCCCCATTCGCACCATGCCCCTCCCCCTACCGCCGGGGCCACAGCAGGACAGAGGGCTGATGAAGCCCTGGTCCCAGCAGACGGGCCTGGGTCCCTCACTGTTGGCTCAGCAACTTCTCACGAGGAACAGCGGCCCCACAGGCAACAGGCCTCGTGGGCTCCAGGGTGTCCGAGTGGGGAGACATGGGGGGAGGGAAAGACACACAGTGGTTTCGAACACCAGCGGATGAGCAGGCTCCACGGCCTCGATCCAGAACCTCACCAGCAGGGAGACCCCAACACTGCGTTCCTGAGCTGGGAGATGCCCGGGGGTGACTTTCTGTGCAGAATCGTAGTCACGTTCAGGTGCTGGGCTGCGTTAGCCTTTCTCCAGCTTATTTTCAGGGGCTGCCCTGCCAAGGAGGACCCCACATCTGCATCAGGCCGCCTGCTCCATCCTCCCCAGGGTCCCACTGGGGACACAAGCACAGATGCCTCTGGGGGGGTGCCTTCCTTCCACAGGACACCCCTGTTCACAATGGAACCGGGAGTCCCACCCCGTGGGCTGATGGCCGACTGTTCAAAAGAAGCTGGAGCCCTGGCCGGTGGCTCAGTTGGTTGGAGCATCGCCCGCTGCACCAAAAGCCTGGGGGTTCGATTCCTGGTCAGGGCACACACGGGAGGCAGCCGATCAACGTTTCTCCCATTGCTGTTCCTCTCCCTCCCTCTCCCTTCCCCTCTCTCTAAAATCAGTGAGCATGTTTTTTAAAAGTAAAGAAAAAGCCAGGAATCTAGATTGGACCGGCAAGGCCTTGACAGCTGTGTTAGAACAACAACGGTGAAATTCTTTAAACGAGCACAACCCGTGTCCGCGGGCCACGGGTGGACGCGGGCTCCCAGGGTGGCGTCCGGCCGGGCTCCCCTTGGCCGTCTGCTGCGGAGTCGGCTCCGGACCCCCTCTGCCGTCAGAAACCCTGATGTCTGATCAGCACATCGCTCAAGGCCTTTTCCTTCTGCTCGGCTCCCTTCCCAGGATGCCATGCGCCACGGGCAGGTCTGACGTGACGGATCTGCTCTGAGCCCTCTGTAGGTAGCAGGGTAGAGTCGGGGCGAGCGGCACTGGGGAGGATGAATGGGGCCTGGATGCAGACCTGTCAGCCCGAACCTCCGGCTCACGGCTCCGCTGGCCCACGCCGCGCACACCTGCGGGCTGTTGACAGTGTAGAAATGAGGCGTTCGGAGGCCATTGGGCACCCCGTGAATCCATACATCCGACCCGCACAAAGGTGTTTAGCACAGGTGTTTCGGTAATTGTGATGCATTAGGAGGCTGCCTCGTGCTCAGCGGCCCTCGGCACTCACGGCCCCACCTGCCGGGAGAGGCTGCGCGCGGGTCGGAGCCCCCTCAGAGGGCCAGACCAGATGCAAGTTTGCTGGCGGAGCCCGCATGCCCTCGGTGCGTGTTCCGGCTCCCACCTGACCTTCGAGGGATCTTGTCAGCCAAAGAGCACTCGGTGTGTGCGCAGCGCTGTCCCGGCCTGGCTCCCTCTCCGATGGGAGGGCCTGCCACGTGGCATGCTGGCAGAGGCCGGGGAGCAGCAGTGCGCAGACGAGGAAGGCAGGAGAGAAATGACCGGGCTCGCACGCAGAGCCGAGATCAACTCCAGAGACTTAGAAGGGGGTCGGTCACATGGGCTGTCAGTGGGCGACAAGGGCCCCAGGGTGGGCAGTTCGGAGTCAGCCATCAGCCTGAGCCCTGGCCCGGTGCCAGGCACCAGGAGCCCCAGCACCAAGGGATGGGGCCGGAGGGGAGAGCAGCGAGGACTGGAGCGGAGGAGGAGGAGGCAGAGGGAGGGGCAGCCTGGCACTGGCAGGGAGGTCGTGCTGGAGCAGTCGGTTTGAGCCACCGGAGCTCCTCGAGCCGCCCACCCAGCCCCAGCCTTCCTGACCTGCAAGTCATAACTGGCCTGCAGACTCCAGGGAGCCAGGCGGCACACCTCTTTCTGCAGGTAAAGGCGGCCCAGAGCTCCAGGTCCACCTGCCCCTCCGCCTGACCTCCGTCACCCAAGAGGGAGAGAGCAGAGACAGGGACCGGCCACAGGCTCGCTGCTGCACGCTGCAAACCCGGATACAGGGGTGCTCTGCAGAATGGGAAGGGGCAGGAGGACACCCCCAAAGGCAGTCTGCCTGCACGCCCCAGCTGTGGATGCCGCTGCACGTGGGGGACGCCGGCAGCCAAGGGGACAGCCACCATCCAGAACGCCATTCGGCACCTCTCTCGTTTTTAAGTCACATTCAGTGTTATTTCCCCATCACCACGTGTCAAACTTTGCGCTTCTGAAAACCAAAGGCGAACATCCGCGGTGGGGGCGGCTTTCAGGGGGCGGGCGTCTGACGCCAGGAGCCGCCTTCCCAGGCGGGGATGGGAGCCTGGCCTGGGGGTGCCGGGGGCACCAGGGCAGAAACGAACAGGGATCCCCCACGCCTCTCCACGCCAGGGGCCCCCGCAGCTTGAAGCCTGCTTGCACGATCACACCCACACACTCCCACCGTCCCCCCTGCCTGCAGAGGCCACACAAGCTCCACACGTGGGGGCCGGGGGTGTGGCTCTCAGTGTTCCGGGCTGAGGCCTGCAGGGCTGGGCAGCCACCTCCCACGGGAGTCGGGGACCACCGGCCTCCGATTCCCCTGTCACCTACAAAGTCTCTCTCCTTCCCACTCTGAGTACCTGTGTCTCCTACTTGGTGTTTATAAAAGTAGTTTGAGCCACTACCACTGTATTAAAGAACACCACGGAAGATGTGGAGGGCACGTCCAAGGGGCAGAACACACCTCCCCACCACCAACAGCCACCCCTCTACCGGTGGCAGGGGGAGGTGAGGCCCTAGAGACATCACTGGGTTCAGGTGAGGTCACGAGGACGGGCCCTCACGATGGGCTGAGGATCCTTACAGAAGAGACACCAGCCAGCTGGTTGACTGTCCCCCATGTGAGGACAGAGGAGGACAGAGGACAGAGCCCTCACCAGCACCCAAGCACGCCGGGCACCTGGGCCTTGGGCCCCCAGCCTCCTGAACTGTGATCAGCCCCTGTTGTTCCAGCCCCGCTCTGTGTGGTTGTGTCCGCTGTCCGAGCCGACTACGGCAACACCCTGAGAGATGGAAGCTAGAATTTTTGTGAGAGTCAAGAAAGGCTCCAGGCTAACATCCACAGAGCTCTCCTCTGCTTCGTGGGGAAAGACAAGACCCACTCTTTAAAAAGATAGATTTTATTTCTCTTTACAGAGAAGGGAAGGGAGGGAGAGGAACACTAGTGTATGAGAAATACATCAGTCGGTTGCCTCTTACGCGCCTCCCCACTGGGGATCTGGCCCACAGCCCAGGCATGTGCCCTGACTGGGAATCGAACCCACAACCCTTTGGTTCGCAGGCTGGCACTCAATCCACTGAGCCACACCAGCCTGGGCCAACCCAGTGTTAATGACGGGTGGAAAGCCCCTTCTCGGAGCTCAGCCATGTGAGCAGACCCCCCATACAACAGGACACGACTTGCCCAGACACACGACTCCTTCTCATGCTGGATCTGCAGGCGGTCCTGGCCCCAGACAACCTCTTCCCAAGCATCAGGACCGGCAACCAGCCCTGGCCGGTGTGGCTCAGTGGGCTGGGCATCGTCCCACAGAGCCAAAGGTCGCCGGGTCGGTTCCCAGTGCGGGCACATGCCTGGGCTGCGTGCTGGGTCCCTGGTTGAGGCACGTAGGAGGCGCACCTGAGCGAGGTTTCTCTCTCTTTCTCTCTCCCTTCCCCTCTCTAAAAATCAATTAAGTAATTAAAATTTAAAAAGAAAAGACCTGCAACTAGTCAACATCCAACCAGGAAATAACCCCCTCTGGCCCCTCACCCATCACCCCCACCTGGGCGGAGCTCCCCACAGCCAGGACCCCCCACTGCCAACCTGGCAAGAGACAGCCAGGCCACCACGCCCCGAAACCGACCCTGCCTTCACGGACTCCCCTTCCATTTCTAATTTGGTTGGTGTTTACTTTCCGTTTTTACTCCAGTCAGCTTCGCCAGCGATGTGTAAATATTATTGTTGCTGCTCCTCCTTTCAAAGAACTATCTCTTGGATGCATTTCTCTTTTCCATAACTTCTGGGGTTTTTTTTTCCCTCTGTCAACTAAAGGATGAAGCCTCTGAAAGCTCCTGTCCTCTGAAGTTTATTTGGGTTTGTTCCAGGCTCTGTTTAGCGCCCATTTGTTTTGTATTTGGATCAAAGGGTAATCTTTTAATTGGAAGATTTTATAATTTTTACTTATATCCTCCCACGTTACAGAAAATTTTTCATAAGGGATGGGTAGTTTCTGCTTTGGCTGAAGAGTCCGGCAGATGTCTGTCTGTTATTGTTTATATTAACCACTCTCCCTCTGCCCCCATTTCGTCTGCTTCCGTCCAAGAGCAAATTAAGGTCTCTCCTTATAACTCGGTTCCTCTTATCACCCAGCCTCTCCACTGCTATTTTTAATTGATTTTTAAAAAATACCTCAGTGCTGGATTATTCAATTCTATCCATGGAGTTTAGTTAATGCCATGGATTCATTGGTTTAGTATTTTTATCAAAATGAATTGGATTTTTATCCAATTTTTAAAAATTGAGCACACTTTATCTGTCTCCGCCCTTTATTGTTAATCCTTTCTTTTTGTATAGATGGGCGTCTGTCTAATCAGCAACGCCTTGTTAGGCGTTGGTCTTGAATTCACCATGGACTTGACTTTCTGATGGACGAGTTTAAAGCCTCGCGGCCACTGATGTAACCATGAACACGGATGGTGCTGTCAGCATTCCGAGAGTCTTCATCAGGGACAGTCATCGACCCATTAACCGTGATCTCTCCGGCTCTCACTCAAAATTATTTGTAAGGTAAGCATTTCACCCTTAAGGCTGCTGCAGCGTGAAGACGCCGCTCGTACGTGCGAAGCCTCAGACACCACAGCATTTCCCAGCATCTCATCCGCATCGCCCCTTTAACTTCTTTTCTGGAGGATGAGGGCGGGGCTTGCCTTCCGATGTCCTTGCCCACTTTTTATTACCTGAGTCCTACCTTCTGGGAACGCTGTCTCGTCTTTCGTTTGGCACCCTGCCTCCACTCATTCATTCACGGAGTCAATATGTATTCGGCTCGCGCTCTGCAAACAATGCTCTAAGCACAGAGGGTCCTACCGGGAGAGGGGCAGCCAGCGTCCGGGGTCTGAGCCCTGCCCTTCCAGCAGGGAGGGCAGACGCCAAGGGAGTGCGCCACAGGAGGCCGGGAGCCCCGCAGGGAGAAGTAGAGGCGGGGCAGGGGAAGAAGAGGAGCCTGCAGAGAGCTCTTCGCCGCACCGGTCAGGGAAGCCGGTGGGTTAAGCCGGGATTTGAATCCGGACTTGAATGAAGACAGGAGTTAGGTCCGGTGACTAGCTGGCAGGGAGAGGGCCGGGCAGAGGAACCGCCAGTGCAAAGGCCCTGGGGCCCCTGCGGTTCGGTAACCATCAGCCAGGAACTGAGTGGGGCTGGAACGGGGAGAGGAAAGCTGAGACCAGTGAGGTCAGGCCGCAGGAGTGGGGGAGAAGGGCTGAAACAGAAGAGGGATGTTTCGAGAAGGTTTTGAGCAGAAAAGTGGTTTGAATTTGTGTTCTCATTAAATTTCCAAAGGATCCCTCTGGCCACAAAGTGGGAATCAGGCTGCAAGGAGAACAGGCATGGGCGGAGGCCCCAGGCCGGGCCCCTTGGAGTCTGGTGGCCGCAGTAGGCAGCGAGGCCTGGCCAGAGCTAGAGGCCCATCAAAGCATCGCTAACCATCTGCCCACGCTTCTGACCCGGGGCGGGGCGGGAGGAAGCGGAGGCTGAACGCCCTCAGGCGTCGGGAAGATCACAGCAGGTCAGACCTACCCGTGGCCCCTCCACCCCTCCGGGTCTCACCTACGTCCGCGCCACCCAGAACGGTCCGACTCCCACTCCGGCGTTTCACTTACCTTTCCAACAGGCGGTGAGGTGCACGCTCAGCCAGAGTGTTCTCCTGTGATTACATTTTTATCCAAGACCTCTGTTCCAGGCCTCCTACCGGTGCCTTCCTGGGATCCCAGGAGAAAAGGAATGCTGAGGGTTAAGGTCCGGGAATGGCGAGCCTTGCGGGTCTTTCTGTTGCCTGCGTGTGACGATGACGCATGGGCTCCTGTTCTAGGCTGAGTGGCATCGCCCCAAATCCATACGTGGAGCCCTACAGCCCAGGGCCTCCAAACACGGCTGTGTTTGGAGACAAGTCTTTGAAGGGGTGGTTACGTCACGACGAAGCCCTGGGACCTCAGCCAGTCCCTGTGCAAAGAGGAAACGTGCACCCACAAAGAGGGAAGGCCACCCGAGGGCGTAGTGGGAGTGTGGCCTTCGGCAACCCGCAGAGAGAGGCCTCAGGGAAACCGGTGCTGTGGACGCCGCGATCTTGGGCTTCCAGCCTCCGGGACCAAGCAGAATAAATTGCCGCTGCCCCGCCCCCCGGCCGGCTGGTCCGCCGCAGCAGCCGCGGCCAAACCTGGGGCCACCTCGGGATCCCCTAGCTTGCGCCCTGCCCCCCAGGGGAAGCCGCCACTCAGCCGGTGGCACCCCTGCCCGGGCCAGAGGCTTCCCAAGCCCCAGGCTGGACCCCCGCTTTCAGGGTCCCCGTTCTTCAGCTCAGTCACTGGGGTGACATTTAGAACGTCTTCGTGGAATATTCAGGAATCCTAGCAGCTTTAGGGGGTGGCTTGTATTGGAAATTTATTTTTTTCACCGCCCCCTCCCTGCCCTACAGTGATTTTATGAGCATTTTAATGGGAAGCAGGGACTGGGCCCAGGGACATTGCTAATATTCCCCCCCGCCATGACCCTCTTGGACAAGCCCTTTCAAACACTTGGTTGTCACTAAATTCAAGGTCGCCCCACTCGGCCGCACGTGCCCTGCCGATGACATTTCTGGCTGGATTGTGTGCTCACCATTTTTTTTAGCGAAGAGGTGTTCCTTTGAGAGGCAGCCAAGCCGATCTCATCGGAAGTTTACGAGAAAACCCAATATGCTCGGCCCCACCGTCGAGGGGTCTCGAGCCAGCGAGCAGATTTGCGCGCAGCTCCCGAGCAAACGCGCGGCGCCTCCTCGCCCCGTCCTGCGCCGCCTGGCTCCGGAGCGCTCTCTGGGGCGCCGCGTGCCTGCCAGAATGTTCATGACATCACTCACGTTATTAATAATTACAGGTTACTCACAGATGGACGGGCAGATGGACACACGGCGACAGAGATTTGTTTAATCTCAGCCAGGCTATTTCCCCGACACGGCTCCCTTTGCCCACTCTTGTGCCTCCCTGGAGAAAACACTAATGAAAAAACAAAATGTCTATGAGAGAAAAATGAAAATCCTGTCAGAGGGTGGGTTGTTTTTTGTCTTTCTTTCTCATTCTCCCCGTCCAGGAGGAGAAAATGTCCTGTCTCTTTCCCCTTTCCCAGCCTGGCCTGCGGAGCGTGCTCCTCTGTGAGCCTTTGAGCTGTAAACGCTCAGGAGGGAAGAGAGTCCTGTCGCTCCTCCGGCCCTCGGAGCGCTGCGGGCTCGGTCTGTGATCCGGCGTTCACGCAGGGGCCAAGAGTCGGGGCTGCCTCTGTGCGTGTGCGTGCGTGTGTCTCCTCCCGGGTTTCCGGGGGGTGGGGGCGGGGACGCAGCATTTCTGTCCGCAGCACCAGGGCCCTCGCGTGGACGCACGCGCTCGCTGGACGCAGGGCCGCTGGGCGCCTCTCCCCGCTCAGCTTTGGGAGTGACCGGACCCACTGCGGTCAGGCCATCAGACCAAAGCCGTCCTGGGCCCAGACGTCCCGCAGGCTGTCCGCACAAGGACAGTAGGGACAGCTGCCTATCAGCTGACCCTCCTACAAGCTTCAGGGGGAAGAACTTTCCAGACCACAGAAGAGCATGGTCTGCAACCAGGTCAAAACTAGGTGCTCTCAGTTTCTGAGACACGGGGGGGTGGCCCGTACTCTCCACGCACTCAGGCAGCTCATACTTGGTCTCAGAGTGTCGTCCATTGTCCCTCAGCCTCCTGGGCCCTCCCTTCTGCTCCACCTCACGCAGCAGCTCCACAGTGGGCCTCACACACCCCACCCCACTGCCTGCCCGCTCAAGCGGTGTCCAACAGTGAGCCACGACTCAGTAACATGCGGCTCACTTCTCAGCCTCTGCCTGGCACCGTCGTCTTCTCTGCTCAGTTCTGGGGTGCGTCTCCCACTAAGCGGGAAGAGTTGGCACCCTCTTTCCGAGGAACGCCAAGGGCGGACAGAGCCGTGAGACCTTGGCCTGCCGTTCGCTGAGCCAGGCCTCCGGGACATCCCGTTAACGCCTGCCGTTCCTACGGACTCTAGACGCGTCACGCGTGCGGCCGTGGATTAAAGGACACATCCGGCTTGTTTGCCGTTGGAACGACGGGACGCGACTGGAGCCTCACCCACCCGGGGGGAGAGAAAGAGGTGTTTCCGGAAAGCAGCTCACCTTAGTGGTGTCTGCCTACCCAAAGCACGTTGGGGCAGAAGCGTTCCTGACCGTTTTTTAAACACCCAGGTCCTTGACTACATCCAGCCTGCCTCGTGCGGACTCCCTGCCAAGTCCTTCCGTGTGTGCAGATGCCACCTGCCACCCGAGACCCGGCCACCCGGCTCTCGTGCAGCTGTGGAAAGCTGGCCCGCACCAGCCAGCCCGTCCTCCACGGCCCAGCCTCAGAAACACCGTCTCTGCCGCGGACTCATCCCAAGCCCGTGATGACCAACAGAGTCTGTATTTTTCCTTCTTTTTTCTGGACTAAATAGTTCTGTTTTTATTTTCTAATCATTTTGCATTTTTCAATTCCAGGGACATGCAATATTAGTTTGTAGTGCACCCGCCCCCCCAGTGAGTAGACATTATGTAACCCACTAAATGGTCGTCCCGATACATCTAGTGCCCATCTGACACCTTTTTCCTGATAAGACCCAACCCACTTAAAATGCTAGAAAGGTTGCCAATGTAGCTATTTTGCAGAATTGACCAATTCTCAGCTGTGAGGCCTTAATGCATGCAGAATGCCCGCTGCATAGTAACTGCTTAATAAATACGTTCTTCTTCAATAAAAAGATGCATAAATATAGCAATGTGGACTCTGTCCCCCCAGATGAAATCCCCTCCCTCCCAGGGCCAAGGGCAGGTCATTTGGAAACCAGTGAATGGCAGAGAGAGAGAGAGAGGGAGAGCCATCAGGCCGTCCCGGTGAGATGCACACTGCACGCAGCTTATTAAATATTGAAGCTCTTCAGAAAGGTCCACTGACCACAGAGTCCAAACCATCCACAACAACTGGAAATATCTGGTTTCTGCAAGTCACACCCAACCGCCCAGACCTGGTCGACGGAACCACGGCCACCGGCACTGGGTGGTTTTCTGCCAGCACAAAGCGATTTCCACGGGGGCTTTCCCTGGATTCTCAAAAACACACATGCGGACCCGTTGGCCGGGCTGGCACTCCGGGCCGGAGGCGGCTAACGGGCCCACCGGGGGCTCCTACCTCTGACCTCGGCTTCATTAGCCCAGTGCCTGCGCCCCCCGAGCCAACCAGGCTGCTGAAATATGAATCAGCTGCTTTCTCCCAGCTCCCCATTCCGCGGGCAGAGGCGCTAATGAGCGGGGCAGTGGCCAAAGAGCACCATGGGAGAAGAAATGGATTTGGGGAGGCTGCTGATTGGCTGACCCACCTCTGGACAACGGTGATGGGGATCGAGAGGTTTCAAAGCAAGACTCACCCACCTAATGGGCCCTCTGATGCCCCCCACAGCCTTGCCGCCATTTCCGGGCTCCTCAGTCCCTCCAGGCCCCTCCCCCACCCCCAGGTCCTCACCCCCACCCCATACACACCACCCCCAGACTTATCCTTGCCAGCTCCAGAGCTTGAAAACAAAGGTGTGCTCCACTAACCTCAACACCCTCCTGCATTTGCAAAAAGGAAAAGCAGGCACCTGTATGCGGACATTAAGCTCCCACAGTTTCCAGGTTTCCCGACCATGCAGGGCTGGCCAAACTCATCAGAGCCGAGCGCGTCCCAGCTCCGCCCACGCCCCAGCTCCTGCCCCGCCGTGGGGTTTGCAGAGCCCACCCTGACCACCTGCTCCCGTCCCCTCTGGTCACATCGTCCCCTCTGCCTGGTCCCCTCCAATCCCAGAGCGGTCTGATTCCTCTTCATAAGCCATAGTTTCTACTGACTTCTGAAACCGGTTTTGAACTTGTGACCTTGATCGCCCTTCGTGAGCAGATTTTTCCAACATCATTGCCTCTCCACTCTTTGGGCTTCATCGACGGATGATGCTGAGGCCGGCCTGGCAACCCCATTTTTCTTAGCGGCGCTAAGCAATCATCATTCGTCTTGAAAATTGGCTCATTCCTCCAAATGCATTCAGGAGGAGGCTGGGTGTCTACTCCAATGAGGATGGGGATCTTAAAGAAAGCACCCCCACCTCCTTCCCACCTCCGAACGCCGATATGAAAAAGAGACGGAGATGAAGTGTTCTCCAGGAGGAGAGACTCGGGGCAGACAGACATTGAAATGCATGAGGTGAAATACTCCCGAAAATAGGGGCTCAAAATTCCATTCCGTAATGAAACAAACACCAGTCATGGTGGGGGGGGGTGCAGAATTCTAATCGCACAGGTAGAGATCAAGCGCGTATTGCATCTCCATGCAAAACAAACTGACTTCTCACAACTCAGAAAGGAATTAGAATTATTCATTCATAACTTCCTAGATGAGGCTTCGCCTCCAACGTCTCACTGATCCCTGTTTTCATCACAACCGGGAGCCAGACGTAAAGCTTTTTATTTCGCCCACATCTGAGCCCCTCAGAGGGAGGAAAGAGATGGCTCCGGCCTATTTTTTTTTAAAGTGTGTCATCAATAACTCCGGACCAAGGCCACGTGCCCAGTGCCCATCAGAGAACGTGCTGGCACTCGAGTGGCCCTCAGCGCCATGCACACTGGTCCTGCTCCGGGTGGAAAGGTCAGCGTGAACCAGGGGCCAGGGCACTAACCTACCCACGGCCGGGGGTAACTTCTTTGCCTCCGCCCGCACTCGTTTCCCCCAGGGTGAGGCGGGCCGAGCTGTGTCAGCTGCTGGTCACGTGTGCAACGGCTTCTTCCTCCTCCCGGCCAGAATCAACCCACCGTCTGCAAGGGGTGCTGCCCATTTCCGATGCCACCAGAGGTCCCAAAGGCAATCATCTTCGTGTCCAGTAAAAACTGTTCTAAAGGCACCCCTCACCCACGTCACAGTCACCCCCCACTAGGAGGCACAGGGAGACGTCACCTCCCCATGCAGACAGCGTGATCAGGGGCCCCTGACCCCGGAGCAGGGGTAAACGGAGGCCTGCCTAGAAATTCCCGTGGCTTCGCCTAAGCTTGTGATTCAAGTGGGAATGAGCAGACGCTGTGTGTGTGCATGTGTGCATTTGCACGCAGGCGTTAGGGCAGGGAGGAGTGGTTAGACAGCCGGTCGGCAGTATCTGCCTGGGATCCTCCCTGGTCACCCAGCGCCTGGAGGGGCCCAGGACTCACTTGGGGAGGGGAGGCCAGAGCTCCGAGAGAAGGTCGCTCCTCCCTCAGTCTCCGCCTCTGTTAAAACCTCCTCTGAAGCCCAGCTGGCCAGGCAGGCTTCCCCCTTCCACGGATGAAATTCAGGGGCTGGTTTTAAATGGGGGCTGCCTCTCACTCGGGTACAAAGACCACGTTCCTGAAAGGGGAACAATGCAGAACGTGCCCCGGCACTGCAGCTCCTCGTAAACCCCTGAAGCCCCCGAGGGCGGCGACCACCCCCCCCACCCCCCGCCTTGTTCAGCTGCCCTCAGAAACACCCGATTGTCACCGTGTCTCACAGTTAGCCTCCCATAGCCCTCATCGGGACCCCCTCCCGGTCTCACCAGTGAAACGTTCAGCAGAGCCCATGCCGCCTGCTGGTGTAGAACTGAGCGTCTTCTGTGGACACAGCCCTTGTTTCATGATTTTAAGCACCAGAACTGACTTCCTGAAAACGGCCAGGCTCCAACTAGACGGAACGTCCTTCGGGTGCGTCATGGGACGGACTGTATCCCCAGAACGTGTTGAAGTCCTAACCCCCACCCCGGGGCCTGTGATGGGACCTTGTTTGGGGACAGGGTCTTTGCAGAGGGTCAAGTGACGGCGAGGCCATTAGGATGGACCTGACCCAGGTGACTGGTGTCCTTATGAGAAGGGGAAAGTGGACCCGAAGACAGACCGCAGAGCGGGGAGAGGAAGGGAAAAGTCAGGGCCAAGACGGCCACCTACACGCCAAGGATCTCCCGAGGCCACCAGGAGCAGGGGAAGGGCCTGGCACGGATTCCCGAGCAGGCCTCCCGACTCTGAGACGGGGTTTCTGTTGCCGCCAATCCGGGCTGTGGCATTCATTATGGCAGCTGCGCTGACCAGGACCAGGTGTCAGGACGATGACTCCCGTCACCGAGAGGCCTTTGGCAGATGGTGCCAGCCCTGTGGGCGGTGTGGTGGTCCTTCTCCCACCCCCTCAGGGCCCTGAGCTCCCATGGGTGTGGCCACTAGGGATCAGTGTCAGGAGACTGAACGTGCACCCAGACAATGGCCAGACCACAGGTGGCGGCAGGACTCTGGCCCCCCGCCTCTGCCGCCACCAGCCCGGGAAGGCCACCCACGCCCCCTGCCACACTGACCAGGACGGGCAGCACGAGGGCAGGGACAGCCAGCTTCCCTCGGCTCCGCTCCCAGCGCAGGGCCGGCAGAGAAGGCCACACAGGCTCCCGAGTGCCCCCGGGAGCCGCCCCAGGTCGCCGGGGCCCACAGCCCCTCTCCGTCCCACTGCAGACCGCACCCCTCTGCGCCTGCCTTCGTGTCTCCGCCCCACACTGGGGAAGGTGGCCGCACCCTGGTCGGAGCAGCTCCTCACACACCCTCTGCCTGGTGTCCCTTGGGTGCTGACCCTTTCTTTCTGCAGTCTGCCTCCCTATTACATCACAAGGGCCACGAGGGGCCAGCTCGATGCCTGGCACATGATAGCTCTCAGGAAGCATCTTTTGGGAGGTGGAAAAGGAGGATCGATGCTGTCACAATGACAAGTGTTTGTTGAATGACTGAATGTTTTCCTGCAACTTGTGAGGATGACCAAATACGACCACAGAACGTGGGGCTAAAGTGTGAGCGCGCTGGGCAGCCCTGGGCTTCGGTCCGACGGGGGAGACGGCCAGATCGTGAGCTTCCGGCTTCCTACACAACACGCACGCCTCCTTCAGCCTTATTTATTGTGGTATTTTTGAAATTATAATAAATTTGCTTTCTTCTGAATATTCAGATGCTTCAAAAGGTACCCAAAGGATGGGATTGGCCCCGGGGGAAATATGCTATTATGTGTGCACACCATGTTTTGCATAGGCTTTCCGTCATCTACATAATTTATGTGCTTCTGCATAATTTTGCCTCTTTTTATGTTTTCTATGTATTTGCGAGATAATCTAGAAATCAGTTTCCTACCATCACAAGTGCAGAAAGAACTCAAGCCGACTCCTTCACCCACTCGGCTCTCCTTCCCGCGAAGCGCTGCCAGAAGCCCCGGGAGACCGGCGCCTTCCCCGGGCGCCAGACATCAAGGCGGGGAAGACGGGGCGGCTGGGGGAGCTCTCAGAAATGAAGCGGAGCCTCGTCCACTTTCGTGCTCTTCTGAGTGTTCGCCGGGGTCTCTGATGGATGGTGCTGGTGTCTTGAAGCTCTTTAAACTGTTGATAATCCTCACGTTGGTTTTGAAACAGAAAAATAATGCCAAAATTAATGGATTTTTAGAGCTTCTGATGTGTTGGGTGCATTCAGATTTCCCCGACGTGGAGGAAGTCCCTCATCTAGGGAGCAGGTGAGCTGTCCAGAACTCTGGCTGGACTTGAATTGATCTTTCTTTCTCGGCAGCCTCTTCTGTTTTGTTTCAAATTTCCTTCTCCCTCGTGCTCTCGGTGCCGCCCAAACCTCCTTCTAGCGCAGTTGTCCGAGGTGGACTGGAGACGCCTCCCTGGGCAGGGGCCCCACGGACTGGCTCTTGGGCCTGGGCAGCCTTCGCGAACGGGCCGGCCCACCCAGGGGCCTCACCGACACCCACAAGGCGCCGAAACTCCGTCTTCGCCTCCTTTTCCGTGAAGGCATAGTGGTGCACACTCAGCACTGTGCACGAGTCCCTTCTGGACCAAAACAGGGAGGGAAAGGGAACCTCGGCCATTTTAGAGATAACCTTACTGTTTTCCTCATTTTTGTAGATAAAGAAACAGAGCAAGAGAGACCCCGGAGTCCCACAGCCATGCGGCGAGGCAGGGGCCAGAGTACAGATGAGCCCCTCTACCTTCTGACTCTTGGTCCGGACCGATCTGGCCAGCAAAGCCCCAAGGGGCTGGCTTCCATGAACCCATGCACATCTGCCAGTCTGGGGCACCCACTTCCAGGAAGCAGCCAGCCGAGGAAGAGGGTGCAGCCCCTGGACTAGGGCCAACCCGCTGACCCCAGGGGCTTGGGCCTCTTCCAGGTGCCCATGACCCTAGGCACTCGCCCGTTGCTCCCCAGCCTCAGTCACGAGACCCTCTGCGCAGCACGACGTGACTGTAGAGACCACCAGGCCCTCCAAGCCATCCCCCCCACTCTGTCTACATCATCATTGCAAAGACACCCAGCAGCCAAGCAAGAGAGGCCAAAGAGAAAGTGCCAGAACAACAGAGCGACCCGCAGATGAGACTCCAGGACAATTCTTCTGAGAATTCTGAGCTAACAAACGGATTTCCTTCCAGAGCAGAAAGAATACTTACACACGGAACGTGTAGAGCATTGGCTCCATGAGGGATGTTGATTCAGAACGCGTGATTTGTGCAGAATCAGCACCGACGTCCACGACAGCCAGCGTAAACCCCACGGAACCGACAGGAGTGGGGCGCCTCTCCTCCCAAAGCAGAGCCTAAAAAGAGAGCGTGGGAGGAAGAAGCCACTTTCGGTGGCCACGTGAATATCACGCACCTGAAAGCCACGCCCGAGACAAGAACCCGGGGTGCCTGGGACCCTGGCTGCAGAACGGAAGACTCCGGCGCCTTTGCCACCACGCCAGGCTCCAGACGGCGCCAGCAGAGCTGCGGGACGGCATGTCCCGTCCGAGTCCCGGGCAACCTTTCAGCGGAGGCGTCCCTCCACCCGCCCGCAGGATGGACGGGGCTCGCCGAGAGAACCGAAATGCGAACGAAGCACACAACGCTTACGGTGAGACAGCCCCTCAGTGTGGTTTAGACTGTTCCTTTCCAGGCTGCATGAGAAGTTGCTGGAAGGAAAGGGATCCAACCCTCTGCAGTCTACAGGATCGTTGGTGCCAGGACGAAGGACAAGGGAGCCGGCCACCGCGAGCTCCGGATGGGACAGAGGTGGCGCCCTGGGCCCTGGAATGCAGCCGACTCTCCCACCTTCTCCTGCCCGCACGGGCTGGGCAGGCCGGACACCATCTCTCTTCCGGGCAAGCGAACGCTCTTTGCAAATATGCCCCGTGCCCTCGAAGCTGTCTGGACATCGGTCTTGGCTCTGGCTGGTCAGAGTAAAAGGGCTAGAGGACAACCCAGATGTCATGGAACATGTCACCAGGCTTCGGTGGAACCTCCAGAGGAGCTCTGGACCTCCCGAGGACGGTCTCCTGTGCCGAACGCACAGCCCGGCCCGCAGGAACCGAAGATCTGGGACGACGTGCAGGATGACGCCGTTCTCGGGCCACGGGCGGGAGCAGCTGCGCCCCTCTTCTCTGTTATTCGTTGTGATGAGTACGTTTAACTCGCGCCTCTTGCAGATGCGTGCGGCAAATAGCTGAGAAAATAATGAACGT
The DNA here is from genome assembly GCA_028533065.1 of Trachops cirrhosus. Classification (NCBI taxonomy): domain Eukaryota; kingdom Metazoa; phylum Chordata; class Mammalia; order Chiroptera; family Phyllostomidae; genus Trachops; species Trachops cirrhosus. Next base: position 154,439,881 of record CM052542.1, on the reverse strand, counting down.
GTATGGAAAAGTTCAGACGAAGTTGAAAAACAGGGAGGCTTATTAATCACTCTAGTGTCTGGTTACATAAACGCACGCAGACGGTCGCTTTAAATTCAGTTTTAAAACAACTAGCAAAATATCTAGTTACTCTCCGAATTCTTTCCCATGGTCTTCTTGGGGTAACAGTGGTAGTATTTCTTGTATGTTATGCTCGATCTGGAAGATGTCGTGAGCCAGAAGTCAGCGTGTTCGTGATCCTTCTTCCGCGTCCTGGAACATAAATGCTGAGATCTCCATAAATCTGACAGCATTAGACTCGTGCACGACAAGAGTAATGGCTTGGAATGATATTTCTCACGATAGTGTCCACGGCCAAGGGCTCACAAACCTATTCCAGGGGACTTTATCAGTTACTTGAGAATTTTTAATTTTTTTCTGTTGTCAGTTGGCTGAAAGTCTAAAAAAAAAGTATTTGTGTAATATAAAAACCTCTCTTTCACTGCGATAATTTTCCATCAAAAGCCATGTCTATGGAATAAAATTTCAGTTTCTGAAGTGGCTGTTTCTCTTCCTGGGGCTTATGGAGTCCCTGGAGGTTCTCAAATGTACTTGTGGGATTTTTCCTTGGCGCTTTCTCTTATGGAAACATCACTGGATTCCGATACCGCGACTTACAGAAATAACATACTTCAAGCCAGTAGGCCCCTCGTGCAACTGACATCCTATTTGTCTCTTTTTTTTAATAAAAAAAGAGAACACTTACTCACCCACACAAAAGCTAATAGTGGGCATTTAGTTGTTCAATGTATTCTGATGACAAGACTTGACATGCGTGTCTAAGATCTGCGACGGACACACCCCAAGGGGGCCCACGACCCTCGTGGCGTTCCCACCCTCACCTGCTGTGGCCCTGGCGGCCGGGCCCTCAGGCGTGGGGGGCCTGCGACTCGCTTCTAACCGATCAAGTCTGATAAAGCGGCGGGAGGTAAGAGAATACACACACACCATCACATACACACGACCTCGTACACACGATTGTGGTGCATGTGATCACGTGCACATGGCTATACATGACCAGTGTACACAATGGTGTGCACAGGGTCACGTGTGCACGATGACATGCATGTGACCGTGTGTGCACGGTCACATGCACGTGATCATGTCCACGAGATTGTGTGGGTGTGGCCATGTACACACACTGCTTACATATGATCACATGCACATGGCTATACATGACCAGGTGTACACAATGGTGTGCATAGGATCACATGTGCACGATGACATACATATGACCGTGTGTGCACAGTCACATGCACATGATCATGTCCACGAGATTGTGTGGGTGTGGCCATGTACACACACTGCATACATATGACCATGCGCACAGGGTTGCATACCCATGGCCGTGTCCACATGGCCATGCACACATCGTTACACTCACATGGTCATGTCCACAAGATCATGTGCATGTGATCGTGCACACGCATCATGTACATGTGACTGTGTACACACGATCGCATGCACATTGTCCCATATGCGTGACCACATGCTCATGATCACGGACACATGGTCGCGTACACATGATCGCATGCACAGGATGAAGTTGCCTGCGGTCGTAACACCTGTGTCCTCAGACACTCACCCTCTGCCCTGCGAGTGTGCTCAGGGCCACCTGCCCCTCCTCGTCACCGTGGAGGGCCACCCCTGCGGCCCCTCGACCACAACAGAGCTGCTTTGCTCACCGTGACGCCGCTGGTCCCCGGAGACCTGACCTCAAAGAAGAGCTTGGGCAGAATTAAATGCAGTACCCAGGACACTGTTAGTGTCAACGACCCGGTTTGTTACCGGTTTAGACACATTTTGCCTTACCGTGGATATAGTCGGCAAAACTCCGGAGAGGTCAGACGAGTGAGAAAACACACACAATCAGGAACGCTGTCGTACTTATCTTCCCCACGCACACCACACACATTTTTAAATAAACCCAAGTAAGTTCAACAAACAGCGGTTCCTCTTGCTCTGTAAAAACACCTGCTCCCCGGATCCCTGGGTGGAAAGTCAAGTGCTGATTCTCCGCCGGTACCACAAGGGACGCGCACTTGACGGAATGGATTTGTGTTCACGTTCAAGAGCCCCGTCTGAGAGGCCGGACGGGCTCTGGCATGGGCCACGGGGAAGGGCCGCAGGTGCCATCCTTGGCGACGTGCTGCTGTGTCCCCGTGGATTCCAGGGACGCTGCACCTGCCCCGCGCACCGGAATCGGCAGGGATGGCCGACCACAGGAGTGACAAAGTTCTGCCCAGACTTGCTCACACGGAGACCAGTCGTTACAGGCGGCGGGGATGGCTTTGGGTCTCAATCGGTGCACTTGCTCCTGGGAAGTGACAACGCTTCCCGCGGAATGTGACATTCCTGAGCAGAAACATGTCCCGGTTTCAAGGGGAACTGTGATGAGCCTCACCCAGGCCACATTCTCAATGACTTCAGGGTCCGTCCTTGCCAGTGCGTGGTTCAGGCCCTTGACAAATGGGGACGGAAGAAGTGAGGCCTGTGACTTTAAGTCCTTCCCATCCAAGCGTCCCCCAACCCTAAAAGTACTGCCCCGTGTTCAGGCTCATGCTAGATGACACCTCCCAGCTCCTCTTACACTTAGGTGTAGCCGTGTGACCATCTTCTCCTCCAGGGACCGTGAGCCAATGTGGGCAACACCTTCTGTGTGATGCTTCTTCTAGTCAACTGTCGCCCACGCCCAGCCTGGCGTGGCCCGGGCACAGACCTCAGCCGAGGCCACAGCCGGACCACCAGGGCTCTCCCCCAGGACTCCGCTGTGAGCGAGAGACCAGCTTCTGCTGGCATAGGCCCTCGGATGGTGCTTATCTGTCACTCCAGACGAGCTCGCTAGAGCCAGTTCCTCTTCCTTCACTCAAGGCCAAGATGAAGACGCTAGAACTGTGTAAGGGAATGAGTCTCTGGTGGGCGCAAGACTCCGAGGTCAGCGCTCCGTCCCAGCAGCACCTACACAGCTCCCTGAGCTCCTGACACCCGTGGTGGCTGCCCCTGACCACCCGCCTGGGGTCCAATGGGGCTGGGACAGCAGGGCACAGAGGGGCAGGCTCTGACCCTCGAGGAGCCCCCCAGCTGGGGGTTGCTGTCCTGTTTTGTCCTGGATCTGCTCTCAGCAGGCACGCAGACAACAGCATCACAGTGATAGACGCCGTGTCACGAGGAAACAAACAGGTCATTCCAGAAGGACTGTTCTCTGGGACCCAACACGCCCCAGCTGGCCGAGCCCCCTTCCCACCCTGGTCGGATGAAGAAATACCCTTTATATTTCAAGCCACTGAGATGTGGGGTGCTTGTCACAGCGGCACAACCTGGGCCATCCCGGCCCTGCGCCTCCTTGCCAGGGACCATTCACCCCAACTCTGAACCACTGACCAGCATCCTCGTGCCTCCTTCTCCCTTCCAGCACACGCACGGACAGCTACAGGCTGCATGCGACACACGCATATCCGTGGCCGTCTCCCCACGTCCATTCACCTTTGCCCTGCAGGACCTCATGCTGGGGGAGGGGTGGAACAGGCGCTTGCTGGATCCATCCCAGTCTCAGAGGAAATGGTCCTAGTTGTCCGTTACAATGCAATGAGTCCCTTTTCACCGAATATTTAGGTGGCCTCCCTTTGAATCTCTCTTTGCATATCATTCTTTACATTTGCATTCCCTTCACCAAGCTGGAGCTTCTGTGGGGTGCTAGGCGCCACCCCCTTTCTTAGGGTGGCCCCCAGAGCAGGGCACACCGAGTCACACGGTAAGAAGACGCACACACCAGGTAGCTCTCCAGAAAGTTTGGGACAATGCCACCGTCCCGACAATAGCCCAGACTGCCTGGCTCAGCCCCACGCCTTCCGACACAGTGAATTTTATAAGTTTGCACATTTTGGGGGTTGTTTTCCGAGCAGATAGGTATTCACGCGCCTTGTCCGCGGCTGTGTCTGCCCTTGGCCCAGCTAGTAACGGCTCGGCCATCGTCCGCCCTGACCTCCGAAGCAGAAGGTCCCATGTCCTCACTCTGGCGCCCTCGGAAGCAAGGTCTTGAGCCAGTAATAAATGAGGGAGGGGAGGAAAACCCAGAATCTTGTAATTGATTATTTAGAGCAAAAGAGGAAGAAAATGATCACAGGTGGCGATGGCAGATGTGACAGCCCGGGATACTTGGCAAAGCACGGCACACATTTGATTATCAGCACGACAGCTTCAAAGACGTTCAGCGTCCAGCTGAAACGCTTCTGTCCCTCCGTCGCGAGGAATGCGACGTGTTTTTATTTTCTCCACTGGCTTTTCTCCCTCTTTTCTAAATACTCAAATGGTGACATCAACAGCAGATGCTGTGTGAAATCAGACGCCTCAGTGAGGCCGCGAGATTCTCTCAATAAACAAGGCCAGCGCTCAAATGTTTCAAAACACACTATGGCTGTCCTATCTCAGAACGGAAGGACGCCCAGGAACTTGAAAGGCAGGGGCCATCATGGGTTTCGGGTTTGGTGAGGGTCCCGAATCATCATCTCATTCGAGGCACCCATTCAAACGGAACTTCTTCTTCATTAGTGCACCCTAATGTCTCTCTAACCTTCTCTCTGCCTTGCTAAACTACCTTTGTCTGCTCTCCTGGAGTTTCAAGGGCACTGGCTGACCATCTAGTGCGTAAGGACGGCCCTCCTAGAAGGCCCGCCCACCACTCCTGCGAATGGCGGCTGAGGATCGGGAAGACTCGGGCTCCGGGGAAGCAGGTCAGAAATTGCTCGCAGGCTGAAGACGGCTCCTTTTGCATTCGGCTTTCACTGCGAGGTTCGCCCTCTACAACCCGGCCAAGTGGAAAGGGAGTCACACACCCCACACGGAGGCACAGAGACGGCCGGGCCGCTCCAGCCAGGGAGGGTGCCAGACCACCTCCACCACAGCCTTGCCATCGGGCGGCAATGACCTTTGTGAACCCGAAGTCCCCAGCAGCCCCGTCCTTCCTGGAACTGTGAGGACGCTCACCCAGATGGCCTGTGCCTCACCAACCGGATGTCTTCGTCCCCAGCGACCTTTGAAGGAGACCAGGGGGTGGGGAAAGGAACCTGTATTAGCTCCCCCAGCAAGGTCAAGTGTAGGAGAGAGAGAAACATTCAAAGCAGTAACAAAAAACACAAACAAAGCAACACACACACCCCCTACCCCCGGCAGAGTGACCGTACGAGAGCGCACGCTCGCCGACGGTTCTCCTGGACGGACTTCCTTCTCCCCTCTACCTGATCACGTGGATCCCAGGTAACCAGAGTTCTCAGGACTCTCAGACCTTCGGAAGGTCGCTACTGTCCACTTCCCAGCAAAAGAGCCGCATGAGGCCCAGGGAGCTCCCCGGGCCGGGAAGAGTCCAAACCCAGCCCTTCCCGGCCTTAACGCACAGGCTCGTCCAGCTGGGCCACGCCCGCAAACCTCGAGTCTGAACGCCGCCTTGCCCGGCTGCCCTGGCTCTACCTGCGCTCACGCTCGGTGCGAATGTGCGACCCAAGCCAGCTTCTAGGAAGAGCGGCTGGTTCTGCTGCGTGCTTGTGACATCCTGGGACTGCAGCCTCTCTGTTCTCACTTGTAGGTGATCCGGAGCCACACTGCCACTTGCACAGTGGGCTGCCACTGACCTGCGGCCCTTGGGGAGCAGGAGCGGACCAGAGGGCAGTCCCCCATCCCCCCGGCAGCCCCCGCCCACCGGCAGGAGGCGAGGGCCAAAGTCCTTGTGCCCAAAGTTAAAGCGCGCGGCACGGGAGGGACTGCTGCCCGCCCGCCTTCTAACACACCCGCATTAGTTCCAACGCTTCGGGCTGCAGACCCCAGGACAGCAATGAGGAGTGGTTTGAGCCCGGAAGGGAGCATAGTTGTCCCGTGCAGCAGAGGGGCAGAGGGACACTGGGCTGGTCCAGCGCTTGGTTGATGGCCCGGGACACCCCTCGGTCCTTCTTCCCTGGCTTGGCCTCATTCTCAGCTGCTCCCCACAGGGTCCCCAACAGCTCAGGACGACGTCGGCAAAACACAGCATTCCCGGTCTCTACCACGGCCTCCGCCGGGGTCTCGAGAGCAAGCCTCCCTGGCCCTCGTTAATCTCACCGGGTTATGACCTTATCCCTAAGCGAATTCCGGGGTCCAGAGAGGTCAGAGGTGCTGTTGGCTTGGCCCGGGGCCGAAGCTGCCCCCGAATACATTGACTGAGCGTTTGGGGGGAGTACTCACCCAGAGGAGGGTTTGAGGGGCAGGGACTAGAAAGAGGATAAAGGCGGCCCAGGAAGCCAGAGCAACGGGACTGGAGGAGCGTGGGTGTCGTTGCAGGTCAGCCACCCGGAGTCGGAGCTAGAGCAGGAATGCGAGTCACAGCAACTTCAAATCGTGACAAGGCACGGCCACCTTCACCCTGTGCACCTTTGCACACAGTGACAGCGGCGAGCACATGCATGCCGAGCTCCATTGGAGTCACCGAAACGTGTGCGTGGCCCCCGTGGCCACGTGCGGGGGCACCCTGGAGTCGTCGGGCCCGAGGGGCTCCCAGCTCTGAAGAGCCGTCCGAGAATGAATCGGCCACCGTCTGAGGAGGAACCAGGACAGTCGTCTGTCTGCTCGACAAACGAAGGCTCGCAGGTCGTTTCTCACAGCTCCATCGGTTTGTTTTCGGAAAAAACTACACGCGCTATCTTGACACGTTTGTTACGATTGGTCATCTCCAAAAACGAACCAGCCCTGCGTGTGTTTCCTGACGGCGTGGCTGTCATGCCAGGCGGCCCACGTACTCCAGCCCTCCTCCCTCCGTGTCTGTCCTGCAGACACTCCCGTGGCCCCTCAGTTTCCAGTAAGGCCCACGGCCAACAGAGTACACTCTCCGCAGCTAGGCATCACTCTCCGGGCACCAGGCTTGCGGTGCGGGCCGGTCCCGACGTTCCACTGCGCGCTCTTACGGGAAACGGTGGACGTGGCGAGGTCCTCGTGTGCCAAGAATCTTTCCTCTGCCAGGCCGGGCGCCACCCGCTGTCCGCCCCTCTCCACCCACCTGCCCGAGGAGATGGACTGAGATGGGCCTACACAGCTGGGCATCCTCGTCCACAGGCTCCCGGTTGGGTTCACCCCTGGGATCACGGAAGGAGATCAGAGGAACAGAGCGAAGAGGGTAAGGTAGGGGACCTGGCTCTCCCGGCTCCCTCCTCGCCAGGCCCCACAGCCAGACTGGCCTCCACTGACGGCCCCGCTTCCTGCGAGGAGCTTCTCACCACGACTGTCTTCTGCGAGTCCAGTAGCCACTCCCTCAGACGAGGAGGTGGCGGCGCCCTAGCCTCAGAGCCTTCCGGCACTGTCCTCACATCTCTGTAAACAGTATCTCCAGTACGTTCTCCTCAAATCGCTCCGGTTGAATGTGCAACCTGTGTTCTACAAGGACCCCGACCGACAAGCCCAGCTTAGCCAAAACGTCTTCCCATTCTTCTGGGTATATTTGGTCATCTTACAGAGGTCCCTAGCATAATTTCAGCACTTAGTGTCTTCTTCCTGCTGGTTGCCCTGGAAACACACACACCAAACACACCAGCATTAAATTACCTGTGAGACAGAGCCAAGTGTTGACAAGGGTGCAGAGCAACAGGAGCTCTCAACACACCGCTCGTGGGAGTGGGAATGAGCACAGCCGCTTCCAGAAAAGGCCTCGGCCGGAGGCACCAACACCAAAATACACCCACCTGTGCTTTGGCAACGCCACCCCTGGGTGTAGCCAAGGGAAACGCGTGCCCAGGCCCAAAAGGACACGCACGAGGGCGTCCAGAGCAACACTGCGGGTCACAGCCCCAAACTGGGAGCGGCCCCAGCGCCCGTCGGCAGGTCTATAAATAACCAGATTGTGGGACTGAACAAAGAACAAGCTAGCGGCCGACGCAACAACCGGGCTGCATCCCAGCGACGACGTCGGGGGAAAGAAGCCAAGCCCCCAAAGTACACATCGTATGAGTCTATTTCTGCGAATGTCAAGGACAAGAAAAGCTAGTGGATGGTGAAAGATTTCAGAACGGCGAGTCCCTTGGGGAGGGACGTGTTGAACAGAAATGGGAATGAGGGAAAGCTCTGGGGTCTGGGATGCCTGCGTCTTGATGTGGGTGTAGCAACGTGTAAAAAATCCTCAGGCTGCACATTAGGGGGGCCCCTGACATGTGCTGCTGCGTCTGTGTGACACGTCCAGAGAAAGTTACACTTCAGAACGGCACTTGAGGGCTGTCACGATATTAAATGCAAATGTTTGTTGAAATCAAATGCCTGGAGTGCCTCTAAATGTGGTTGCTTATCAGTGTGTGAACTCCAAACCACAACGGTCCGTGGCTGATCCTTCCTCACGGAAGAAGCACAGGCGGGCAGCAGGTGACCGAGGAACGGTCCCGGAGAGGGTGCAGTAACTTGCGATTCCTTGGCCACCTTTCGATTCCCAGTCCAGGCCCTTTTCCAGCCCCTCTGACTGCACGGGATTATGAGCACAGCCCCCGGGCAGACGGGTCACTTTGCAGACGGATCAGCGGGCAGGAGCCAGAGGGCACGGGCATCGGGAAGGCCCAGCGGCTCTCCCCTGCCACGTGAGAGCTTAGTTCCGACGTGGGTGCGCAGACTGGCGTGAAAAGGCAGTGCAGCGTCACACGGGGCCGACTTCCCCACAGGAGGAAGGCAACACTATTCTGACAAATACAGAGGCGACCCAGGCAAAGTCCCTGCGACTCTCGCTTCCACAAAAGCGCTTCAATTGTTTGCAGCCGACGATCTCTAAAGCAGGAGACCAATATGGTCATCTGAAAGGCATTTCCAAGTTCAACAGCTTGAAGGGTGGGAAGGGTTTGAAGTGGGCTGTGCCCCAGAAAATCAGGCTGGAGGTCCAGGACCCCCTCCCCTCGTACCTCCTGGTGGTGTCAGGGATATTGTTTTGGGTCACAATATAAACCTCAAAACCCCGTGCTCCAATGACAATTGTGCCTCCCACACACGCCAAGCACAACCCCACCTGCAAGGTGGTGACGGGCTCCTGCCCACGTCCCCGCCCTGGCCTCACCACCATGCACTCCGGGGGCCTCCAGGGGCTGCGCTGGCCCTGCCCCATCCGCCGGCCCGCCCCTCCTCTCCCTCGGCGGAGGGGAGCGCTTCCTCTCGCCCCGCGCAGACACTTCCTCACAGGCAGGCCCCAGCCTCCCTCATCCTTCCTCAGAAACCCCTTCTCGGAACACCCCTCCGAGCAGGTCCGACTTGGTCTTCCCTCGAGTGGCCGGAGACTTCTCCTTTGGGGAACTCATCATAATTTGGGGCTGCGTAACTACACAGGGGCTTACCTTCCTACTCCTGTCTCTTCTCCTAGAATGGGCCCAGGAAGGAAAGACGTCATCTGGGTTTTCCACCCAAGTCCACCCAGCACGGGGCACAGGTGCTAGTGAAACAGGCAGGTATGGGGACAGAGGTGATGACACAGAGGGACACTGAACACACCGGGTACCGCTCTGGTCCGCTACCCAGCAAGGAAGCGCACTTCAAAGGCTACGCACGAAAATCAAACGGAAGAAAAGTTTTCATCCTAAAACCCACGCCGATGAGGCTGTAGGAGAAGAGAAACTACGTATGGTCGAAAGTGACAGAAAGTGGCAGAACGCTTTTGACCCAGTAACCTCTACGTGGCATCAGGAATTAATTCAAAACGAGCAAAACTGCTTTTACCCAGACAGACCTTGCCCACATTTTCATACTAAAGATTAGAAATGACCCCAAACACGTAACAAAAGGGAACTGTTCATGACAACACGTTCAGTGGACGGAACGTTTCGCCTACCTGAAACTAGGCGTGTGCCAGCATCGCAGCCATGATTGCTGACCTTTGTCGCACGTTAGATGAAACAGCAGCGTGCACAGAGTCTGCTAAACGTTGATGCTGCTCTGCACAGACACCAGGGAGGAAGGGGAGGGGACACCCGAGAGAAACAGCTCTGTGTGGAAGAACAGAGAACCGGTGCCAGTGACTCCTCAACGTCGCTTCGGCAGTGAAGCCGGACGGTGAAAATCCCGCCTGCATCTCAGTAGCCAAAGGCGCTTGAAATCAGCAGTTATGGACGCCGATCGCTCCTCACGGTGTCTGGGCCCCCCGCCCTCGGGGTCTGTGCCGCTCCACCAGCTCTTCTCCCTTCCACGCCCCACCCTCCTCTGCAGCGCCCCCCCCCCAGCAGACCGAGGCCCCGCTCGGAGGGAGGCATGCGCGACTGTGTCACGGGACACACTTGGCTCTCAAAGCAGACGGGGGGCTTCCTTCCCCGCTGGGAGACCCGCCTGAGCAAACGGTCCCCAACCCAAGGGGACCCCCATCAGGCTCTATGCATCCTGGGAAAGAGGGAGCCTACAGCCGGTCTCCTGAGGGTGCCTGGGAAGGGGGCTCCGGCTGCCCCCAGCTCCCCGAGGCCCAGCCGAGGTGCGGGGGGCTGACTCTTCCCTCCCCAGGGCAGGTGCAGAGGCCGAGCTTCTGCTCTGAGGCCGAGACCTGGCTTGACAGCCGAGCACGGCGGGTGCTGTGCTGCAAAGACAAGCCACCCGGACAACCCCGTCCCCAAAGGGTCGGGCGAGGACGGCCGCGAAGGTCCACGTTCGACCCACATACCCGAGCTCGGGCGTTCAGGGGAAGATGCTTTTACAGGTGGCCGTGGACATAACGGAGCCGAATGCACCGACTCACAAAGCGGAAGATGACGGATTGCTTTGTGCATTGTGTCCTTGGTATCTTTTTAAAAAGAGCTGAGTGTGTTATTAACCAGCTAATTAGGATGAGGCAAGGTTGTCACACGTCTTCATCACTGCAGTCCTTAAAGTCTGACCAGAAACTTGCACTCAGGCCTCCCCGTGTTTGGGGGGAGATAGGAGTGGGCCGCCCCCCGTGGACGGGCTCTCCCGGAGCCGCTCGGCCCGCCTGGCACGCGCCGCTCCTGGGCCCACGGCTCGCCCTGCGGGAGCCCGGCCCTCATCGCTCCGCAGCCTCCTGGAGGCTCATTTAGGCCTTGGCAGGATGGCGGGTACAGAGCAGCTGTTCACTCTGACTCTTTCCCATCATTTGACCGGCTTTTAATCTGCAGCAACGCTTCCAAAATTGAAAACGGAACCAGGTTGAGCTCCCGACCAGGGCTCACTGAGTGCAGGGCTGGCTGGGCCCGTCACAGCGGGTGCCAGGATGAAGATGGATCTCCGTGACCGCCTGGACGCCTGGCGAGGCCCAGGCTCGGCTGCCAGGCACTCGCTGTGCGCGGGAAAGAGGCCACCAGCCGGGGCAAGTGCCTTCCTGGGCGGGGCCCAGGGACAGTCTGTCCTGATAAAGCCAGGCACCCGTGCCGCACCTCTCTCCGGGGCCCCGTGGTCCCCCCTCGGTCAAGGACAGGCTATCCGTGCGACATTGTTAGTGACCGAGAGGCACTGGTGCCAAAGACAAGGGTTCATCAGGATGCAGCCAGGTCGCCCTTCCTGAATTCACTCTAATTTATGTTCTTTTAAAAACATTTCTTAGGATTTCTTCCAGACATTCCGGTGTCTCTTTTCAATTGTGTTAAAATACAATAACATAAAATGTATCATCCCGATCACTTTTTAAATTTTTAAATTGATTTTTAGAGAGAGAAGGACATCCATTTGTTGTTTCACTTATTGATACATTTATTGGTTGAATCTTGTTTGTGCCCTGAGCGGGGATAGAACCCATGACCTTGGAGTATCTGGGGGGACGACAGTCTACCCAATGAGCTACCTGGCTGGGGCCCCACCATTTTTAACTGTCCCGTCCAGCAACAATAAATTTTTGTGCAGCCATCGCCGCCGTGCATCTCCACAGCTCTTCCATGCTGCAAAGCCGGGACTCTGCCCCGTCAACCCCAGCCTGCCCGGCCCACTTCCCTGGGCTCTGGAAGCCACCGCCCTGCTCTCTCTGTCCCCCGGGATTTGCTGCTCTGCAGACCTCAGGTCGGTGGCAGCACGCCGTCCTGGTCCTTTCACGACCGGCTTATTTGATGGAGCATCACACCCTCGATGCCCATGCACCTCATGGCATTTGTCGAGTTTCCTTCCTTTTTAAGCTGCGTGATATTCCACCGTGTGCGTGCACCACGTGATATACACCCCCTTGTCCGTGGACAGCCACGCGGGTGGCTTCCACCTGGGACTACGGCGAACGAGCCTGCGGCTGTGAACGTGGGGTGCAAACACCTGTCCAAGGCCCCACCTTCACTCTTTCGGGTCCCCTACCCAGAAGTGGAATGGCTGTGTCAATGTGATCGTCTTCGTTAACGTTTGGAGAAGCCGCCATTCCATTTCCCTGAGCGGTGGCGCCGTCTTACACGCCCACCAACAGTGCCCACAGCCTCCCCCTCCCGCCTCCCCACAGCCTCCCACCACGTTCTCCCTCCCTTTGATGACAGCCCTCCCAGGGGGTCTGAGGCGGCACCTTGTCTCGCTCAGACTCCTTTGTAAGCACCCCCCACACACAAAAGGGAGAGTTGCACAGTCCTGAGTTTCCCAAAGGTGGATCCCACCAGCCTACGAGAGCTTGACGCACACCACGACCTCACAGCAGCCACATCTCCGCACCACACACCTCCGGCCAGACAGTGTGGAACAAGCCTTCCCCACGGCTGCCCTGACGCCCAAGGAGGGAGGAGATGCCTTGGCCAGGATGTGGTTAGGAGGCGAGTGGATCAGGGGACCGGGTGAGGAGGAAAAGAGACCTTTTAATGAACCCAGAAAAGAAGGGACGGGAGGCCTTGGAGAGCCCCGGTCCTTCTGCAAGAGGCCCCGGGACCGCGGCATCTCCCTGCCGGAGCCTGTGGACGGTCCTCCTGGTACATCAGCACCACGGGTCTACGGAGGCCAGAGGGGCAGGCAGGGGCGGCTCACCAGCCCGGCCGGATGGCGAAATCCGCGAGCCATCTGGAACTGAAGCCAGCACTGCGGAGCACCACCCTGACCACGATCTGGAGCCTCTTTCGCTAAATAAGAACCAAGAACACGTCCTAGTAACGAGGGGCTCCCCCATGACAGGCTGTGCGACTGACCCAGAAGAGGCCAGAATGCAGTAATTGGAGAGCAGGGGGATGGGAGGCGGAGGGAGAGTCCAAAGCCGGGGCAGGCGGCCTTCCAAAGGGTAGAGCGCGGGCTTGGGGAGGGCTGCTCAGAGAGAGGCCAGCGGCAGGTCCGCTCCCGACCGTTGCTCCCGGGGGCCTTGGACTGGGTGTTCCCTGGCGGACCGGGCCCGCCTCCCGCCGTGCGGGTGGTCCGGCAGCACTCTCCTGCCGTCCGCTGCCCTCTCGTGTCCCTTCTGGCACTCCTGGCTCTGGGACTGGCAGGCACCTCCCTCGAGGGCCACGCCAAGGAGCTGCCTTTTATTCCAAGGGGCCTGGGGAAGTCCAGGAGCTTGAGCAGAGGGGCGACAAGGCTGATGTAAAAGCACAGGAAGGATGAGAGCACCAGCTACCTGGACACAGTGCCTGCCGCCTGCCGGGTGCTGTCACACAGGGTTGGTCAGTCACCTCAGGATGTCCTTCCACCCGGAGGGGAGCTCCGCTGGCACTCACCTTCGGCACAAATACACAGACACAAACATGTGTACACCTGTGTGCACGGAGACGTGTGTAGCCCCTGGCTGGTGTGGCTCAGTGGATTGACTGCCAGCCTGCAAACCAAAGGGTTGCCGGTTCGATTCCCAGTCAGGGCACATGCCTGAGTTGCGGGCCAGGTCCCTAGTAAGGGGCACATGAGAGGCAACCACACGTTGGTGTTTCTCTGCCTCTCTCTCTCCCCCTTCCCCTCTCTCTAAATATAAATAAATAATATCTTTAAAATAAAAAAGACACATGTACACCTGTATCATGCAGACATGTGTATATGCACAAAAATATATTTCCTTGTGGATATTTTTGTGCCACATATAAAGATATATTTACATATTTATCCACATATTTATATGCATTATTTATATGTAATTCTATATATAGGATGAAATGAGTATACAGAAATATGTATGTACTGAGTGTTATAAATGCATAATAAATACACATACAGCATATGTTTAAAGTCACATAGTACTGAGCATATGAACATATGTGCATGTAATGAGCACTACACATGCGTGCACGAACGTGAACAGTTCAACACCTATGGCACCAGGAGTCCACACACACTCACTGAACCCCACACTTAGCTGCCGCCGCATCACCTGTTACCAGCCCCATTCACAGATGGAGAGACTGAGGCACGGAGGAGCGTGCCGAGTCGCACAAGAGGTACATGGGGCTGTGGTCCGTCTGCAGCCCAGCCTTGAGCCCCTCACCGGAGGCCCCTGGCAGGGGTGGGAGGCACCGGGGTGAGTGCTGGGAGCAGACGGTGGGCTGGGGGTGTCCTGGCACAGAGGAGGGCGTGTCCTACAACGGGCTGGCAGGAGGGGCGGGGTCGCCTGGGGAGACAGCCGCCGCAGGCAGGTGCAGGGTCCGTGCCGTGTGGGCAGCTGCTCCAGATACTCGGACGCCAAAGCATCTTAAACGGAACAGTAGCTGGAACCCGGAGCCGCGCCACTCCTCTCTCTGCCATTGCAGATCAAAGCCTTGTTAAAGGCAGTGGCGTTCTGTTCGTATTGTCTTTTGGGTTGGTAAAAAAAAAATCAGGGAGGTACCCTCACCGCCGCTCTCCTGCAGTCCTTGAAGGGTTTCCCAGGGTCCCCCCGAAAGCTGTCAGGAGCACAGATTAAGAATCGCTGATCTGGGGCATAGGACATTGGCTTCAACACGGACGTGCCACTGTTCACGTAACCGTCCCTGAGTTTCTACACAAACAAGTGGCTTCCCATGATTCACTGTGAGACGGTGCCGAGCACACCTGGGCGTGTGTTTGACGGTAAATTTCAGTGCCGTTCCTGGCGGGAATCCTTAGCCATTATTACACCTGGAACAACAGGGTCCAGTCCATTTATAAGGTGTTTGGAAAATATTCTCAAAATTAACCTCCAGAAATGCTGTATTAGCTAAGAACCTAGCAATCTCTCTCCTCCCCCCACCTCTCTCTCTCACACACACTCAATCTTTACTCATTCTAGAGATAAAAAAACCTCTTTATAATAGGACATTTAATTGCTCAAAGAATATTTTGCATTCACTGGCCATTTGTGGGGTTTTTTTAATTTTCTGCATTACCTGCTCACCATCTATTCTCTACATGCACCTTTACAATTTTTGATAAAACAGATGTTAAGTACATTGCACGTCCGATTACCCTGTGGGTATCCCATTCCCCCAAGTTCTCACTTGCTCTGCACGCAGGCTCACCCGAGGGTTTTGGGCAGTGCTGGCGGGTGGGGGGGTGGTCACTGTTCATGGGTCCAGTTCAGTGTCTGTTAGGGCGTCTGCCCTGGGGCCAAAGCGGACCCTCACCCCCAGGCTCCATAAAACACTTCCCCGCATTCTCTTCTAGAACCGTTCAGGCTTAAGTTTTTACATCTGATGTTTAACCCTCATCTCCAGTTGATTTTCGAGCCGTGGGTCAGGGCTCCTGGGAGACTCTGTGGCTTCCCCCGTTCCTGAATTTCCCCACTGAGGACGAGGCGGGCTGCGAGGGTTTTCACGGATGGCCTTTATCACGTCAATGCAGTTCGCTTCTATGCATAGTTTGTGAAATGTTTTTTGTCGTGAAAGCATTGAATTTTGTCAAATCCTCCTGCATCATTCGAGATGGCGTGGTCTTTTTCCCCTTTGTCCGGTTACCGTGCTGTATGACGCTGACCGATTCGCAGGCGGGGAACCGTCCTTGCATCCCAGGAAGTAAACCCCACTTGGTTGTGGGATTTCAACCTGCGGCTAAATTCAGCCTGCGAGAATTTTGCCCAAAGTCCCCGTGTCCATGTTTATAGAAAATAAGGGTCTATAGCTTCCTGGGGATGTCTCTTCCTGGTCTGGGGACCAGGGCAATTCTGGCCTCATAGAATGAGGTAGAAAGTATCCCCTCATCTTCCATTTTGGGGGAAAGTTTGAGAAAGACCGGGATCAGTTCTTCTTTAAACGTTTGGTAGAATTGGCCCGTAAAGCTCTCAAGTCTAAGACTTTTCTTCGCTGGGAGATTTTTGGTTACTGTTTAAATCTCCTTACAAGTTCTAGGTCTACATTTAGATTTTCTATTTCTTTGTAGCTTAGTCTTGGTAGCTTTTGTGTTTCTAGGAATCTGTCCATTTCGTCCAGGTTATCCAGCTTTCCGGTGTGCAGCTGTTCGTAGTACTGTCGTATCTTTCCTATACTGTGCAGTCAGTAGTAATACCTTGTTTTCGTTTCTAATCTTAGTAATTTGAGTCTTTTCTTTCTTAATCTAGCTAAGGTTTGTCGATTTTGTTGATCTGTTCCAAGAATCAACCTTTTGTTTCATTAATTTTTCTATCGTTTTTCGATTCCTTATTTCATTTACATCTGCTCTAATCTTCATTATATTCTTCCTCCACTAGCTCAGAGTTTGCTAAGCCCCTTTTAACCGTGTGATCACTTCAGACAGATATTTTTAAAGCTTCCTGTATAACTGCCTTGCAAACATTTCATTTCGTTTGAACAGGCCTTGGAGCTGACCCACAGCCTCATGGCCAGCCCGCCTCCCCCCTAAGCTGCAGACACCGCGCTCTCCCCTCCCTTACAAGTTCGAACGTAGACACTCCGCTGCGTCCCGCTCGTGTTAAATGAGTCCGTTGGAAGAACCTTGCAAAGCAAATGACGCACCTGGCTCACTCTGACCACAAGTTTTCCTCGTTCCTTCCACTCCCCTCGTTTAGGCGGACAGACGCCAGCAAGCTTCTCCCCAGGATACCTGTATTCTTGACAGTTGCCCCAAGTTAGGGGGGGTCTTGCCTCCCATTGCTGGAGGCAACGCCACTCCGAAGACTGGTGTTCAGTCCCACGCAACGGGCGAACATTCTGAGAGGCCATGCGTGTGGTTTGGAGAGCACTTTAGACCCCTCCCCGGACCTGGGCTTGCCTTTGGGGTGCCCGCCTCCATCAGAGTGTGGGAGATAGGTGTGTGGACCGTCTCCCTCCCGATGGTCCGAAATGTATCCGACCGACGTCATCTCAGGGTGAGAACGGGGCTCGATCTGGCTCAGCATCCGCTGTTCCCCCGCGGACAGGGAGGCAGAGAGGTCCACAGGGCAGACTTCCCAGCCCCCCGAGGGCGCCCCCAGCCGCACAGCCCCACCGACAGGCAGCCACGGCTCTGTAACTGGCACGGGCGTCTGCACTGCTGTCCAACCCTGAAGCCGGGCACCAGCACCACCTATTTTAGTAACCTGCCCTTTCGCTGCCTCCAGCTTGGCGATCAGCTCCCCGAAGTATAAACTTTTCAACGTGCCTGCTGCTCCAGGGACCGATTTCAAAGCGATGACCAGGCCAGGTCAGGTCCGTTTAATAACACAGAAAAACCTGCCGCTCTCTCTAAGACTCCACGCCTTCTTCCGCACACCGACCTCAGGTGGGGGAACGAGGCGGCGAGTGGGACCACCTGTTTATTTCTACAAGTCGGATTACAGGCTGCTGTTCCTACCCGAGCCTGTCACCGGCGGGGTGAGCCCTTGCCTGGGGAGTCTGGGGTCCAGGGCAGCAAGTCCTGCTCTCTGCCGATGGGCTGCCGAGCACTCCCCCCCGTCCTGCACCTGTAAGGCGCAGGGAATGGCAGGGAGGTGGCTGCTCGGGGCCCTGGGAGGGCTGACGCTCACTAGCACAAAAGTGTGTTTAATTTATTATATGAGCACTTCAATTGGATTGCGGTTGTTGCCTGAACGGCTGGCGGCATTTGCATACCTTATATTTACAGCCGGAGGATGAAAACCCCCTCTGAGGCTGGGACTGGTGGCGCGGCTGCCAGTAAATCACGGGCCCGGGAAGGGAACCTCAGAAGGAGCGTCACGCCTCATATCAGAAATAATGGCGTTCTGAAATACTGCGGCGTGCTGTTCGGCGAGGCGACTGCCAAGCTGACGGAGGAGCTCCTGGTCCCGCTCCCTGTATGAAGGCGGAGGGGACCTCCCCAACTTCGCCTCCTCGGGGGCACGGTGGGGGGCCGAGGGGCAACCTGCAAGGCACCGTGGGGAGGATGCATCAGAGGGCGGCCTCCTGGACGTGGATGGACCCACCCAACAGGCTGCTGGCCACCCAGCGGGTGCTGTCCTGCAAATGCCCGGCTGGCCCGGCCCCTCCTGATGGCCCCAGAATGACTTCCGAAGGGCGGGGCGTGAAGAGGACTCAGAGCCGTGTAGAGAGGACTCGGGAGTATTTGGCCCTATATCCCTGTGAAGCCAGCTTCCCCCTTCCTGTCATCTCATCTCCATCACCAACGGGAGGCCAGGAGGCAGCTGGTCTCCGGAATGATAATCCCAGTGTCCTTTTCACCGGAGAGTGGGCCGAGACCACCCCCAGCCCGAACACCCCCCCACTGAGAGGGAGGGAGCCCTGCCAGCACGCGCCACACTGCCTGCTCTCCGTCACCCCTAGCTGGCAGGGAGGGGACCGGTTTAACAGTGCTGCCCGTCCCTCGCACTTTCTCTCTGTGCAGGTCCGGCCCCTCCCTCCTGGGTTCTTTGGGTCGAGCTGGATGAGAAGAAGTGTCGGAGGAAGTGACCACCCAGCCACAAGCAGGCACGAGGAGCCCTGTGGGGTCTGTGCCGACTCCCGGGCAGCGGGGCGTCTGCTTCTGGCACGGCCGGTCTTGTCTGTCCAGTAAGACGTCCTCCCACCTAATTATACCACGTTGACCAAAGAAGGTCATAACTCAAGAGGGTGACCAGGGACAAAGAGAATAAAAATATCCTCTGGAAAGTCCAAATGGCCTTGGAAAGCTGGGAGTGGGCTCTCCCCAACGTTCAGGGAGAAACGGTTCCTTTCCGCAGGTTTCTAGAATGTGTCTGGTCCGCGCCATCACAGCCGTTCTTGGGGTGGGCATTCTCTCCTTGCGCCTCTGTTTAAAGCATTTGCATACTTGAGGGACAGCAGGAAACCTTTGCACAATGGAAAGCCGTTAGAGGGGGTGCCACACTCGGGGGGGTGTCCGTAAAAACGGTCCACGTCTGACCACGACGCCCCTGGATCTGACACCAACAACATTGAATGTCGACTGTCATGGAAAAAATAAGTAATAAATAAGTAAAGTGTAAGGGCAAAGAAAAAGGGACGGGGGGAGAAAAAAGGGAGTCAATAGATGTAAAGGAAATCAATAGAATTGTTTCTTAAAAAGTGAGAACAAAACAACGGTGGCCCAGCAGTCGGCAAAGAGGACGAGCCCAGTGTCCCCACGCGTGCGGCCCCCGCACACGGCCCCCAGCCCTGCGCGAAAGAGCAGGCAGCAGCTGACATCAAATCCATTTGGAAGCCAAAAATATACAAGAAGAAGAAGAAGGAAACCTCAGCGTTAGCAATAAGCTCTGACTATTTCCAGTTTTTCCCAGGCTAGGAAATTCGCCCTTGAGGTTCCATTCATTCTTCTCTCAAGCACTTGGGAGACGTTAGTTTACCAGGACGACCGGACTCTCTCGTGCAGCGTCCTGTGTGAGAAAGGCTGCTCCCCGCGGGGGCTGGGAGGTCCCTGTCCTACCGCAGCTCACAGAGCGGCGACCCCAGAGAGAAAGCACGGCGGGGCGGGGACCACAGAGCCGCCCACGCTGGGGCCACCTCAACGTCCCCCCGGTTTCCCACGAGCATTGGCTCAGAAACCAGTCCCTCGGTGTGGCGCGCTCCTGTTGACAACGGAGCCGACCCCAGCACCCGGGAGCATGCTGGGGAGAAGCAAGCCGCCCCTCGAACGCGACGCCGGCAGCCGCTGTGAGTCCCCGGCATGGCTAGGTGCCGCGGAGCAGCCCACGTGCCAGAGCGAAGCGCCCCGCGGGGGTGGCCAGGGGAGAGTCCCCGCGTGGAGGGAGCCCGTGGGGAAGGGGTCACCCTCTCACCACAGAGTGACGGACGGTCACTAGCCTCCGAGTGAGGAGAAACTGGAGCCAGAATCCTCCACACGGCGTTTGCAATTTGTCTGTGAGAATTTAGAATAAACCATTTTTCTCAAAAACAAAACACAAACAAAAAAAAGCCTTTCTTCAAAGGTCGATGGCACTGGTAACTTCGTACTGTACTGTTTTGTTTGTTTGTGCAAAACCGGTTTAACCGTCGGTGCCCCACGTCCCCAGGCCGCAGGGCGCCCAGCAGAGGGGAGAGGGTCCCCGCGTGGGAATGCCCTGCACCGCCCGCGGGACCCCGGACCCGGGGCCGCCAGCCAGCCGGCTCTTCCCGCCGCCCACGGCGCCCACAGAGTGCGCCACGCGGCCCCGTGGGTCCGTGAGAAGACAGGTCACCCAAAGCGACGGTGCCCTCGTGGCCTGGCCCCAGGCGGGGCAGGGCGTTTTAGGCAGGGAGTCCCCTGCGGAGTAGACAGGATACTTGATTTCCTTTTTTAATCATCCGAGCTGAGCCAGAGGCGGGCACGTAACCGACCACTCAGTCACTGGAAGGCTCGGAAGACGAGGCTGCAGGCGTCTGAGAGCTTTTCCAAATTAAGTCTTTTCATTCCCCTCCGTCATCCTTACCTGGGTCTCCTGTCACCGCTGATCCATGGGAGAGTGGGAAATTGTTGGAGCAAATGAAACACCCCAAACGCCCATCCGTTACCCGGGAGAGAGCGGCGGAGCGGCGTCGGCGAGGGGCTCCTGTAATCTTCCCGGCGGCCATTTGTAGAAAATCCAGGGAAAAATCCATTTTTTAGAAAAGTTCCCTTCGCTTAATGAGTAGAAAATATCGAATATTCAAGCCGAGGGAATACTGGCCCCAGGAAGCCCAGGATGGATGGCGCCGCCGAAGCCGCGGCAAATGGCTGAGCTCCCATCCGTCCTGGAGGCGCGGGCGCGCCCCGTCCCCCGCGCTCATCTCCGCTGCCCGGCCGCCGGCCAGCGCGCGGCTCCTCATCTGTTAGGACATGAAAGTCCCCTTAATATTTTTTATCATTTCGCACGGCGGGCCCGTAACGACACCCTCAGGAACAGCCTGTCCGCCCGGGTCTGTTGTCGGCTTTGCCGGCATCTCCTGCAATTCTGTGCAGCCTGAAACGAGCCTTCGCGAGGCGGGGAGGAAGGGGCAGACCGCTGATTTTGGAGCCCCCCGGTTGTCAACCCCGCTGGCCCCGCCGGTCCCGAAAGCCGCTCAGGGCTCAGCCTCTGTGAGGAGCCGGGCTCCGGGCCACACCTTCCCACCTGGAGGCCGCAGCCCGGACCCTCGTGGGCCGTGGAGGGCAAACACGTCTGGCTCCCGGACCGGGAGTTTTCCGAGTCCGGGGTGCTTTGAGGAATTGCATCCTACAAGCGCCATACAGCACTCATCCTGGGGGGAAAACAAAAAACAAAAAACAAAACCACCCTCAGGATTTCTAGCAGCCACGTTCAGTCCTTTTCATAAGTAACCTACAAACAGCTTGTTTGGCTTTTTTTTTTAAGCCTATTTTGCTTAAGGTGACAAAGACACTGAGCTCTCCCGGGATTCTGACGCTAACTGGTTCTGCGACTCCCCGAGCATCTTGTCAGCCAGTTTGTCTGGGGCGCTTAGAGGCAGTTGCAAATGATGCGCCTCGACATCTGTCACCTTGAGAAGAACCAGCACCCACTTATCGCCTGCCTGGGGTTTTCTGTAAGTGCCGGCGCGGGGCCGGCGGCCTTCCGGGTCAAGGGCGGGCAGCCCCGGCCGCTCTCCTCGAGGGCCGTTGGCGTGCTGGGCTTCCGGCCCCCATTCTGGCAAGGCGAGGCTCCGTGGCCCTTTGGACCCCCAGGTCGATCTTCCCCATCGTAGGCTCCCACCTCCTGCCGCCCCAGCCATTGTGTCAGGGGCCCGGCTGTCCACATGACCATCCGATGTCACCTGTCCGGGGCCCGGCTCCGAGGACGCGTACCCAGAGGGCTCCCCGCAGCAGAGGGCCAGGCCTTGGCCCCCTCCGGGAACTTAGAGGAAGAGAAGGAGAACTGGACGCAGCCACGTGGCCATGTGAGACCTGGATAATTGCCCGGCGGTCTAAAAGGCAACAGTTACTGAAAATACGGGGGGACGTGACTCACTCTTTCCTACGGAAATGCTGCCAGGAGCCAGGTGTTAACACGAAAGGAAATTGCCACAGAACAGGTAAAAAGAATCAAAACGTACCACCACGAACCACACAGCGTGGCGACAGCGTGGTTTTCTCCCCTCTGCCCCACCCACCCAGGAACTCGCTGGACTTGCTATTAGAAAGGGGAAAACGCGGGGGCGGAAGGACAACCCCCCCCAGCTCTGAGACACCCATAAAACACGCAAGATCACAGGCCCATAAAACACACCCAGATAAATCTGTCACGCCCCATATTTACTTCTTTGTCCCTCTCCTGCCGGCTGGCTGCACCGTAAATCTCCCGTGGAGGAGGAAAGGTGCCGAGCGCAGGTAACATATCCAGAGACTCCAGACATAAATATGGAGTTCTGGGGGGAGACAGGTCTCCTCAAACGCGTCCGCTTCTTTGATAAGTTAATATGTGTGCGTAGCACGGGGCCCGGGCGAACTTGACATTTGAATCATTGATGGCCTGGGGGGGAAGTGGCAGCAGCCTTGTTTTTTTCTGGACGAGAACCCACATGTCTTCATAGAAGCAGAGAGAGTGTCGTTGACGGCGCTCGGGAGCTTTTCCACTTCGGCCATAAACCATGCGTTTGGGAGCCGGGCCATTTCTGTCCAGGAGTTATTACCCGGCAGCTCCAACTGGCGCGCACCCACCGTCCCGGCGCAGCGCGCCGCCGCGGGCCTCTCCACGCGGGCCCGGAGCGGACCGCAGCCCCGCACGGCCATCGGAAGGCTCAGTGCCACAAGCACAGTCCCATCCCTTTGCTTCCGCCAGCTGGGGACAGTCGCCGAGGGCACGGGACTGGCCAAGGTCCCGGGCGCTGCGCTCCATTGGACTAGCCTGTGGTCTGAACAAAACCCAGTCGGCACCGACTTCTTTCAAGGTCTCCGGCACCCGCCGGGTCAATTCCAGCCGTAAGAGATGGAAACGCGCCCTGGCTCTGAACCGCGTCTGGTGGGGCCGAGTCGGCTGTGTCGCAACGCGGACCGCTTAACACCTCCGTGTGTTAGCCGTTTCCGGGTCCACACCCACCGCCCCGCCTACCGACACCCCCTGACCTGTGCCGAGCCCTCGGGCTGAGCCCCGTGTGGGGACCCGACCCTCAGAAAGCACGTCTGTGTCTCAGCGCAGCCCCAGCCGAAGTGTCTAAACCCCCCGCTGGGCTGTGGGAGGTGCTGGGCAGGAGGGCGAGGGAGGCGGGAGCTGAGGGGTGGGATGGATGAGACGGGCGGATCCTCTTGCTCATGGACCGTTTGCCCGCCGGCACAATTAGGCCTGGCCCCGGGCTTCTGGACACCCAAGGCCAAACCACCTGCTATGTTCGACACAAAGGAAGTGCAAGTGAGACAAAGACTGGAGTGGGGCGCCCCAGGACCCCCACCCCAATGCCGCCCTGAGATTTCCTCCTACATCTCTCACCTTCCATCTACCTGCTTCTCTGCGAGCTGTGCTCTGCCCTCCTCTCTGCCCTCCTCGCCACCACCGCCGACGCTGACCTCCGAGGTCACGTGGCATTCCCCCATCTCCTCTGGTCTCCGAGTCCAGATCTCCCCCTCCTTTCTCTTACAAAGTCACCAGTCACGACAGCGGGGCATCCAGCCCAGCACGACCTCGTCTCAGCTCGATCGCATCTGCAGACACCCTGTGTCCAAGTAAGGCCACGCTCACCGCCACCAGGGCCAGGAGGGCAACGTCTCGTTTGTGGGGGAAACAACTCCGACCTGACAGCTCCGTTGGGGGGTCCCATGAGCCCCTCCACTTGCCACACCTGGACCTGAACTCAGCGCTCCCTCCCTGGTGCCTGCTCCTGTTTCTGTCATCTTGTCCCTGCAAAAGTACCCGACACTCACCAAGACCTGGGCTTCGGTTCTGACCCCCACCTCCATCACTGCACGTGGCCACCACATCACTCAGCCCCTCCCTTCCTGCCGCCCACCCCTGGTTAGATCTGCATCGCCGCTCACCTGAGCCACTGCACCTACCGGCCCTCCCTCCGGCCTCCTCCCTCCAGGCCAGCTCCTTCCACTCCACTGTAGACAGAGCTCTCCGGCCACACACAGATCTGACCTTGTCACTTCCCTGACAATGTCGTCGTCCACGATTCTGAAGGAAGACCGGACTCCACCGTGGGGTTTTCCAAGCCCAGGACGCCTGTCCAGCCCCCACCTGCACTGGACTCGCCACTCAGTGCTCCAGCCCCCTCCTCAGGACCAGCACCTTCTCACCTGCTGGGCTTCCCCTTGACCCTCCCCTCTCCTAGAACCTATCTCTGACGTTCAGAGGAGGCGGGCATCTCTCCACTTTGCGGCCAAAGCACCAGGCCTTCACTCCCCACCGCAGACGCCCTGGCACTGCCTGCCCGCCGCTCTGACTGCCTCGCCGTGCTGCAGGTGGCGTGGCGATGGGAAGTGGCTGTCACCAACCACGGAACACCGGTGGCTGGGCAGCGCCTGACACGAGAGGACCTGGGAGATGTACGCAAACTGAATCGAAGGGGAGGAAACCAAGACTGTCTCCCTTCTCGTCCACAGCCGAGTCAGGCTCAGCAGGCTTCCGGGACAACCGGCCTCCTCGGGGACGGTGGGCTTCCTGGCTGAGGTCGCTGGCTCGGCAGTGAACTGCCTTGTGAACTGTTTCCTGAAGCTCGTAGCCTGAGAGGTGTGCTTGACTGCCCTGCCCGTCGCTTCCCGTCAGCCCGACGGGAAGGTGACAAGGGTTGCCACACTACCAAGCACTACCAGCCGGGATGACCCTGAAATTTGTTTTATTATTCCTTAGTGAAGCTCACTACTGTGTCGGGTCTCCGGCCCTATGCGCTGTGAAGAGATGAACTGGCTCGTCTGCCATGTGCTCTTCTTGGAATTATTTAAGAGAAATCAGAGAACATGCTCTGGATGGGCCCTACCCCGAAGGAGCCTTTACCTAATGAATTCCCATAGAACCACTGTGAGTTAGGTGGGACGAGTTAAAAGTCAGACCCAATTCACTGGAAGCCAGGGGCCGCATCTCAGAAATGGCCCTCCCCAGTGGGACCAAATCAGGGTCTCCACAGAGAGCTTCACCACCGAATGGGGCGTGGCAGCGGCCCTCCCTCCGCCCCTCCCTCCCTCGATGGCCCTCCGGGGACCACTGTCCCAGTCACTGCTCTGACAGGTCTTCACGTCTGCCTCCCCGTGGACCACCCACCGTCCCAGTGTCCCCAAAGCCCAGCCCCTTCCTAGGGCTGGAGAGCAACCGCTGTGGAGTGCGCACAGCGCTGGAAGGGGCCATCACCGATGGATGGGACCCGTGGACGCCCCCGTTTTAAAGGCTGACCAGAGCCGACGTCTACGCTCCACGTCCCTGCAGGTGTTCGGACGCGGCACCCGGCCTCTCACTCTTGCTGCTGGGGGAAAGGGATGCCGGTGGCTCCCGCACACCGCCGCACCGCCTCACCTCGCCACGCCCGTGCGCTTGGCTTCCAGAGCCCGCATCGGACCGCATTCTCGTGGTGGATGTGTTCCCATATGACCGTTCACAAGCAGACAATAGCAGTAAACGCAGCACACAACTCAGCACGCACAGTTCAGCATTGCACAGGCCCACGGGCGTCTGCACTTGGGGTGTAGAGAACACAGCCGGCCCAAGGCAGCAGCCTGGGAAGGAAGCACGGGTTTGAAAGATCAGAGAACTGCCCCAGAGCACAGGCCGCCGGTGCAGAAAGACGTGGAACGCACTGAAATCAGAGGCCTGGCCAGGTCCCGAAAGGCCTCCTCCAGACAGCGGGGCCCGCCCCTGCCCCGTGGAGACAGAAGGCCCTCCTGTCTGTGCTGGCCGTGGGCAGGCCCAGTGTGCTCTGAGACCTACCTGTAAGCCCTCACTGGCACTGCCCCGTCCCCCAGCCCCAGCACAGAAGGCGGAGAGTCGCCGTGCTGAGGGTCGTCTTGATCCGTCTGCACTTACCAGCAGTTAGAGTAGAAGCGACAAACAGCTTTCGGGGCCCCTACCACCCAACACCACCTGCTGTCATGCAGTGATACCGGGGGGAGGGCCACTGCACCCCCAAGTCGGGCACCTGGCCCACAACAGGTTGACAAATCCAATAGCAAAGGTCCACTCACGGGGAGGGGATGGCTCCCACCCCCAAAGTAACAAGCAAGCACACCAACCATCAGCCCCCGCCCCTCCCCGCCTCTTCATCGTTAGATTTTCACCAGGTGCATCCAAACAGTCCACGCTGTAGCAGGCACGGAGGTGTGCCGCTCATACCCGCTTCGAGACAGGGGCCCCTCTCAACAGGACGGGCGCGCCCAGGGGGCCTCAGCTGTTCACGCCTCCCCATCCACCTCAGCGTAGGGCCCAAGGTCAAGCTCTCTTGGAACTGGCCGGCCTGCAGTTTGTGACTTAGCAAAGACGGGGGATTCCTGAGGCCCAGATACAGAGAAATCATGCAAAACCCTTCTCGTATTTCTCCCCAAATGTCCAAGGTTATGGAAATGAAACATACAATTTAATACAGCATAATCCATGAAACCCACCACTGCCCCAAATTTCAGAAAATATAGCAAAGAAAAGTAAATTCTTTCTTTAATCCATAGCAATATTTTGTCACACAACTCGCCAACGGAAAGATTACCGGGAGTAAGGACAGAGTGTGGAAAATGCTTGTTGATTCTGTTTGCAGATAATGAAAGCAAACCGAGAGTCTGCAGGCATTGCCCAGTGGCCCTGACGCCCGTGGCCGTTCCCGGGTGACCGTCAGGACACCTCGCGTTTCG
The DNA here is from genome assembly GCA_028533065.1 of Trachops cirrhosus. Lineage (NCBI taxonomy): Eukaryota > Metazoa > Chordata > Mammalia > Chiroptera > Phyllostomidae > Trachops > Trachops cirrhosus. The sequence continues at coordinate 154,412,950 of CM052542.1, read as the reverse complement.
TGACAGGTCACACAGGGCGAGCAGAACCGCCACCAGGCTCGGGGGCCCGTCCACCTGTGATCGCAGCGATGACGGTCCCCGCCCCTCACGGCCATGTGACCCGGGTCGAAGGGCCCAGACGGAGATGCCGGCTGAGTTCCCTCGGACATCAGGACGTTATCCACTTGCTCCCAAAGTGGCTGACAAGGAAAGGCAAGTCCACCCTGCATTTCCAACTGCCCTTGGTGTCCACAGAGAACGGGCCTGAGCGAATCCACTATTAAAAATTTTTCCAGAAATTATAGCTCACCGTCCCCAGACAGGATGAAATAGCCCATAGAGAGAACAAAGAGGCTATTCTTCCTTTTTTTTTTTTTGACTTGCAGAAGAAGTTAAAATGGCCAATAAGCGGTTTGAATTAGTCATCTTTTACTCAGGAAACCTGAAATAATGAGCATACCATAAAGAAATTATAAGTTCCTATTTCACACCAAAAGGAAGCAGAACCGTTTTGTTCGGGATGTGCAAGAGCAAGTGTGTGACACAGCGTATTTAACACTAAGGCAAGGACACGTGAACAACAGCCACTTGTTTTATGTTTTCCCGCCTTACTTTTAGGATATTAGAAAGTGAAATCAAAGCAAAATTTTTAACCATTATGAATCAGCAGAATACGTATGGCCGCAAATGCTAATAAAACGCTAACAGAGTCCGTGCTGTCGGTTGGTAAGAATCTAAACTTTCGAGAAGTTCCCATCAAACCTCCATTTTTTTTCCAAGTCATTTGGGAATAAGTCATCTAATCCCAGCTTTATTTCATCTCTGTCCAGCTCAGTTCAGTTATAAATCAGCTTTGAGTGTGCCTGGGACATCGTGCAGAAGCTCAGTGAATGTTAACTGGGGTGATGCATGAGCAGGTGACTCCCCAAATAATTTAACACGTGGACACGCACACTTGCTCACTCCTCCGCTGAAACACAAATAAAGCAGCCCTGGGTGAGAACTCCATGGTCTCACGAACATTCCGGCAGAAGTGTCTGCTCTGTGGGCTGTGTGGTGTTGGGACTAGTCGGTATTAACCTGAACAGGATTGCTGCAGATTAAAAGGTTAATTTTAATTCCTAGGACGACCGCTAAGAAAATAACTAAAAAATGTAGTAAAAGTAACAGCAAGGTGTTAGGTCGGAGTCACTCAAGAAACCGGACGGACGCAGCGAGCTAAGGAGAGCAGGGTTTATCAGCAGGAATGAGAGGGAAGTGGGGCAACCAAGGGGGGCTGGGACGCGCTGGGTGGTTCTTAGATCGGGGTTTTAAACGCAGAGACCTGCAGCTGGGGTATCAGAGTGAGCTGGTGGCTGGGGGAAAGCTGCATCCTGCTTTGCCGGATTGGCCGACCCCAGACCCTAATCTTCCTGGGCAGGGTCTGCAGGCCACTCCCCACGGTGCCATTTTCTCGCCCGGTGAGTGTCATTCCTCCCGGGCCTGCCCAGATCTGACACAAGGAATTACAATGGTACACTCTAAAATATCAGCATAGCACAGAGGAAGGCGGTCGTGGAGAAACAGAGGGACAATAAGACACGTGAGGCGTAGGAAACAGCCACCAAAAAGGCAGACGTAAACCATGCCTTACCGGCAACTGCACCGCAGGCGAGGGGATTAGAAACACCTGTGCCTGGGCAGACGCCATCGAGGAGGGAAAACGGGCGCACGGACTGGCTCGCTCGCCGGAGGGCAGTGGATGCCGGCTGTGGAGCAGGGCGCAGACACGGCCTCTCCGCGCAGCCAGAATTCTCACCGCGAGACAGCAGGGTTCCCGGAGCCGTGTCCCACCGGCACCCAAGAAGCCCGGGTGGACACTGCAAGGCTTCTCATGACTCCAACTTGGAAGTCACACGCAGCATCTCTTCCACAGTCTTCTGTGCTCAAAAGCAAGTGACGAAATAGGTTCCGATTCCAGGGGAGGCGACTAGCACAAAGTACGTGCCCGGGAGACACGTTCGTTGTTGGGGCAGGTGGAGAAACCGCACCTGGAGAAACGCGGACTTTGCTATGAGCTTCTTTTTCCAGTCTTCGAATTGAAGGGATGGGTCTACATAAGTGGGTTGGCAAACGTGCTAGTTCAGTCCTTTCTTAAACACCTTTACTGAGAGACATTTCACATACCACGCAGTCCACCCATGTAAAGTGTACAGTTTAGCGGGTTTTTGTATTTTTACAGATATGTGCCACCATCACCACAATCAATTCCAGAACATTCTCACCACTTCAGAAAGAAGCACTGTACCATCAGCTATCCTCCCCGCTTCGTTTCCAAATAAAATAGTTGCTGAAATTCTTGTACGTGAAGTGGGTGACCGTTTCATGGTGGAGCTGCTGTGACTGAGGGGCAAGGGGACCCCCGAGTGGCTCTCACATGCCCCTCAGCCATTGGCAGCCCCCCGACCCCACAGGAGGCAGCCTGCAGGTCCCTGGTGATGTACAAGGCCACTCCCGTTCGCGGAGGGTCAAGAGCAGAATAACCAGAGGGGAAACTTTATTTCTAGGACCGTGGTGATCAAAGAGATGGTGGCGGTTTCGCACATTTGTCACTGTCAGGGCCTGCCACAAACAGAGGTGGGAAAGGTAACAATGACCTTACAGGGCATAGTGCACCAGGTCAAGACGATTCATCTCTGAGAAGCCGAGAGTCACATGGACTGGATCCGGGCCTCCGACCCTGTAAAACCTCAGATCTGGAGGGTGGAGTTACAGGATCCGCAGGCGTGAATTCGGGGGCACCGGAGTCCCAAAGTCTGAAAAATAAATATAAAAGGAAGGCAGCCAGGGGCAGAGAGAAAGTTCCGCTGTGCAGACAAAGCTTCAGAGACATAAAATGGATGTGAAGGGAAAGTAAGTGACTGGGAAGCAGTGAGGTGCGTTGAGGGCCTGGCCGGGACACCTCTCACCCCTCGGGCTGCTCAGCTCTCCTCCGTCTGCCAAGAGGTCCTTTTCCAAAGCAATGACCAGCAATCCTACAGGAGGCGAGAATGGGATGATGTAATCCGCTTTGCACACACGCCCCTCCCTAGCCCCCCCCCCGCCCGGGCACAAAGGCCCCGACTGCCCGATGAGGGACCACTTCCCACAAGTAACACCCCGTTCTCCATTCTAACTCCAGATGGGAAAGGGGCTTCGGCGAGAGCTCGGGAATCCGTGCATTGTTAATGGCAAAATCTGGGTGGGTGCGCGTGTTCTTTTCAATATTTATGACACTGAAAACCACATTCAGTTGCACTGGTGTTTAATTTTTATGTCATGTACATTTCAAAAGTTTGGAGAGGTCATCACTCACTAGCCCCAAGCCCCAGGGTTTTACTTTACTAACATGTTATACTTATTGGTTATCAACTTTTGATAAAATTCCTCTTGTGCTGAAAACAAGGAAATAATGGGAAAATCCGTTTTTATTCATAAAAATGAGCCCACCTAGGAGAAGAACAAAAAGGGTTAGAGCTGGGGCACAAGGTTCAACGGCGGGGGTGGTAGTCTTTGCTTTTTCCCAGCTCCAGGGGCCGGGAGCTTCTAGAAGGAGGGCAGCGGGAGGGCAGGCAGGCTCTGGGTGCAGAAGCCTGGCCTTCTCGCTGCCTCCCGCGCGTCTGCAGCCCCGGGACCCCACGGCCTGACCGGAGCCTCCGAGTTCGTCGCTCAGGCTTCCCCATCGCGTCCCTCACAGTGGCCTTTGTGAGGCCGGGGGTGTCTCCTGTGCTAAAACACAGTGCAGTTCTTGAGACAGGATGTTTCCTCATTATCTGCACCTCTGATTCGAGCCGCACACTTTCTGGAAACTTCCTGCCATCCTACTCCTCTCTGGCTGTTACCTGCTGTGTCTCAGTCGCACCTCATTGCTCCTCTGTCTGGAGCCTGCGGAAAGGTGTGTCCCCTTGCCCACATGTCCCCGGCGTGCGCCAGTGGCCCCGCTCCGGGCCGGCTGCGGAAGGAGAGATGTGCATTTGACCGCCAAGCACCTTCCTCCCAGGGTGCACGGGACCGCCAAGCGTTTCTTTCCTGAACTCGACATCCACTCTCGCTCATAGCTGAACTGTTCCCAGTAAATGCATATTCCTTCTTGTTTCCTGGAGACAAATGAAGTTGTGGCAGCGTGCGCGCAGGCCTCTGTGGCGCCAAGTCCCAGGTCCGCCCGGGGCGAGGCGAGCCTGTCTCACGGACACTGAACAGATCTCGGGAGGACTTTCGCCTTTGGCTCTGGAAGAAGGGGATGTCATCTAGGTAGACAATGTACGCTTGTTTCTCTGCTGACAATCAGTTTTCTGTGGCAACTTTCCAGGTGGTGTGCGTGGGCTTTTGATCTATAAACTCAGAAGACATGTTTCAGAATCCCCGGCAGTCTGAGGGCTGGGGAAGAAGCTGCGATTACACGTCCTCCTCCCCTCCGCCAGTCTGGGGTGTCCTTGCACCCTGCACCCACTTCCTCGTCGTCCGCATCCCTCCTCAGTGGCAGCCGGACCCAGTGGCCCCTGTCCACGGCTTGGCTCCTGGACAGTCATGGTTCCTCTTTGTCCCCCAGGCTCAGGGACGGCTCACAACAGGGACACCTGCACCTCAGGGTCCTTAGATCCCCCCTCATTCCAGCGTCCCGAGATTGCCCGGGATGCTACTTCTCTTTGGGCAGCTTGAATTTTCAAGTTCACGGCCAATGCCCGGTGGCCATTAGCTGCTATTACACACGGCCTTTGCCGGTCTGGGGGCAGTAATTTTAATTCGAAGCTCACACCTCATTCCTAAACAACCGCAGAATATGTTTCCGTGCGAGTCATCTGAGGAATTGCCCGACTTTGCAGCGGCAGCGCGGATTTAAAATAGCCCTGGCGTGAGATGGAACCGATCAGCAGACTCTCCCGACACAGGTTAAACGTCTTTACGCCCTGAAACAGAATTATGCACGGTGTGGAGGTGTGTGGAAGCGAAATTATTCCAGAACGTAGCAGTGACAATGCAATTTCCTGAATTTATGACGGGCACCGTGGGAAATGAGTAAGTGGCCTAAAAGAGTTAATGTGTCTCCCAAAGTGCTTGATTTTAATGTCGGGAAGTTTATAATCTAGTACACTACGCCGCTTTACAGAAATGGCTCCTCGTTACAAGCCTCCCTCCGTGTGAAAATATTTGCCTTCACGGATGAGGATGCTCTCTTGACAAAAGCAGTAAACATTAGCAAATCCGGGCCTTCCGAAATCCCATCGCTTTTCAAATTTGCAGTTCTCATATTAGCTCCCAAATAAAAATAACACATGTGGATCTGTCGCCGTGCGGGCCGAAGGGCCATCTCAGCGCTGGGTTGAGCGGGAGAGACTGCGTTTCTCTTTCAGACCAGCCGCCTCCTCTGCCACCGGCCGCCTCTCTCTGTCTGGGCGCATCCCTCCCAACCCGGCGTCGGCAAAACGCAGGGAAACAAGGAAACTGAGAAAGACACACAAAAGGAAAGATGACAATCTGTCCACGAAAAACATTAGGAACCAAAGTAGGGCCTTAAAGAAGGGCTGGCCCAGCCACATAAGAGTCTTTAGCTATCCTTCCTCTGGAAACGCCAGAGAATGGTGAGAAGAAAAAAGAGACCATCACCATACTTTGCGCAAGAATGACTTACAGTGGATATGCTAAGCAGGACTCCTGCTACCTCGCGCTGAATGAAAAGGTGCTAATTTTCCAGCAGAAAGAAGAGCAGACCCGTGTTGGAATGAGGTGCGCAGCCTCTTCCCCCAGCACCCTCCCATAAGTCACCTGCCAGAGGTACACCCGCCCTTCGACGCCAGGGGAGGCACTGCGGGAGCAGCACTCCCCCGCCCCTCCCCTCGGGCACGTTCAAGGGGAGTAAAGGACGGAAAACTGTACTTGAACAATGATTAAAATAAAATCAGGGAAAAAAAAGAAAAAGAAAAAAAATGTAGCCCATTGTCAGCAGCAGCAGAGGCTCCGAATCTGAGGCCCCAGAAGCTGGAGATTGGGCTCCGCGTAGAGCGGGATCCCAGCTCAGACAGTCCTTCAAAAGTTCGACTCCGGCTCTCCAACTTCTTAAGGCTGCCAACTCGGAACGGAAACCGCTTGAGAACCTGTTCTCGCGGAACGGACAAAGGGCTCTGCTCCCGCGCCAGCAGGGGGCGATGGCGTGCGAGCAGCCTCTCTCCCAGTCGGGCGCCCCGGAGCCCGGAGGCGATGGAACGCCGTCTGCTCCCACGACGGCGCCGGCCAGGCTCCTTCCCGGAGAAGGAGGGTTCAGACCAGGAGGAAGGCTGGGCCGAGTGTCCCCAGCTGCTCCCAGTGGAAGGGACGCGGGGACGCCCCCGAGGCGCGCCAGCACCGTGCCTCTCCCAGGGGTCAGGCGCCACGGCGACAAGGGCCAGTCCTCCAGTCTCTGCGTCGCCCTGGCCCTGCCCAGATTTGGAAGCAGACGTGGTGGTAGGGGCGGCCGCCACAAACGAGAGCCTCAGTCCTGCAGCGACTTGAGAGAAGTCACGTCCGTTCCTTCGTCATCTCCACAGTAACGGGAAACAAGTAGCCTGTTGAATTTTGATACCTTCGGTCCTTCCTGTGTTTCTCTTTCCTTTAGTCTTGCCTGCTTTGGTCCACTCTTGCACGTCATTCGCACTCCGTGGAAGGGAGGGGGGAAATGCTGAGGTGCACAGACCCACCGGGCAGAATTGCACACCGCTGCCACAGCCCACTTTTGTCCCCCGTCCCCCCGGATGTGTTCATTGGGAGGGTGCGCGGATGTCCCCGAAGGAGTCAGAGGGAACCGCCCGGACTCCGCTGAGTCCCTCCGCGGAAGAAGCCCTCCCACTGGAGCGGCCAGCCTTCCGTCCTGCCAAAGCAACTCAAATGCATCCTCTTCCTACTTACTCTCTCTGCTTGTGAATATGGGCGGCTGTTTAACTTCCCCTTGCGGCGGGGTACGGCCGAGCCCCCAGTTTCTGACTCCCAGTTTCCGACTACCCGTGGCCAGGGGATGACTGCTCCAACACCAGGGGCCTGGCTGGCCCCGCCCTTCTGGTGGGGAGAGGCGGGGACGAAGACCCCACTGCAGACAAAGTGACTTTGGCCGAGGCGAGGCAGGAGGCCGTGCGGGCGCTCGGCCCTTTGAAGGTGTTTGAGGGAGGGTCGCCAGATCAAATGCAGGCTGACCAGCGAAACTGGAATTCCAGGTAAGCAATGAATAGTTTTTAGTGTAAGTGTGTTTGTTGCAGGCACTGTTCGGGGTATGCTTATATGGAAACAATTATTTGTTGTTCATCGAAAATCAAATTTAACGAGGTGTTTTGTGTTTTTCCTTGCTAAATCAGGCAATCCTAATTGGAGGTTTCTGTTGGTAATAAGGCAGCCGTGCCCAGAACAATTAAACTGGACCAGGAGCCGGTGCAGGCGCCCGAGGCCTGGGCAGAGCCCGGAGAAGCAGCGAGGGTGCACCCCCATCCAGCCTTGCTCCCTCAACCTGGCTCCAGGGACCCACAGGACACAGTACCAGGGTCGGAGACTGCGTTCTCAGGACAGGGAGCTGGAGGCCTGAGAAGGAAAACAGATCCAATTCAAAAAAAAAAAGGGAGCAAGTCAGACTTTAAGCAAGGAAATGCTGAGACGGGGCCCCACTGCCTTCACAGAGCGGCCAGAGGGGGCGAGTTTCTGGTAACAGAGAGACAGAGGGAGACAGCGTCGGGGCCACTGAGCTGCAGACCTTGGGGCTTCCCTGCCCATGTCCGCATCGTGAAACAAGGCCGGGGCTGTCTGCCCTGTGGAGCTTTTGAGGCTCTTTATTATAATTATGATTCCTATATAAGTAACACAGTGCCGTTGCCTATGCTCTGAGAACTTCAGGGAAGGGTAAAAAAAAGAAAAAATAGAAATGACTCACACTCCCGAGCTTAGAAGGTAATCGTGGTCTTTATTTCCTTCCATCATTTATCTAGGCACCTACACCATTTTTACAACATTGGAATTATAAAGCATAATTGTGTAGCCCACTTTTATAGTATAATCTGTTAGGAGTATCACTGCATACTCTCAGTGTCTGAGGTTATGGTTTTAATGGCTACTTAGTATTCCATCGCTTTTAAAGGGCCACAGTTTCTTCGACATGTTTCCTCTCAGGGGGGGTTTGGGCCGTTTCCCGTTTTTCACCGTTAGAGAGAGGGCCACGCAGACTCCCCGGGCGGACGGCTTTTTGTGAGTCTCTACCTGTTTCCGTGGGATAAATGGCTGAAGGCACGTCCCGTGCTGGGCCACAGAGAGGGGATGGCGTCGAAGGGTGAGTTCGCGCTGCCCGTTTCCCCTCCGGGCCTCCTTGTACACACACCACGCGTGAGGGATGCTCTGCCCCCATAATCTTGCCGACACTGGGCATTACCTCTTCCAAAGATCTTCACCAGCGTGGTCAGCCAAAAACGTCTCTTCTTGCTTAAAACTGCACTTCCTTCACTCCTAAAGGGATGAACGCTTCTTCAAATATATACTGAGCATGTTCACTTCTTATTTAAGGAATGCTTCTTCATGTTTTCAGGCATTTCTTTCAAAACTTTCACTGAACGGTAAGGGTTCTTTATGCATCAGCGGTAATAACATTTTATTCAACAATATGCTATAGTATGAGCCCCTGTGTCCGGGAAGATCGGTTAGGGGATAACTGGGGGTTGAAAACTGAACAACTTCCAAGCGACAGATCTTCATCGTTTTCTGGTGTGGTCTCTTCCCTGCCCTCCCTCCCGCACGGGGAAGCCAGGCGAACACACAGCCCTGTGCAAGTTCATTGGTTCTCGTATGCTGACCTCTTTAATCAACTAACATAAATCTTCATCTAGCGCTGATGATGGACTCTCTTCCAAGTAATTAACCCGCTGTCTCAGCATCACTTACTGAGTAATCCAAACTTTGCCCCATGCGCTTGAAATGCCCACAGTTCACACCCAGCAGGTGAGCGGGCACTCACCCGGCGGGGTCTTGCGACCACACCCCCGTGGCACCAGGAAAGCTGTAGGAAGTGCCCTCCCTACTCACTCTCCTGTCATAGTTTCCATCGTTAGCATCACCATTTGGACTCTGCTTCTGGAATGAGTTAGTCCAGATTACCTTCGAATTCTGATAGGAATTGCCCAAAAAGCCTGAGTCAAATTGGGGAAACTCGGCCCTTACTCAGAACCAAGGTCCGCATCCCGACTCACTGAAGACTCCTTTTGCATCTCCCAAAACCCGTGTTCTTTTTGGCACGTGGGCTCTTCGCATAGCTCCCTGGGTTTTCCCAGGATCCAGTGCGTCCCAGTGATGCTGGGGTTGGAAAACTTCCATCTCTTCGCTTTCCGGCTGGTCGTGAATGGGACACAGGAGCGCTACTGAAAGACGCCGTCAACTACTTTAAAATGTTCTCTTCGGGTTCCCAGACACGTAATCAGACCGCATGCAGATCTTGGCCTTTTCCTTTCTAAAAGTCAGTCTTCTTAACTCCGTTTCCCGTCTCACCCCGCTCGTTAGAACTTCCAGGACCGTGTTCGTGAGAGCGAGCTGGCAGCATCCCCACCCGCTGCAGGCGGCACCCCCACCACCCCGCTGCAGGCGGCATCCCCACCCGCTGCAGGCGGCACCCCACCCGCTGCAGGCGGCATCCCCACCACCCCGCTGCAGGCGGCACCCCACCCGCTGCAGGCGGCACCCCCACCCGCTGCAGACTCGGAAGAACCTATAAAGCGTCCTCATTAAATGAGATGTAGCTGCTGATATCATATTGTTTCTCCATGTCGAGGACTCGTTCTCCTCTTCCTGGCTTATTAAGTTTTCATTAGAAATTGATGTTGAATTTTATCAAATGTCCTCTGGGAATTTATTAAAGTTTTTCCTCTTTTAATCTACCAATGTAATATATTTTATTAATAGATTTCTGAATATTAAAACATCCCTGCATTTCTGGAGTAGGCCTATCTGGTCTATGAAACTGTTGTTTTCGGTTCAGTATCCATTATTTAGGACTTTTTGTTCTTTGATTCGAGGACGAGGGTCTGCACCCCACCAGGTGCCGACCCCGCCCCCGGCCCGGCCCCACCTGCCCAGGGGGATGGGGCTGGGAGCCCCGAGGCCGTCTCGGGCCTTAGACTGGAGCCTGAGCTCTCTCTGTAGAACGAGTGCACAAATACATTCTCCCTACGCTTTTGCCATCTTTCATCCAGCAGGGGAATTATTTGTTCCTACAAGATCAAAATCCCTCACTCCCAAATTCTAAAGAACTCAGAAATGATTCTACAGGAAAAACCAATAACAAAGAGGAAATGACAAAAAAATCATTTCAAAATATCACAAAGCTGCAGTAATTAAACCATAAGCAACTTTTTAAATTTCTCTCCAAGGTTATATTAGCCTGCAGAAGTTTTCTCCTTTTTTAGTCAGAACCAAAGATTTATAATTTCCTCAGGAAAATCTTCTGTTCATTGAGCGGTAAACTGAGTTGCATATAGGACTTCCTTATAATTTTTATTAGCACTGAGTTCATCACAGAATCTTCGTTTTGTGTCCTCAGTCACATTCACTAATTCTTCATTTCGTGTCATTGTATTTCCCCTTTTTCCTAAATCAGATTTGCCAGCAATTCGTCTATTTTTAAATGTATCTCTTTATTTTTAAAGTTTTGAATGTTTCAATTTTACTGTTTTTTTCTACATTCTTATTCCTAAATTTATTTTATATTTGTTATTTTCTTTGTTAACATTTCTTGAACTAAATATCCTGGAGTTTTAAAAATATTAAATTAAATGCTTATTAGTTTTTTATTAGTTTTTGTTTCAAAACAAATATTTTAATACTTAACATAATGCATTTGACCTTGAATTAACTTTAGACTTTCTGTCTTAATTGTTTCACTTGTCCATGTTTTTAAGTATTCTAGAATTATAGACTCAGTTTCCCTTTTTTCTCCAGTCACTGGGAGAGAATTCTTTAATTTGTTAAGTGCATTGCTATTTGTGTTACAGTTTGGTTAATAAAATTTATGTCTATTTTTTCAGCTATGGATGTAGTCTAGAGTTTGTTCCTTAAGAGGCTTCATTAATTTTTCTTTGTGATTAAGATTTTTTTAGTCACCAACTCACACAAATATGTCATAGGCATTGTCCTCTTTCTGCGTTTGGTACGAAGTTCATTCGCCTTGTTAAATACTGAATAAGCTCTGCTTATTACCTACGATTCTGCTCTTTATGTCTTTGTTCTGTGATGTGTGCAATAGTGCCTGCTGCCTCACAAAAGCACTCACTACGTTACATCTTGTCCATTTCTGCTTGCATTTTTAATTTACTTCATATATTCTAATCATTATACTGTACACATAAGGGTTCCCTATTCATACATCTTCATGGCAAATGTTACCTTTTATCACTGTAAAAATAACCCATTCAAACTTGTTGAAACTGGAATTTGATATTGATATTGTCACTGTTCTTCAGTTTTTATTTGTATTTATCTGATATGTCTCTGTCCAGCTGCTATTCTGTAATGGCTCCATATTTTCTTCGATGTGTCTTTTGTCAATAGATTTTAACTTGCTTCTGTTTTCCATCTGGTCTGACAGTCTCTCACTTGGGGAGTTTGCCCTGTCTGTATTATCTCTGAAATTATTTCTTTTCTGCCTTATTTTTCAAAAATATTTTATTGTTTCTCTTCCTTTTATTCATTTTTTTGCTGAAAAGATTTTTTTTAGCTTTTGTTCTTTAGTAATTTAGAAAGGGTGAATCCTGTTTTTATTCTACATGTGATTCTTGTTACATTTCCCTTTTGTAAAAGATGCTACTTTCCTCTGGTCACCATTAACACCGAGATATTATGCAACATCTTTTCCTCGAAAAAGCAGAGATTCGACGCATTCGCTTTTTCCCCCTCCTGCATAATTTGCCAATTTTTGCTGTCATCTAAAATCTTAAATCAGATACTTAATGTTAAATTGCTTGCATAAAGTTATGCCCTTTTCTTGCGATAATTATTTCTTGTATTGGGGTTGTCTGCTCGTGCTGTGACACCTGACGACAGCCACTCGAGCTCGCCCTCCTGTGCAGCTGAGTCTCTCTCTTTCCTGCTGTCCCGAGACTGCCGCGTCCTTCCGGAGCCCGCGGCAGGGTCTCCGAGTGCAGTTTTCAGGGAGCGGCGGGTCCGGCCGGCTCCCTGCGCAGCTGCGAACATCCGTCCCCTTCTGCCGCCGGTTCAGGTCAGCACGCCAATCACAGCGCCTTGCGCGGTCCAGGGGAGGGAGGGGCCCACGAGAGCGCGCAAGCTCTGCAGCCCTTTGCTCGGAGCTGCCCACGTGTAACCGAAACATGACCCGCAGGGTGGAGAACACGTAGAGCAAAGGTCAAAGTATTCTTCCATAAACCTCTGTAAAATCGATGCGTTGTTACCTCATCTTTACTGTTGGACAGAAGTCTACCAGCCACCCAGTTTTTCCCAAGATACAAATTGTGTTGGGAGGTGGTGGAGTATTTGAACTGACTTTTTTTAGGTAAGTTATTCAGGTAAATGACTAACAAAATTAAGAAGACCATTGGCAGTCTTAAAAACTCTGTGCGTTCCAATGAAAGTGAAAAGGATTTGGACTCCGTGGGCCAAAGGCGCTACTTGCAGGCCAGTTCTTATTTCTTTGCAGGTAAATGGTGTTCAGCCTAGGTGTGTATTTCCTCTTACCTTGTCCTCATTGTTCCTGGTTTGCACGGTGGTTCTCGTTCCTTCTGACTCCTTGGTGGTTATTTCAGCTTCTCTCTTTGCTCCACTCTCCCGTCGAGGGGTCCCCTGACCAGGCTCCCTATGGTCTCCCTGTCGCATTTTTTATTTATTTTCCCCTTCTGTCTGAGCGTCCCCGAGTCCCCCCATTCACCGCTTCCCTCCTGAGCCCATTCCTCTTAGTTGTGATACTGAAATGTTAAATTCAGCCGTATCCATTGGGAAGTAGCCTTTCGGGGCCTTACCACTTTCAAAAATACCCGCTCTGACTTCCCAGGGGCAGTGTCACCCTAAATCTTGTTAAAACAGAAACTGGCAAATTTCTGGAATTTTCTCTGCCTTGTCTCCATGTCCCAGAAGGGCGTTTTCTGAGAACGGCTGGTTTTGTTGTCCTAAGTCGCTGTTTGCTGCTTGTCCTTCTGGACGAAGGTTTCTTTCGCCCATCTTCCCATTGCTATGTCTTCTATCGCTAAACCGGTCATTCAGGCACAGCCAGGAGACCATGGGGACAGTCGAGTTACTCAGACCTTGCCAGGTGACATTCTTCACCCCACATGACAGGAAGCAGAGCCGGGGGCCCCCCCACCTGGGAACTCCCTCAGTCTGGAGAGCCCACCCCCCAGTGCGTTGGGGAGCCCCACACTTCCAGAAGCCGAGTCCCATTCTCCAGCCCACCCGGCTGCAGGCAGGGGCCGGGCGGGCTCTCCGGCCACTCGAGACTCCTTGGTGCCCAGCCCAACCTCTTCCTTGCTAGGGAACAACAGTGCAGTTCGGCTGGGGGCTTTTCCAGATGGTTCTCCAACGAGCACTCCTTCCTTTATGGGAAGGCATGGGTTGGGTCAGCCCTTCGTTCCACGTGGCCTCACGCGAAGAAAACGTAGAGGCGGAATGTCCTGAATTTCCTGGGTGTCCCCTACTTTCCCATTCTTCTAGGTCATACCACTGGTAGTAAGGGCAGGTGGAGATGTGCCCCAACCCACCAGGGAGGGAGGAGCAAGGCCAGGCAGGGGCCCTGCTGCCCGCTGCCCACTCCTCGGCGGCCCCTGCCCCAAGGTGCAATCCCTCCCCACCCACCAAGGGGAAGGATGGCCCGGGGGCAACCTGGTCTGGCTCTCGGAAAGGACCCTGGCCTGCAGAGGTCTGGGAGGCAGAGCTCAGCCTAGCCCCGCCGCCCTGAGACCTTTCCTGCCCCCAGCACCCACCGGGACCGAGCCCACAATGGAGGAGAGAGGCCCTCACTCGGCTCTCTGGTGACACCACCCGGCACGAAGCCACCCTCCGGCACCCAGGGCGGCCTCCCCAGGCCCCGGGTCCTGGAGGGGGCCGGGCGGCAGCCTGTGTCCAGGGCAGCCCTTTCCACGGGCCCCTTTCTGGAGGGCAGTCCTCCTCTCGTTAGGAAACACCTGTACTTTTGTCTGCCTGGCTCAAGGGTATCAGAAGGCAAAGGTGAGCAATTTTCACATCACAGTGCAAAAAAATTTCCTCTGGACAGTCAACAACAGCCCGAGACCAAGAAGGTAAATATGTACTATCCCCTCATCCTTTGCCATTTTTTTCCTTTAAAAAACACACACACGCACACACACACCCCGAAACCGCTGTTTGACGGGGCTGACAGGGAGCCGAGGCCCAGGAACCGGCGGCTCGGCAGCCACTGGAGGTGGCGAGGGCAGCGCATCCTTTATCTGGCTCCGTATCGATCGCCTCTAACGAGCACCCGTGCAGCTGCGGCTAATGGTGGTACCGCTGGTGTTAAGGGCAAGTTCGGGAGAAGATTATCAACCCCAGGGGCTTCACAGTGGCTGGCCGGCCCGGAGCCCTCAGGGCGCAGACGCACTTGAGAGGTCACTGAACCCGATGTGGTGAAGAGCCGAGCCTGCGGCCGGAAGACAGACATGCGGCTGGAGTGGGTTTTTTTTTTCTTCCAACAGAGACTACAGGCATCAACAAAACCGTTCCCTTCTGCTAGTCATTAGTCCCTGACCCTTCCCCCGATAAGAAGGCTCCTACTGGAGCCGCCTCATCCTAATTATGACTCATCAGACGGCAGCGATCCTACCCAATTAGTGGGGCTTAAGTGAGGGGCACTCGATGCGACCGGGGGCCGTGCCCGAGTGAACCAGGGAGGGGCGGGTGCCAGCCCCGACGCACGCCTCCCCGGGCCTCTCCTCACCTGGGGGGCCGGGCTGCCATTGGATCTGATTGGCTTGATATTCACTGTGTTGCCCGCCACCCCCCTCGGAGATCTGAGAAGGGCCCGACGAGCGGCCGGGAGCGGCGCCCAGGCCAGCGGCCTTGGAGGGGCGGCTAACCGGCAGACCCCGTGGGGCGCTCACAGTCAGATGTTAGCCCAGAAAGGGAGCCACAGGTATTAGAAAAGATTAAAAAAAAATGACTGGCAAATGCCTTCAGGGGCCGGCCACGCTGCACATGCTGGACCATAATAGCATAATGGAGTAATTGCAACTGGGGAGAGAGCCCAGACGGGGCAGGAAGCAAGGGCGTGCTGAGCGCGCAACGGAGGGGGGCGGGGGGGGGGGGGGGCCCGGGGAGAAGGACCCCGGCCGAGGAGGGCGCCGGGAATTACAGAGGGCATCCTCTGCTTTGCCCACGGCCCTAACCACTATTTATTTTAATGCTGTAAATAAGCAATTTAAATATTATCCCAGTTCCATAATAAGTAACATGGAAACGTGATACCCTGTGGTTATAACAAATTATTTATTAGGGTTTTTAAAATTCTAAGGCAGTGTCTTTGTAACCAGGAGATTTCCGTTGGGTCAGATCATTAAAAATATGGGCGTGGCCTGCCACATCTCTTATCTCTGACACACCACAGAGAGCCGCGTTTCCCTTGTCACTTTGTCTACAGCCCCGGGAAGGTCTTCCACATGACCAGCCCCCCAAAAGTTCACACACCCCCGACACCCATCCTGTATGCTTCCAGCGGTCTTCTCACATCTACAGAGGGAGGGAGAGGAGCCAGCCTCGAGGACCAGGGCTGGCTGCCTGAGAAGCCCCTGGTGGGGGGGCGGGGGGGGGGGGAGGCGCCCCCACAGTGTGCACGTTAGAAACAGTGGTTCCACACAGTGATTGCGTTGCAGAGGTTCGCTTCCCGTCTCCCTTCCACGCTGCCTGGAGAGCGTCCCGGTTAGGCAAGTCCACGATCAACTTCCCCAGAAATAAAAGTGCATTTACTTTTACGCGCAGGACATGCGGGAGAGCACCGGCTGAGATCTCAACTATGGGCAAAGACGCACGTTTCCGTGGCTATGTTCCCTATTCCTCAATAACACCCTCAGAATACTGCTAAAGAATCCTCTTTCGGACCCAATGTTAGCAGCATTTCGAGACCCATCAAACTGGAAGGGCAGACAATGGAAGCCAGTGTGGAGCCCGGGGCGGCTCAGCGGAGGAGCCTGCGTGCTGGGACGTCAGAGAAGAAAGTCCGCCAGGAGCACGTGGCCCGGGGCTCAGCAAGCCTTGGACAAGGCACACGGGGAGGGAAGGGGTTCCCGGAGGTCATCCCAAAGGAGCAAAGGGCAGACGGGAGCATTCCAGGAGGATGTCAGCCCAGGGAGGCTCCCAAATGCACTAGCAGAGGTGACAAACCCACGGAGTCAGATGGACCGAGCCGCGCACGGAGCACCGTGCGGGTGCCTGCTGTATAAGGGGCGCTTTTCTTCATTTCTACGTACCCTAAAATGAGCCTACGTCCCTCTAAGAATCAGAATGTAAATTCATAGAAAAAGCCTGTGCAGACTGCATGCGCATGTCCAGCTGGGCAGAAGTGGCACCTGACGGACACGTGTGGGAAAAGGCGGGGGCTAAAGCCAGAGGTCAGAGACCTGGAGAGTCAGACTCCAGAGCCACACCGGTGGGGGGAGCTGTGGCCAACGTCGGGAAGCGCCCCTGTGCAGAGGCCCTGTGTCTTGTCCTGTTGTAGGTCCACCTAGTTCCAAAAGCGGCGGCTTCTGCACTCACCCGCGGGGCTGCACGCGGAGTGATCGGGCTTCATCCGCCGCGTCGCACAGCAGGGACTTGAGAGTCGGTTGGAAAGGATGGAGCTGGCGCGGTGCGCAGGTGCTTTGAATCGACACCGGGAAAGCCCGGATGTAAAGCACTTCCACACGTCTACCTCCGAGCTGGCGTGGGGCTGGCTCCCAGGGGCCCCAGGCGAGAGCTCTGTGCTCGCAACCCTGAAATATCAGGGAGATTTGCGTTCTCCGCGCTGCTTCGGGCGCAATAAGGCCAGAGGAGCCCCCTTGTTCGTCCACATCGGCGACACAAAAAAACCAGCGGGCAATCAGATCCTCACTGGCTGGAACTCAAAGTTGCCCAGGGCTCTGCCCACCTGTTCGCTCGCCGGTAACACAGCACGAGTTCATCCCAAACGAGGCCCCGGGGCTGTGGAAGGCACGTGGTCGCGATGGCGTCACAGCTCGGGGACACGTGCCAAACGTTCGGGGGCTCAGTAGAGGACAAGGTCTGTCCAAAGCGGCCCTGCAAGCCTGGAGGAAGTCAAGCAATGACGCAGAGACGCAGCGAGCTGTTCCGGCGGAGGATGTGACGGCCACAGCGAGACAGTGACCGGAGAGAATCTGGGAATCTTGCATCTCACGTCCCACGCTGGGTCAGGGAAGCACCATCCTGGACATGCCAGACACCGTCCACAGGACACGCTGTGGGGCTGCCACCAAACTCACCTGGGCTGAGTCCAGCCAAGGTGCAGTCCGAGGCTTTTCCTTGGAGATGCCCAAGAAGGTGGGGTGGACACGCTGAGAGTGAGCGCCCCACTCAGCACACGATGTGAGAGCGCATCATGACTAAAGGGGGTCTCTTCTCAACTGGGTCAAGTAACGAAGAGGCTAGAGTCCCCAGACACCAAGCCCACTTAGTGTGGGTGGTGGCAGCCTCCCCTTCAGAGTCCCCTCCATGTCAGCCCCACACACTATCGATGACAAATAGATGAGGGCCTGAATGAATCACAGAAGCTGCAATCAAACAGGAGTTGCCTTGGCCGAGAAGACAGCTCCATTTCAAGGCCCTTAGTGCATCCTACGGCGAGGTTTCTGGTGTGAGACGAGACCTTCCTAGCGACAGAACGCAGCCACGACCCTGTGGTTCTCGCCCGTTTCGTTTCTGGATGTTACAAAGTCATTGAGAGTCAGCACACCTCAGCTCCGGGAGGAGTTCTAGTCTCTTCGGTTCAGAAAACGGCGTGCCCGAGATGCCACGGCTGGGTGTGGGCAGGGTGGGGCTGGCACCAGGCCCCCAGTGTCTGGAGCTGGGGTCCTCCCACTGCCACGAGGAGAGTTTCTGGCCTACCAGGGCCTGATCGCTTAAGGGGACGTGTGAGGTCTTGGCTGCAGACCTAACCATCCTGGACACCAGTCTCTTCCAGTGGGCCCTTCCGCCACCCAGGGCTCAGCCTTCCTTGTTGCTTTAGAAGGTCACCTGGCCCTCGGACTGTGGTCCCTGCTGACCTCTCCACACACCCAGTCCGCTCTCCCGTTCCCTCACTGTCCCTGACCCACATGGGACAGGCGAGGGCGTGGCTGCGGGGAGCGGTGTTGGCAGTTCCACGGGAAGAGCTAGCTCACGACTCCTCGCAGAATGACAGCTGGTGAGCAGGACGCTTCGTGAAGAGCGCTCTAAGGGCAGCTCCCCCGAGACCAGCCTTCCCCCCACGGCCAGCTGGAGGAGCCTAATCGAGGAGCCCACAGGCCAGTGTCCCACCGTGTGTCGGCACGCGGATCCCAGGAGGGGCCAAACTTGAACCTGGGAACCCGGAATCTTATTTTCCCATCGTCTTTCTGGAAAAAGCTGGCTTCAAACAGTGAAAAAGTCACACAAGGCCACAACAAAAACGTCCGAGGACGAATGTCCTCCTGTAGAGGCGCTGTTGTGCGGCCTGACCGTTCGTGGGGGTCACACAAATCCATACGATTGCACAGACTCAGAACCCCGCACACACATAAGGCCCATGAAGCCAACGCAGTCGGAAGGAGTGTCCCGGACTGTGTCAGCATCAGCCTCCTGGTCCTGATATCGAACTAGAGCTGCACCACACGCTGCACCACACACAACACCACACGCTACCACCACGGAGACAGGCGAGGTGCACAGCCCCGCATCAGAGCAGCAGCCGTGCGCCAGTCAAGTCCGCCTCGGCGGGCAGAGCAGACTTCTGTAGACTGGGTGCCTCTGCCCCTAACGGGCAGGAAGGCGGGCAGTACAAGGAAGCTGTTCTGTTTCTCTTTTCTTTTGTTTCTAACCCTCACCCGAGGACATGTTTATTGATTTTAGAGAGAGAGGGAGGGAGAGAGACAGAGAAACATCTGTGTGAGAGAGAAACACCGGTCAGTGCCTCCTGTGGGCACCCTGACTGGGGATCGAACCTGCAGTCTTTCAGTCTACAGGATGATGCTCCAACCATTTGAGCTGCCTGCCTAGGGCCTGTTTTCCTTTTCATCTCAGAAATGTACCAGCTCAGGGGGGTCCTTTGGATCACCATCTCTTTCCCTATGCTGCCTGCATCCTCTTCTCTCCACTGGGCCGCACTTCCCCACAGCCTGTAACAGACAAGGCCGAGCCCAGGAGCTGGGATAAAGCAGCCGTACGTGTGACAGTGCTCGGGAACACTGCCAACGCCTACCGTCTCCACCAAGTGCGAGGAGCATGTGTCACTTCACAAGCCCTGCACGTAGGAGGTGCCCCATCACCCAGACTCAGGAATTCATCAGCGCGATCATGGCCTAACTCAGGGCTGTGATTTCCAGTTTTACGGCGGCTTTTCATAACTCGAGGGTTCCACCCCCTAAATGTCTCTTTTTGTTAGCCTGACAGATTCTCGATCCTTCTATCATTTCCACGGCAAGTTTGAAAGGTCTCCTGTTTATCTTACTGTCTTCAGGGTCTGCGGCCGCTGCTGATGTTTCTGGAACAAATCTCACCCAAAGATCTCGCCCGCCACCCGCTGAGGGCAATACAGCAGCAGCGAAGCCGTGGCTGAGACCCATGGGTCAAACAAGGAAGCACAGCTTCCCGGGCTCGCCCAGACCCACAAGTAGTGTGGCTAAGAATTAACTAAAACTAAACTGCTTGCTCGCCGCTGCCCTATCGCACCGGAGCCGCCAGGGCTCTGTCCCACCAGTAGCAGGAACACGGGTCAAACCAGCTCCAGCGAGAGACCGCCCACTGCCCAAACGACCTGGAAGGTCCAGGACCCACTGCCCACGAGACTGGAGCCCAAGGGTCAGTCACCCCAGCCTGACAGCTCCGTCCCCCAGGTGCTCCCCTCGCTGCCCTGCACCCTCGGGTGGGTGTCTCCAAGGCTCCCCACTTCGGTCCTTAGTCCGTGATTCCAGAGACAGCGAGCCTCCGGAGTTCCCTCCTGCGAGTCCCAGCACCAGCATCCCTGGCCCCGTGTGGCCCAGGGGTGTCCCGAGCCCATTTCTGAGACAATCACTGACGCTGCAGAGGCGCAGAGACCAGGCCCTCGGACTGAGCTCCGGGGACCCGGAAGACAGCGGGCGCAGGGGGAGGGGTGCCGGCTAGACCTCAGAATCGGAGCTAGACTATTTTAGGCTCATTCTTCAAAGAAAAAGATACTGAGCAGACAAAAAAAATACAAAGGTCCAGTGAGCACGTTTACGACGGATGGTCAGAGTGGACTTCTGTAGCTACTTCGGATGCAGTCCTATTTTTAAATTTAAAATCTTATAGTTTTGCAGCTGGGGACCTGATTACATGGGGGTGGAATATGATTTGAGAGAATTTAATTTGCAAAACAGTTGTAAAAGGAAAGAAAGAGCAGGGGAGACCCAGGTGGCCTGGTTTGGGCTTCGGGTTGATAGCCCGAATGTGATGGCGGCTCTATTACCGTTTGAACTTGGTCTCGTTGTCGGTCACCACGGAAGAGTACTGCGCCCAGCTGCCTGGGAAAGAAAGATTTCACTACTGCGGTTATTGAAGAAAAGACTGTTTTTGCTCCCAAACTCGTTCATTTAATTCACAAAAGAGGAAGCCACGCAACACACAAGCGTGACCTTCCTCCGAGGTCTGAACGGCTCCGTGTCACTCTGGAGACAAGCACGGTGGGGGGTGTACTGAAAGAGCGCCGAGTACCGCGCAAGGGTCCTGTTTGCCGAGAACCACGTATATCCTTAAAAGTAAACAATGCAAGGAACAATTGTTTAAATGGTTTGAGCAGCAGGCCTGTGCAAATTGCTTAGAGAGACCACGTGGCATCTAAAGAAATCCCCTATCTTCTGGAGCAGCAAATTCCCCTCTTTTAGGAAGAATACTCTAAAAAGTGAGGACTCATTTTAAAATTCAAACTTTCAGAACTCCCATAGAACGTGGAGATGTTTTTTCACCAAGGGTTTTTGTTTGTTCGGTTTTGGTTTTTGGTAGTGATGACAGGAACAGACCTGGAAGAAGCTGGGGAGAAGGGAGTAAGTGGGCAGCCACAGGGGTGGGTGGGGTGCAGCCAGGTCCCTCCACGTCTTCTGCTCAGGCTGGCTTTATCCTCCCAGCTAAGCGTCTCTCTGAGGCCAAGACCAGGGTTTCTGGAAGCTTCTGGGCTCGTATCATCCCAGTTCCACAACTAGAAATCTAAAAAGCATTTTAACTCTCAGCTTTGATTAGAGGTCGATGAAACTTTGCCACGTGACCACGTCCAAACCAATCACACAACCAGAAAGCGGGGCCCTGTGGCTGCCCCACCCTCCTTACGGGGGATCCGGGACGGAGGGGCGGGGATGGTTTGCAGACTTGCCCTCAGGCCCAGCGAGCGCGTCGTTGGAGTGTGCCTCTCACAGTCCGTCCAGGAGTAGCGGGGTCCGTACTGAGATACGGCTCCCTGGTGCACACATCAGCGTGCTGCTTCCTTCATTGAGACCATCCTGATACCAAAAAAAGTCTGTTGGACCCAACAATGTGTTCCGTGACACATTTGGTTTCGCTGTCTGAGGGAGGTCTCTGCAAGGTCCTCTAACAGGTCTCGAGGAGGCGAAGATGAAGGAGAAGCCCAGGAGCTACTCCTTACCGTCTGGGGGAGGACGGACCTTACACGCAGTGACAGCACGTGATGGCTGATGAGCGAGCCTTAGGTCAAGGTGCTAATGGCACGAGCTGTCACTCAGAAGGAAGCGCTCCTCGATGGGGCCTCTGAGCAGCCAGCACCATCCAGGCTGCAGACCCCCAGGCCCCTCCTCACGGGCGCCACAGGGGAGACCTAGGAGGACCCAAGGTCAGGCCTATGCCCTGGGGCCTGAGTAGCCCCGGTCACCCTAATCCAGCCCCCGTGCTGGTGTCACCGTCCCAGCGGTGGACTTGAACCAGCCTCTGTCCCCAGAGCTCAGGACCTCACCTTGAGCTCTCCTTGGCCCTCGGATGAGACAGCCCCGCGTGGGCCGTTCTGGAGCCCTGCCAGGCAAAGACCCTTGCTCATCACCACGAGACAGAGCGCACCAGTGCCCTGCAGCAGGCCCAGGCTGTCGCTGCTGCAGCAACTGTCAGGGAGGAAGGACCCAGAGTCGCACAGAGGGGGGCACCGGAGGTCCGGGGCAGGCGTGCTCAGGAAATGGGAAGGAAACACACCCCTTCACTCTCGCCTGCCAGCTGACGTCTCCACCTCGGAGGACGCCCTGACTGCCCGCCCGTGGGGTGCAGCCAGGTGGGTCAAGGCATGGGGGGGCAGTTCTAGCCAGCAGGCTCTCACTCGCTGTCTCCAAAGAGGTTTTCATCCTAATGACGTTTCTCACAGACACACATTAATCCGATGTGGTTCCAGCATCCACAGAAAACACCACCTTCTTGGGCCACAGTTTGAAACATTCCCTTCCTGTACCTCTGGTTCCAAGACCGAGTCTTTCCTCTGTGGGACACTGCAGGGCTGCTGCTGTCCCAGGCCCTCCCTGTCTCTGGTCCCTCCCCAGGTCCCTGCCTTTTCCCCAGTAGCTAGTTGGTGGCCTCCAAAGGGTTTGCATCCCTCCTTCCCTGCCCCTGGCCTTTTAGGGGCCTCGGTGAGGCCTCGTCATGCCGACAGTGGGCCCCAGTGGGGTCCCTTGCAGTGGCCACACCTGCCCCAGCCTTCCTCGGGGCCTTTGCAACAGTGACGGCCAGTTCCAACCTTTTGTGCCTTTGTATTAGTTTCTTCTAATGAGAGGCAGAGAGAGAGAGACAGAGAGAAAGAAAGAAGGAGATACCGCAATAAACCGAATAGAACTGCAAGACCTGCCCGAAGCGATGCACACCTCCAGCTAACCTGTTCTCCATCCCCCCTTTCCCGGGGCCTGAGCGCTCCAGGGTTTTCTCTGAGTCAGGAAGCTGTTCCCCGCGAAACAAAAACCACACGGAAAGCATCAGTAGCAACAAAGTAACAACAGCCGTCCGTATAAAGTTCTCTCCGCCGGAGAGAACAATGCCGCACCTCCCTGATTCCACACCGTCCGTCAGAGCGGAAGGCTGCACGGGGCAGAAACCCGAGCGCCGCACCAGGAAAGGCCGTGAATCCAGGCCTTTCATCTCGGAAATCTTTCACTAAAAAAGAGAGCGAGAGAGAGAGAACATCAATCAGGTATTATTTCCAATTATTTTTCAAATTGGAACAGAGAAAGAAAACACACACCCGCCTAAGCTTGACATGGTGTTACTCCAGTTTGTTGCTGGAAGGGAGGTCCTTGCTTATATTGAAGTAAAGTTCTGAAAATAAGCAAAGAACAGATTTATTGATTTTGGGGGAGTCTGGGTGTAAAAAAGAGAAAGAATAAAGAAATGCTCTTTGCCCGCTCTGTCCAAATGACATCCCCAGTGGCCTCCCTAATGGTGGGGGAGGGGAGGGGGCAGGTGCCTACCCGGCTCGTGGACAGAGTGCCCTAAGGCTAGGGCTAATGGTATTGGCTGAGGCTGCTGTAAGCCTCTCTTTTCTAATAGCCAACTTTCTATGTGCGAGAAGACAGACAGATATTGATTGGGCCAAATGCCCTTGAGTTGACAACATCTGAAATGAAAATCCACAAGGCTAGCACAAACTTTCCGCAAGTTCAATTTCTCGAATCTGATGATGACATTGGACTGTGAAACCATTCGCACATGGAAAAGGCCTCTCTTTGCTGCACCCCCGCTTGGCACCTGTAATTGGAGGCAGTTAAGGGGCTTCATCAGACTTGTTATTCAAATGTCGACCAGAAAGTGGCCACTTCAGGCTACCCTTGGCGAGATTAAAGAGAGACGCTCTCCGGCGCGCACCAGGCTAATGCCAAAACCGAAGTGGGCCGAGTCTCCGCATCGCCCCCGCCCCGACGCCGTGGTTGTGGGCCAATTACACGCGCTCGCTCTGGGAAGTGAAGGCACAGGGGTGCTTCCTGGAAGTTATTTCCAAGTCTCACCTGCAGAGGGTGTCCTTGAGCCCATGCCTGGGCCCTGGGTGGGTTTTAGGCCCCCCACTTCCCTGCCTCCACCACTCTATTACGAGGTCTTTCCTTTTCCTTGTTTTCTCTCTGAAATAAGATGCTGAAGCTGCAGTTCACGATTGTTAAGGGCCTGGGAACCGGAGGCTTACCGCGCTCTATCTAGCTCTTATTAAACCCGCCTCTGTATTCCGCAAATTCCTCTTGATCGATACATCGACTGCTGTATAAACCTTAAATAAAGCGCCATTAAATTGAAAGTACACACCGTTCTTGTCTTAGGATGTTATTTAGAAGCATAAAAAGGCAAAACCTTTGGAACTGGCGTCCGGATGTTTATGCCAGAGAAACTGCAGATGAAATGCGCGCTAAATGTATTCAGCCATTGATTGGGGGCACGGGCCCTCCATGGCTTCGCATTTCTTCCTCATTAATCTTCGTTAACCCTCTCAAAACAGTGCTGCTTTGTGGGGCCGACTGTCGAAAGCCCACTCTGCAGAGAAGGCAGCTTCGGAAGGCAGATTTGACTCCTGCTGCCAGCAGACACGTCAGCAACCCCTCTTTCAGAAAATACCACCGCTTTCTTTTTTGAAAATATCAAAACAAGGAAGAAACGGCCTTCAGCAAGGCGGATGGGGTGGGGAGGCGGAGGAGGAAGGGGAAGAGGAGGGGCCACAGCAGAGGTGGCCCACGGAATGGCCTGGCTTCGGGGGGTGGGGGGAGGACCGCCATGTTGCCTCAGGGCCAGCGACGGCAGGTCACTGTGAGCACGAGCCCAGTGTCACCGACAACCGGAACCGGAGGGGCCGGGCCCAGCTGCGGGGCCCCGGCCGAGCAGAGCTTGGCGACTTCCACACTCCAGAAGGCGTGCGTGCTCTGCAGTCAAATCCCTGCCTGCGGGCAGGGTCCTGGAAGCCTCCAGACACACACACATACTCCCAGACGCAAAGGCCGAGCTCCCTGCTCCCCGGGGCCAGCTGATGTGCATGGAGACCATCGTCCACTTCTCCAGCAAGGCCCGACAAACGCCTTGCATCGCTCTGTCTCCGAAGAGGCTTTCGTCCTAATGACGTTTCTCGCAGACACCCATTAATCCGATGTGGTTCCAGCATCCACAGAAAACACCACCTTCTTGGGCCACAGTTTGAAGCATTCCCTTCCCGTCCCGTCCCTCTGGTCCCAAGACCGAGTCTTTTCTCTGTGGGACGGACGCTGTGGGGCTGCTGCTGTCCCAGGCCCTCCCTGTCTCTGGTCCCTCCCCGGGTCCCTGCCTTTTCCCCAGTAGCTAGTTGGTGGCTTCCGAAGGGTTTGCATCCCTCCTTCCCTGTCCCTGGCCTTTTAGGGGCCTCGGTGAGGCCTCGTCATGCCGACAGGGGGCCCCAGTGGGGTCCCTTGCAGTGGCCACACCTGCCCCAGCCTTCCTCGGGCCTTTGCAACAGTGATGGCCAGTCCCAACCTTTTGTGGCCTTGTATTAGTTTCTTCTCATGAGAGGCAGGGCTGAGGGGGCAGAATATCAGAGAAATTGGAACCCAAAATTCTAAAACTCTATAATTGTAAAAGAAATAAGACTCTTAGAAAAAAAACACTAATAATCAAGACCTACTGCAGCCCAAATGACAAATATCCCCTCGAGGACTCTGGACCCCCCGCCGAGGCAAAACCCAGTGTTGGATGCGCCGAAACCTCACGGATGGAGTCTGGACGGTACACACCTTTTCTGAATCCATGAAAAGATCAACTTCTGAGTATACATTAAAGACAAAGTCCAAATAATTCATAAGAAGCACAGAAGCACCAACCTAACTCCTGGGTGGGTGCCGTTCCCGGCGGGGCGCAGATCCCGGGGAGGGATGTGTGCACTGGACTCTGCTCAGCCGACATCAGTAGGCAGGTTTTAAATGACAGACGTTTTTGTTGCAAGAAAAACACACATCTCCCAACCCAGAAAAAGATGTGATCTCAGCCCAAAGGAGGAAAACAGCCCACATCTAACACCAAAACATTCGGATGAGGCGCGAAAGGGCCGTCCTTCCTCCTGTGACCTGTCTGGGACGAAGGACGTGTCGGGAGGTTTGGAAACAGCTGTTGGGGTCACCGAGAGGGGGTGTAACCTAGAAACACCCCAAATACCCAGAGGCAGCGGTGGGCGTGGGACAGGAGCAGCGGTCACCCGGGACGCCAGCAGAGCACAGCACCTTGGGTCCCGGCCCCACCATCCCCTGCCCGGATGGGCGTGGACGATCCTCTAATTTCTCCGAGGCTGTCCCCTCGGCTACAAAATGGAGATACTATTTCCTCCCCAGGGGCCTTTGGCAGTCGGAGAGGCCCCTGAGGAAACTGAAGAAGTTGAAGAGATGAGCATCAAGCCCGGAAGGCAGTTTTCCTTCCAGGAAAGCTTTCGGAAACGCCAGTTTAACCTATGTTTCAGTGACACTCCCTTTTGACAGGTCCCGGGGCTTCCCACAGTGGCTCTTGGAGGGCTCCCCGTGTGGGCGAGCCCCGGCCGGGCTGCCCACCTGGACCCGGGAGTCAGCCCCTGCCAGGAACACCTGCACATCGGAAGAATTTTTTTTTCTCCAATCGAGGGCCATGCAGTGAGCATGCCGAAAGGGAGCCGAGTCCGCCTTCCCGGCTCCGTCTCACACGGACCCCAGAAGGGCAGTCTGTCCGAGGGCAGACCTGATCACCTCACTCAGCTGCTGCTGAGACCCTTCTGTGGCTTCCTGTCACTTCCGGGAACGGGCCTTACAATGTCCTCGCATCCCCCCCATGTCTCCCAGTTCCCTGCCTCTCTGCGCTCCCCTCCCCAGCTCCCCCATGTCTCCCCACCCCGACTACCACCTGCACACCCCCGGCTCGAGCTGGTACCGTCTTCAGCAGCAGCTGAGGGTCACGTGTGGATATTCAGATTTCGGTTTAAAGTAACTAAGAGTTTATAAAACGAAACAGTGAGTGCCTCGCGTGCTCCGTGGCCAAGTGCGTGAGCACCTGCCCTCACAGACGTCACCAATGTAGAGCATTCCCATCTCCCCTCCAAGGTCTCCCTGGCGGCGCTGACCCTGGAGAGCGATACCCCTTGCTCCAAAGAACGGTGATCTTTCTCCACGCAGCTTCTCTCCGTGCCCAGGAGTCGGGGAAGGTGAAAGTGAATCTGACCTCTGCGTCCGCCCACGATAAATTCGTGAGCGTCACTCTTCCTCACGTCCTGGTTTGTTCTGCTCCTGAGTCTCCTGCGATAAGCCGCTTACCCTCCAGCTTCCTGAATTTCTGGAGGGCTGCGTCTCTCACAGGATCCCCCTCCACCTACTGAATGGCCAAGAGAGGGTCTGTCCCTGCAGGCACGCCTGGCCCCCTGCAACACAAGGGGGCCTCGCCCTCGGTCCCCCACGGAGCCCCCAGAACATCCGGAGACCCTCCCCTCTAGCAGCCACAACCGCGCCCACCCGGCAGCCCTGGTGCCCCTGCAGAAGTCGATGCAAGACCAGGCGCAGCTCCATCTGGTCACCGTGTCCCCCGCATGCCGTTTGGGAGGGGCGCCGGAAGCGCAGAGCTCGCCCACCTGGCATGCCTGAAGTCTCACACGATCGCCCCTCTTGTTAAGACATGAAAGGTTGTAACTAATACAAAAAGGAAGGGAAAGTCATCCAGGAGAGGAAACGAGCCAACAATCACCATGCATTCAGGCCTAATCACCAATTAGCGCACGAAACTTCGGTGGGGACGCGTCGGGGAGCGGCGGGCGGCTGGAGCCGGGGGTCCCGAGGGTCAGCGAGAGAAAGCAGAGGCCAGGATAAAAGGGAAGGGAGCAGGTTCGGAATCCCACCCTCCTCCAAGTTCGCCCAAGGCCCATCTTGTTCTTCCGAGCACACGGGCGGCTTTGCAACCAACTCGCACGCCAAACACTTCTAACATCAAAATATTCATAACGAGGCCCCTTCTCCGGGCTCTCCTGGGAGACTGCCTTTGGTTAAGGAGTTCCGAGCCCGAGAAAGCAGTGGGAGACCCGGCCCTAAGTGGGCTTGTTAAGATCAGTTGGCAGGGCCCCAGCAGGCGCCCCGCCAGCCGGGAAGCTTTACTAAAACGTCGCTACAAGGTGAGCCCAGTCGCTCCACGAACCGAAAAGCGAGAGGAAGCTAATTGGTACCGTGTCAGCAAGGACTCCACCCTGGGCTCTCCGAGCAGCCTTCGCTGACCGAAAGGGCTCGGCAGAAACCCGACAGACACCCACCTGTCGCTCCTGCCGGCTCGGGTGGCCTCCTGTAACCCCACACCTCCCCGGCGATCATGGCATCTGCAGCCCGTTGGCGTCTCCCTCCGTGGGCGCGTGGGAGGCCTTCCAGTGACCGAGTCAAAGGCGTTATTGTTGAGTACGCACGGTGGCGGAACCTGCTTGCCTCCCCGGGGAGAGCTGGGCGCTGCGGGAACCTGGGGCGCCCTCTGGGGGCAGCACCCCTGCGCAGAGTGGCGGATGGGGAGGCAGGGCAGGGCGAGCCTTTGGGAGCCTCCTGCCCACCGCTGCCTTTGCTCCGGGACCCGCCTCCCCGGAGGGGACTGGCCGGCTGAGGGAAGAGGAATGTCAGGGCTGCAGAGGACGGGCCGTGAGCCCCTAACTCCCCCGCACTGGCGTTCGCCCCCCGTGTGGACGCATCTCCTTCCCTCCCTGGAAGTCAGGCTCAGCATCTCTGTGCTTTTCAGCGCTCTGTCGGGGTTGCCATTCTGGACCCCACTTCCTGGGGTTGGCTGCACACCGGCGATGCCCAGCTGAGGAGTGGCGTCTGCCCGGGGTCTCGGGTCCCTCTGCATTGCACAGCTGGGACAGCAGCTCCTCCAGGACACTCCTCATTGGGACCCAAAGCAGGTCTTGCACTCACTCACAGACCCTGGAATTCAAGTGCACCCTGAGGATGCTCATGCTCCCCCTGTCCCTCCTGGAGTGGACATGAAGCAACATTTGTCTCTGACCCGCCACGGGAGACCCGCACATGGGTGCCACAGGGGGTGGGCAGGCCACCGTGCTAAATACGGAGCAACACACCGAATAGGGTGTCCCTCGGGAGCGTAGCGCTGGCCACGAAGAGATGCAGTTTCATTTCTCGGGACCACACGCTGCGCAGACAGAGCTGGCCTAGGAGAAGCTTCCGTGCTCACCTGCACTCCGCACAGTACGGAGGGAAGGCGTTTCGGTTCTATCCTGCTGATAGAAAACACCACCCGTAAAACCCCGAGCCAAAGGCCCCCAGGGCATTCTGGCCACCGCAGCAAGGGCCCACACCTGTCTGTCCTCGACTCTTCCCCAAATCCAAGCCCACGGAGGTAAGTAGGCCCTGGGATGCTGAGGTGATGCACCTTTCTATCCCCCCCAACCCCCCCACCTCTGCCGCGTGGCTGGGCCACGGACCAGGGTAGCCACGCCGCGGGCTGTGCTTGCCGGGGGGGTGAGAGAAACTGCTGCCGCTTCCCACCGCCGACCCTCAGGCCCCCAAGGCTACGGCGGCTTAACAAGCCCCAGCAGAAGTGGACGGGAGGGGCTTTTCCTTTCCGTCTGCAGAGAAACAATATTGAAACGTCAGTCACCCCCGCCCTCCACCCATCATCACACAGGGACTGGTGCGCAAAGGGTCGCAAGCCACAGCCCCCCCCCCACCGCCCAACCCTACCCAGCCGGGCGATGATGCCGTCTCCCCCACCTTCAGCTCTAGGTCCCTAAGTTTGTCCATCAGCCAAAGAGGAGCCCGCTGGCTGCTCTTAGTATTTATAATCATACCCTGTGTGAAGACAAGCCACAGTGACTCTCCAAAATAAAAATACCCCAGGAAGAAGATTCCCATGTATCTTTTAGACTTTAGGGTTAGGGCTAGAGTTACAGTTTGGACTGGATTTAAGTGTAATTCATGAAAAGTGGTTTTTGAAAAACTCCTCAATCTGGGCTGAATTGGTAAAACAAAACATTTCTAGAAATAAGGATTGTTTTCTTTAGCGCAAGGGGAAGATGCGGGCAGAGTGGACCCATGTGAACTGCAATGCCTGCTCTCCGCCCAGCCAGGAACCCTGAGCGTTTCGGGATGTCCCGGCCCCGGAAATGCAGGAAGGAGCAGAACAGACAGACCACGCCCTCACGGGCCCACACTCTGCTGGAAGAAATGGAAACAAGCAGATAGGAACAAAGGCACGGCGAGAGGGTGGGGGCTCGTCACCAAACACCAGCGCCCGTGGTGAGGTCCAGAATGACAAGGACCTGCGACGGGGAGGACGGCTCTGGACCAGGCTCTGGGGGCGGGGTGGGGGGCCGGGTCAGGGGTGGCCAGAGCGTGACTGCAGCTGGTGGGCTGCAGCAGCGACATCCCGGCCACAACCCGGTTGTTCCCTGCCAGGAGCCGGGAGGGAGGGCTGTCAGTGCTGCGGCTGCCAGGAGGCTGCGATCGCCTGGCCCCGTGGACACCAGACAGGCAGTGAAGGCCAATCTCCGGAGACAGGGAGCAGGGGAGGGGTTGCCCAGGCTGGGCGGGGACCGGAGAGCGGCTGGGCGTGAGGGATCTGTCGGGGCTGACGGAAGAGCCCTCAGTGGATCGTGGTGGTGGTTGAACAAACCCGCACAGTCACGAGAAGCCAAAACGGATGTGTCTGTGAGATGTAACTGCACCGCAACACCACCGTTCAGAAACACGGCTGCTAGCTGACACTGCACGTGGGCAGCGCCGGTGCAGGTCACACGGAGGGCTGTGCAGACAGGGTGACACTGTGGTCCCAGCACCAGAGGCCCCCTCTCCCGGGGCACTGCAGACTCTGAGAGAAGGGGGCCAGCGTGGCCATGCTGGGGAGGGCACTGGGAAGACCCCCGGACCCCCATTTCGGGAAGAGCTGCACTGGGTGGAGCGTTCCCCAGAGTGGCAGTGTACCCCACACTCACTGGACGAACAGCCCGAGGACCGCAGGGGCCAGCCCGTCCCCTCCCAGGGAGCTGATGGGCGAGGGCAGAGGCCCAGCACAGACCGTCCCTTACGAGGTTTCCACGGCCCCAGGGGAGACGCACGCAGGAGCAGCGAGGCCTCCACAGGTGTCGGCAAGCACCTGCGTCACCCAGTGATGGGTGAGTTTGTCTTGTCCTTGGTGCTTTTGGTGCCCATGGGCCTCCGACGTTGAAACACGGTAGACTCAACACAGCGAAGACGAGCCCCGCCTGTCCCCAAACCAAATGCCCAGCGGGCGGCAGTGTCATTTGTCCCTCCTGCCACCCTCTGGCTGCCTCCCGCAGGTAGCCTTGTCCCCTTCTGGACCACATCTCCACGCCAACGTCACCAGGGAGAATCCGGTGACCGGGCCTCGAAATCTGACCTTCCCCTCAACCCTGGAGGCAAAGGCTGTGACCAGAGAGACGCAGCTGGAGAAGACCGGCTTGCCTCCCGGCTGACCTGCGGCGATGATGATGGTGGTCCTGACACTGCCTGACGCTCGCACGGCTCCCATGGATCACCAGCGGCGCCGGGGGCGGGGCTCCTGTGTGCCGCCCGCACCGATGACCCCAAGTGCCGCTCCTCGGAAGCCGGACGGGGACCGTCCTCCCCCGTACGGGCAACAACACGCAGGCTCAGAGTCAAAACCCGCCTGACCCCTCGCACTGGCCCACCGAGGACCCCGCGCACAGGTGGAGACCACCCCAGTCTCTGGGTCAGACCCCCGGCTCAGAGGCACCTGCCCGGTGAGTCGCCGAGGTCGGCACCGGCAGCGTTTCAGCTGCCCTCCGTCGCTCCCATTGGAAAGCGCTCACCTCGCCTGTGTCTGTGACTAGAAGAAACGAGTCAGAGCGAGTCGCAAGCACGTGGGAGGCGGTTTTACAGCCGCAACGCCGGCTGGGTGCTTTCCGTGTGGCCCGGCACCAGCAACGCCGGCTGGGCATGGTGGCGGCTCGGAACTGACAGCAGGAGGATGGAATTACACCCTCTCGTCGGGGAAGGAGCCGGCCCAGCTAAGCCAAGCCCCTCATTAGTGACACAAGAACTCCGCAGCCCCCAAGAGGGCGCACGACCTGCCCAAGGTGAGCGGGGAGGCGTGGGGGGCAGCGTGGGGGGCAGCACGGGGCCCCTTGCGAGCTCCTCGAGCAGCCATCTGTCTGATTAACTCATAGCTGAAGGCGGAGCTGTTTCCCAGACACCTGACAAAGTCGCTTCCAGCGAAGGGTCTGTTCAGTCCTTCATGACCTGTGTGTTTTCTCTCCTGGAATTTGATATCTCGGGAAAGCTGCCAGGGACGATTCACCAGGGACAGCGAGGATGTAAAACGGGAGAGGGGGAATCAGGGCCGGACAGTGCTGGCGCTCGCTCAGGGCTCAGATTCCTGGCCCCGGCCCTGGGGACCCCGGGGCCGCAACCCCGGGGCCCGCCCCGCCTGGCCCGTCACACGGGGTTCTCTGGGGAGCTGCTGTCCCACCCACAGAGGCCACCTCCCCCAGCAGAGGCCTTCTCTGTCTTGGGTGTGTCACCCACTGGCTGGCCTGTGGGCAGCTCCTCGTGTGATTTCCTGTTGTTTTAGACACGAGTTCTCTGAACACATCGGTCAGCAGAACTGTGTCCAGAGCAACAGTAACAGCAATTGTCCTTGTCAAGGCTTTTCAATTTCTTTCTAAAGGACAGTTTCACTTACTCCCCTCCAAGATCAGGAGGGAGGTCGCCTCCCATATCTAGAAACCACGAAGAACTAACAATAAGAAGTGAGACAAGGCATTCTCCCTCATTCTAGATCCTGGAGGTGACTCACAGCTCACTCCCTCCCCTTTCCCACGCACCCCACCCCCGTTCATCCCGCAGGCAGCCTTGGGGGGCCCCCTGGGAGCTGGCACCAGAGAAGGTGCTCCAGAGAGGCGGGCTCCTGGGTCTGCCCCAGAGCCTCCCTGGCCGGGGCCGTATGTAGGGTGGCCCACTGCGTGGTGCTCTGTGGTGACCAGAGACCCTCCCGTGAAAAACGCCTTGAGAGAACAAGTGGAGGTCTCCCAGAGAGAGACATGGGTGCGGAGGCAGGGAGGGTCCCTCTGGACCTGCACAAAGGGAGGGGGAGCCTCCAGGAGGGGGAGCCTCCAGGGGGAGGAGCCTCCGGGGGGGGGAGCCTCCGGGGGGGGAGCCTCCCGGGGGGGGAGCCTCCAGGGGGGGAGCCTCCAGGGGGAGGAGCCTCCAGGGGGAGGAGCCTTCAGGGGGAGGAGCCTCCAGGAGGAGGTGGCAGGGGATGAGTTTGAAGGAAAAAAGGAGGGGAGGAAATAGCACGGGGGTGGGGGGGGGGGTCAGCCCCCCAGGGGGAAGAGACCCTGAGCTTGTGGTCAACAAGCAGGGCTACCTGCCTGCTGGCCGGGGGGAGGGGACTGCACAGGGAAGAGGGCAGACGGGTGGCACTTTGTCCAAAACGGGCACAGGCTGCCTCGTGAGTCCTTCCACTTCCTCTCCGGCTTTCTGCTGCCTGCTCTCTGGGGAAACGTTCCCCTCCAACACCAGAACCGCCATGAAGTCGTCCCCACCACGGAGTTTACGTCCCACAGTCCAGCCCCATACACGGGCCACCACCACGGTCCCGTCAGTGTGAGCCACACACCGTCTCCTCCCAGCCGGGAGGGCCCCGGTCTCTCAGGGTGGGGGGAGGGGGTCTTCGGAGCTGAGGATTTGTCAAACCGGGGTGCGTGCATGGAAGGAACATCAGACCCATTAACTGAGCTGTTGGTTTTAGTGGAAATGCCAGGAAATGATTTAGTACAAAACCCGTCACAAAAGCATTTATTAAAAACTCTTGGGCTCCGTGTACAAACATTTCCTTCCCCGCACTCGGGTGTCAGCGCCCCAGCCCAATGTCCTTCTCCATTTATTTACTGCTCGTTCTTGCTGGAAAAAAGCCAAAACTGATGCCCGGACGACGGGATGCTTCTTGCCACCAGCGGGTCAACTAATCCGTCTCACAGGGGGGGCCGTTTGGTAACAGTTAACCCCCCGGAGGGCGTGCCTCCTTTGGGGCGCGGACTGCCCTTCACACAGAGGTCACGTTTAAAGAGGGAGGGGTAGCCGAATGTTGCCAGGACCTGCCGGAGTAAATGCATGGATCGAACGCGGGCTTGAGAGCCAGCTGGGCCGAAGCGTGTCCCAGGCACCTCCCTGCAAAGAGAGAACGCGCAGAGACTAACCGGCGGGCGCCTGCCTCCGCACGCAGCCCCGGGCGGACGGCGTCCCCCGACCTCGCTCTGCGTTGCCCACGTTCTCTACATAAAGCGAGTTCCCACGGAATCACAGAGTTCCGCTGTCGGGAGCGACGCCCTGCTCCTGAGAGGAGCAAAGGGGGGGTGCCAGAGGACTGAGTGGCCTGTGGAGGTCACACAGCTGCCTGGTGACAGCGCGGCCCTAGGACCCGAGATTCATGGCTTTAGATTAAGCGCGTGTCATTTGGCGCGGCTGCAGGGAGGGCGAGGGGATCCCAGCGGCAGGGAGAGTGGCCAAAATAAGCAAACAAATGGAGGCCGCTGAGGCTCAGGGGGAGCTTGGGTTTCACAGCCGCGGTTGTAAGCATCGAAAACCACATTTCACCTCCGAGTAACCCTCATCTGCTTTCCATCTTCCGAATCTACGCCCGTCACGTCATCCCTCCAGCCGGTCATCGGTGCCTGCGTTGCGGGGCCCGAGCGCTCGGAATTGGCGAGGCCAACGTCCAGCTGTTAAAAACGCTCCGGAGAGGAATGGATCCCAAAACAAGGAGGCCAGGAGCGCCATCCGGATGCCTTGGCCCCGAGGCTTCAGTGCAGACGACCCCAGGGCCACGTCCTGAATCCAAGCCTGCCCGCTGTGCTCTCTCACGTGGGGTCCTCCTGCCCCTGGCTTGAGCAGAGTAAATGCGTGAATGACCGACACGCACGTCCCTCCCGTCCCGCGCAGGCTGCAGGGACACGCAGAGTCCGGCCTGCTCCCACACTCACGGGCTCCCCAGGCAGAGCAAGGGGAATGGAGGACCCGCAAGGGCCGGGGGGGGGTCCAAGTCACGTCTCTGGCCCCCCCAAATGAGCTGGGCTGGGGTCCGTGGCAGGGTTGAGGGCAGACGGGCGTGGAGAGGAGGAAGGTGGGCAACGTGCCTGCACCCTGGTGGTCTACACACAGCGC
Source organism: Trachops cirrhosus (assembly GCA_028533065.1). Classification (NCBI taxonomy): domain Eukaryota; kingdom Metazoa; phylum Chordata; class Mammalia; order Chiroptera; family Phyllostomidae; genus Trachops; species Trachops cirrhosus. The sequence goes on along the minus strand of CM052542.1, from coordinate 154,377,704 downwards.
CCCTCTGCCCCCACCGGCCCTCATGTTCCTACCTCCCCGCTTTTTCCTAACCTCCCGTTTCCCTTCTCTTTGTCCTGCCCTGCCTGACACCACGAGACGAGGGCAGTGCCTTTGGCAATAACAACAAGAATGACCAGCGCACCAGAATGACCGCAGTAGAAGCCGGCACTTGGCTGTGGTGACCGCTCCTTCCCTCCGGCCCTTCCCACCACCGGATGCTTCTGGAAACTTTGGCTGGCTCAGGGCTGGCTGCCTCCTTCTCCAGAACCTCGTGTTCAGGGAGGTGGGGCTCTGTCTGCCACTCTTGTCGCTGTGCCCAGGGCCCAGGACAGTCAGAACACACAGTCACGGGGGCTAGTGAAGTCCCACTTCACGATGGCGCGGTGAGGGTCTGACACGTCGTGGACCCCGGGTCATCCCAGGCAGCAGACGAAAGTCGGGAGCAAATGGCGGGGAGGTCAGGAGCAGTGGCCTTGCTCTGTTTCTGCTCCTTTCCAGAGCCACTGTGTCCCCAGGTGGTCCTCCTGGTCTCACAAATGCCACACTCGAGTGGCAGGTCCCTCACTTTCCCTGATATCAATGCAGGCAACTCCCAGAGTCTCCAGTCCTGGCCACGGGTTTGGGCTCTGCCTCTCCCAGTTCATTCCGGGTAGAAAGATGCCTGGGACTCAGGGCCACCTGTCCCGTCCCTTCTGGCAGGCGTGGTCTCGAGCCACGCCTGCTGCTCTCGGTGAGCTGGGCCGCTCCTGGCCCCTGTGGGCAAGGCTGGCTCCCTCGCCACCCTGGGGAGCCGCGCCCCCACTGGGCTTATTTCTAGCATGCGATACATTCATGTCACGTTAAGAGAGCAAGCTCAATTATTTAATTCTACCTAGATTTCGTTCAAATATAAAGGTTCCAGTGTACATCCGAGCCTTCCGGGAAATGGATTCTTCTGCTCACGATCATTTCTTTGGGTTAGCATTTAAATCAAATCGGGTGCAAGCTGATCTCTTGGCACACGCTGAGCTTGTTCTTTTCCAAGGACTGGCCGAAGCAGGGGTCCTTCCCCCACCCCACCCCGACGCTTGTCACGTGATTCTCGGGACCCCAACAGGCCACAGCGACCACCGAGGGTCCTCCTGAGAGCAAGCAGCTCGTCCTCTCTCACAGGGCACGGCGGGGCGGTGCTGCCTGGGAGGCCGGGGAGCGGAACCGGGTTCGGCACTCAGCTGACCCCGCATCGCAGCCCCAGAACACCTGCATCAGCCAGAAGGATTCGGGGGAGTGTTCTATTTCTCAGCCATTTTCAAGTGATTTCTTTCATTTCCTCCCGAGAGCAGAGCACTGATTGCCCAGGGATTTTAAACCGAAACCTCCCTCCAGAAAACACCACTGATGGCCGCAGCGCCCAGACTCCTCCTTGAAGCCTAAGTGACGCGTTCACAATTACATTAGCGGCCGCTGGGGAGGCGCTGCGGCCGAAACTGTTTCCACATTCTCCGGGGCAGGGGAGCCCGCCTATCATCGGAGGACAAGCGGCCTCGAACGCTTTCAGATGATGGCAGCGGAGGTTCACCCTGAAGGGGGTCCCGTGGAGACAAGGGTGTCCTGGGGCCCCCGCCCCACTTTACTGCAAACTGGTCCCAGAGCGACATTATAAAGTGCCTGCTAAAGAGTTACAATTACTCCGTAGAAGAGGGACCGGGAGACCGAAGGGCCTGCTGGGGAAATGGGCTCCAGAGACCGAATTCAATCAGAGTCGAGTCCCACGGTTCCCCACGGGGCCAGCGGGACCAGTGGGGCTGGGCGCCGTTCGCAGCCTGAGGTCCCTGCTCGTGTGAACGGGGACGCGGCTGGCACCCACCTCCCGGCGGGAAGAGGAGGCTGGTGGGGACAGACAGGGGGTGGGCACCCGTGGGCCCCGACCCCCCCCGCCTGTGGACCCCCAACACAAGATCTTTCTCACTTGCCGAGTTATCGTTGACACGTGTAACGTAGCCATTGGCGTCGCTGGCACATCGAAAAGAAAAAACCGCAGAGACAGCTCCCTGTCCCTCGCCTGTCTTCTCCCCGAAGTCAGATGCAAGTCATGGGTCGACCTTGCCCGGAAAGGCCACTGGGCCCGGTGAGAGCCTTCACCTTGCAGTGGCCCCAGAAATGGGGCCCGGGAACACGGCGGGGCCCTGAAGTCTCAGTGGCCGCAGTTCGTCTGGCCCAGGCTGTGGGAACACACTCTGAGACCGCCCGCTGGGGCCACAGACTCCGGCCGCGCCTTCTGCGATGGCGAAAACGTTCTACACCTGTGTGGCCGGACCGGGGACCATCAAGCACCCGAAATGTGGCGAGTGCCACTGAGGAACTGGATGTCCGCATTTTATTTTAATTGATTAGCTTGGCTGCTTGATAAGTAATTAATTAATTGACTCCATTTAAATGGCTATGCGTGGCTGATGGACGCCCTGCTGGAACAAGCCCGGACAGTCGGCCGGCAGGCCGGAGGCCCGGGGCTGGTCAGGAGACGTACGTGGGTGCCAGGCAGGAGGCTGCCCTTCCCTGCCCTCCTGCCTCCCGCCACAGCAGGCGGTTCCTCAGTCCCCGATCCTCACGGGCGGAGCTGCTGCGGACACTGGGCTCCCGGGCCCTCCCGCCAGGAGGCCCAGAGGCAGCCAAGCCTGGCACCTCGAGGTGCTGCCAGCCAAAGAGCCTGGCTGGGCGGGCGCAGGGCACCCGGGAGAGCCTGCAGGGTGGTCCCCACACACACGGGGGTCCGCCTGCCTGTGGGCCGGCCCGCCTTTCACTTCCCAACCACCCTCGCAGAGACAGCGAGCCCCACGCTTCCCCTGGGCCTCCCAGGGGCCACCGGAGGCAGAGGTAGACCAGAGCAGCCACCCAGCCTGGTCCTCCAGGCCTCGGAGACCCCCCGATGCTCACCTGCACACACCTGCACACACACACACACGTGCACACACCGCTACGCGCACACTGGAGCACATGCGCATGCAGGCACACATATGTGTGTGTCCGTGTGCACGCACATGAAGACATGTTTGCACAAGCACCCTACTCACACAGACTGATCTTAGAATAGAGCAAACCCTTACAGTAGCAGCAAAGGGAGACCAGCGCTCATCTGAGTCTCAACTTCACTCTAAAACAGGAATTAATGAGCTTTTAAAACATAATAATAGCATTTACCTTACCTCAGCCAGCACTAGAGGCTGCTTGTAGTGATGATGATGACAGTGATGGTGGCGTTGATGGTGATGGAGGTGATGGTGGTGATGGTGGTGATGGTGATGGTGGTGATGATAATGGTGGTGATGGTGGTGATGGTGATGGTGGCGATGATAATGGTGGTGATGGTGGTAATAATGGTGATGGTGGTGATGATAATGGTGGTGATGGTGGTGATGGTGATGGTGGTGGTGATAGTGGTGATGGTGGTGATGGTGATGGTGGTGATGGTGATGGTAGTAGTGATGGTGGTGGATATAGAGGTGACGGTTATGATGGTGATGGTGATGATGGTGGTGATGATAATGATGATGGTGGTGATAGTGATGGTGATGATGGTGGTGATGGTGGAGGTGATGATGGTGATGGTGATGATAATGGTGATGGTGGTGGTGGTGGTGATGGTGGTGATGATGGTGGAGGTGGTGATGGTGGTGATAATGGTGGTGATGGTGGTGGATATAGAGGTGATGGTGATGATGGTGATGGTGATGGTGGTGATGGTGGTGATCAAGGCGAAGAAGGTCTCTGGCAGAGCCCTTTCAGGAGCCCCCTCGGTCTTCAGTTTGGCCGAGGGCCCCTTTGAGCTCTACATGTCTCCAGCCACTCAAGTCTCACAGGGTCTAACTCAGAGGAAGTCCGGGAGACGGCCTGAATCCAAAATGCCGAGACTGGCTGCATGAGTGGGCATCAAAGCTGAAATAAAGTTGAATCTCAGAGGGCAGCAAATTTAGTGCAATTTAGGGTCCAGGATGTGGTGGGGAGCGTGGGAGGGATCCACAGTCGCCCCGGGGACGGAGCCACCTCCCTCCACTGCACTGGGCAGGAGGCCCTGCCCACGGTGAGAAGCTCCCCGCAACTCGGAAGCCTGGCCCCTGCCTGTGGCTGCATCTCAGCGCCCAGCGAGAGTCGGCCGCTCCGCGCTGTCCGGCCAGCCTTCACCCAGGAGACCGCTTTGGAACCTACAGGAGGGTCATGCCGCCCGGGTGCCGGTCACACAGCTGCCCTCTGCAGACACGCCTCCCTCCACCCTCACCTGGCTCCGCTGTCACCTGGGCCTTCTGTCCGTGCCCAGGCACCTTCTCTGGTCTCCACACCTAAGTGGGACACTCTTGCTGTGTGTGCTCCATGACCACGGGGGCTGGACATCACCACATTCCCCTGAATTCCTCTTAGAGATAGCCCTCCATGCGTACAGGAGAAATGTTCTGATAGGCCGTCACTATATCCAGGGCCCCCATTGCATTCCTGGGCCCCGTTTCTGCTGCCACCCACAAGGGGAAGAGGGTTGAGACCCCAAAAGAGCAAACTCAAGTAACAGAGGGGATGTGAGACCATAGGCAAGGTGGGCCCCGGGCACCGGAGGGCCTTCCTTTCCCCAAATCCCAGGCGGCTCTGCAAGCCTGGGGACAGGAGCGAGACAGAGCTGATTAAGGAGCGAGGAATCCAACATCCCCAGGGAAACCCTGATCAGGAGAAGCTGCCCCACGGGGGGGTGTGGGGCAGGGGAAGCCCCAAGAATGGCGATGCTGGAAGGGCCTTGGGCGTATGGTGTCTCCCATACAAGCCAGGCAGAGCCCGGTGCACAGTTCACCAGGCTCTGTGTGGGGGCGGGTTATTCCGGAGGCCCCCATGCAGCAGGCAATGCCGCCGCTGGGTTTTGCTGGAGGGAAAAGCAGAGGCAAGTCCAGGCCCCCGAATCCACAGGGAAAAGGGACAGCTAGCTTCTGGGTACTGATTCTCACATCCATGTGCTCGGCCGTCTGCTGTGGGTTAAGTTGCATGTGCCCAAGAAGCCATGGCCCCGAACCTCTAGGACATGGGGCATTTTTGGAGACAGGGTCTTGCCAGATGTAATGATGTTAAGATGAGGTCAACCTGGATTGGGATGGGCCCTGATCCCTGACTGTTTCCCTTACAGGAAGGAAATCTGGACACAGACATACGCAGAGAAAGCTCCATGCAAAGACGGAGGCAGGGACTGGTGGGGCACAGCTGCCAGGCAAGGGACCCCGGAAACCCAGAGAAAGAGGCAGGGAGCAGATCACCCCTCCCCCACCGCAGTCGGGGAGCCTTGCAGACACCTGGACTGCAGGCTCTGGCCCCAGACCTGGGAGAACACATCGCTGCTGTTCCAGGAGCCTGAGTTACCTACCGCCCCGCAGGACGCCGCCCACCAGCCTGCAAGCACAGCCCGAGCCGTGGCCAGGCCGACCCCTTCAGTTGTACTTTTCCAGGGTCTAGCGCTGGCCTGGCACATAGTAGGTGCTCGATAAGGGTCTGTGGCATGGATAAGTGTACGTGTCCTTTTGTAGAGAATAAATTAAGGAGTGCACAAAACCGCAGCACAAACCCTGTTTCTTAACTCCTGGGTGTGGGCAAAGTTCTTGGAAAAAAACCTTCCCTGCCTCTCCTCTGCCTCCACTTCCCTTTCCCTTCTCGTTGCCTCGGCTGCCCCGTCCGCTATCAAACCACAGTCCGTCTCAGCAGCTGTGCAGAGCAGTTGGTCCTCAGAGCCACTTCTGTCGCCTCGTTCAGACCCAGAACTCATTCGGCCCTCCAACTTCTCAGAGCTCTCCCTCCAGCTGAAGCCGAACAATCTGACGTTCTAACTGGGGTCCCCCTAACAGATGATGGCCTTTGGCAGCTGCGGCAGATGGAATTCCAAGGACCCCCACTGGCTGCCGCCTCCTATCGTCCCCTCCCTTTCGTGTGGGTGGGCCTGTGAAGGTGCGTGGGACTCACGAGTATGTCACACTACAGGGCAAAGGGATTTTGCAGACGTGATTAAGGTCACTCATCAGTGGACCTTAATAGTGGAGCTTTTCTGGGTGCACCTGATCTGATCCAATGAGACCTTTAAAAATGGAGAGGTTTCTCAGTCTGGGAGCAACAGAGGATGTCAGAGGGGCTACAAGTATGAGCAGGGTCCTGGGCACCCTTGTGTTGAAAATGGAGGGGCCACGTGCCAACAGAGGTGGACAGTCTCTGGGGCTGAGAGCGGCCTCACCCCCACCCCCAGGAGTCCGCCAAGACACAGACTTCTCAATCCTACAACTGTGAGGAACCAGATTCTGCCCACAACGTGGGTTCTTCCCTGAGCCTCCACAAAAAAAGCCCAGCCCGAGGGGCACCCTGATTTCGGCTGCGTGCACTGAGCCGAGCACCCAGCCCAGCCCACTGGACTTCCGACCTTCAGAACCGCAGGAAAGTGAACGGCTGCTGTTTTACGCCGATGTGGGGTGCTGTGTCCCACAGCAGTAGGACACTAATACAGACCATCGCAGCACTGTTCACAATAACCAAGATGCGGAAGCAACCTAAGTGCCCGTCAGCGATGCATGGACAAAGAAAATGTTCCATATATGAGTATTATTATCCCTATATAAATATTGTACATATAGATGGCTGTTATTCAGCCCCCCCAAAAGAAGGAACCCTGCCATTTGTGACAACGTGGAGAGACGTTGCAGGCATGAGCTAAGTGTAATAAGTCAGACAGAGAGAGACAAATGCTGCATGATGTCACTCCCCTGTGGCATCTGAAGAAAACAAACTCACAGAAACAGAACAGAGTGGTGGCTGCTGGAGGCAGGGGTGAAGGGTGGGCCAGAGGATAGGGATGGTTAAGGGTACAAACCTTCAGTGATAAGATGAAAAAGTCCTCGGTATACAACAATGTGCAGCCTGGTGGCTCTAGCTAACAATACCATATTGCATATTGAAAAGTCACTAAGAGCCCTGGCTGGTGTGGCTCAGTGGATTGAGCACTGGCCTTCGAACCAAAGGGTCGCTGGTTCGATTCCCAGTCAGGGCGCGTGCCTGGGTCGTAGGCCAGGTCCCCAGTAGGGGGTGCACAAGAGGCAACCACACACTGATGTTTCTCTCCCTCTCCTTCTCCTCTCTAACAAATAAATAAAAAGTACGTTTTTAAAAAGTCACTAAGAGAACAAACCGTAAAACTTTCCATCACAATAAAAAAGCGCCGAGACGAGATAAGGCGATGGCAGGTAACTAGAGTTGCAGAATGCGCACACACACGAAAGCAGGATGCTGCACACCTCAGCCTTACGCGACGTTCCGGCCAATTATACCGCAGGAAACCAAGGGAGGAAAGCACGAGAGCCCGATGTCCTGCAAGTGGACTCAAATCTGTAGCAAAGCCCTGTGTACTCGCCCCTGCAAGAGCAGCGAAAGAGTCTGAGCGGCTGGAGGGACCCACATCGCCCACAAGCAGAGGGAGTAGCTACAGCCCGTGGCCGAGTTCCGGCAGCGCCTGATTTTGTGCGGCCCACCAACGCAGAAAGGTCGTTACATTTGTAAGTGGTTGAAAAGAACAAGAAGAACAATATTTCATAACACATGAAAAGGACATAAAATTCAAATCTCAGTGCCCATAAATACAGTTTTACTGGAGCCCAGCCACGCTGGTCCACGTACGTATTGTCCACAGCTGCTGCCCAGCTGCCGTGCGGAAGTGAGTTGTCGGGCAGAGGCAGGGCGGCCGGAAAACCGAGGGCGTGTGTCGTCCGGCCCTTTGCAGAGGGGTTTGCCCGCCCACCGGCCCTAGACGGCTTGAGGAACTGTTCGCCCACCGAGGACCCAGACACGTGAGCCGCCACAGGTGAAGGACTGAGGCATCTTCTGAGTGAAGGAGAAGGACGCAACCACCTTTTTCTCGAGAATTCTGACATCTTCTCGTGACACATACAGTTGAGATGGTTAAATAGTTCACACACACAACAACGCTTGTATAGAAGCAAAAATGGAATTGGTTTTATGGGTTCTGAAATACAAATGATCTCATTTTCAGCTTAGAAAATCATTTTAGAAAAAACACACAGCATCCACCATTTGGTACTCTGTGAATAGGCATCCCTGAGACGGAGATTTTACTCTCCGTTCGGAGAGGGCGGTCCGGCATCATCTGGGAAAAGCGCAAAACTCGGTTTGAGCAGAAGACCCCGAAAGCTGACTGGGAAAAACCAATGGCTGGTGGGGTCTCCCCTGAGCTGCAAGGGGCCCCAGCGCGCCTGCATCGGGACAGCCTCGGACTCCCGCGGAAGAAGCATCTCGGCAGGAAAGAAGTCTTCAAAACACAGGAGGTCGGACTCACCAAAGAGCTCCGTCTTGGGAAGGCCTGGCGCGTGTTTCTTTAAGTCTTCACAATCTGACCGTTCATACAGAAATGTCAGAACAGAATCCCCAGGAGTCCAATCAGGCAGAAGGGAGATCAGGGGAATTTTCTCTTGCCGTCTGAACAAAAGGCACTCCCTCACCACGCCAAGTAAGGGGGAAGAAGTTATGCAGAGAGGTGCAGGAATGCGAGTGTCAATGTGCTTCATGCGGGATTTCAAACAGCCCTGTGACAGCCCGGAGAACCCGTCTCGGGATCATTTTATGGAAAAGCAGTCACAACGAAATCTATTAGAAAAGCAAGAACGTATGTATGTTCTGTCGCTTTTAGCGGGAAAATGGCTGCTTGATTTGGCTTGGCATGCTCCCTCTCACCCGCTTGGAAGACCTCTCCGCCAAGATAGGGGGTCCACAGCCCGACGGGCGCCCGCGGGCTCCTCCCAGCAGCTGTGAGTCCGCCCTCCGCCCGTCTCCTGGAACTCTGGGAGCGCGTTGGTGCCCCCGCAGAGAGGCTTGGAGCCTGACGCCCCCCGCGCAGCCCTCGGGGTGCCTTTGAGTCCGTCACAACGTCTCCTTCCTGGAGCTTCAGTTTTCTCATCTGTACAGTGGGAGTGAAGGTCAGCCCCGGCTCCTCCCTCCGGTGTGGTCAAGAGTGGCCCCCGAGACGGAAGAAGCGGAGACGGCTCTACAAACGGGACATAGGTTTTACCTTCGCCCCTGAGGTGTGACGCAGTGAAGTCCAGAGCAGGTGGCAACGCGCCCCTGTTCCCACACTAGGTGTCTACAGCCTTACCCCTACCCTAAACGGAGGAGGCACATGCCTCACAAAGCGAGTGGGTTAACTGGAAACACGTGGACGGGTGGATGCCTGCTCCGGCCGCCCCCGCGCCCCGGGAAAGCGTGTAGGGACCTGGAATCCACCAGATTCTGCCCTTCTGCCTCCTGGAGCCGTAAAACGCCCAGGAAAAATGAGAACAGGATGCTGACCGGATCCCCAAGACGGGTGGGAACAGGAGAGAGGTGTTGACGGGAAGACGAGAGCAGGGAGTGGGGTCTTCTCCACGGTGAGGATCTGCATCGACCCAGAGTCCCTTCAACACAGCCACTCGAGAAACACGAAGCACGTCCTTGACCTTGTCGGGGCATCAGAGGGCTTGGCTGGGCCAAGTTCAGGAGAAAGACCAACACAAAAGTCTCCTCGGCGAGCACTATTGGGGCCTTGTTGAGCTAATATCGTATGAATAGAGATGTTTTAAATGTATTAAACATTGGTCCCATTTTTTAGAAATCACACTGACAGAGGCTTCCTTAAACATTATTTGAATAAAGCCTCATTACTCAGAGTCCAAAGAAGTTCATTAGGAGGAGATAGCTTTGGAAGGGAATCAACGAGCTCGCCTTTCTTCTCAGCAGTGAATTGCATTAGCTACTTCCTAGTTATTTAAATCTTGAAATAAAAGATGTAAATGCTGCCGTGACATCTTAAGATCATTGGGAAGGCAGGTCTTGCATGCACAAAAATGCCCAGCTGGTCTGCAGATAAAACAGATTGATAATTAGTTGCAAAATGTAACATTTCATCAGAAATATTTTGAATAATCCAATTTATCTTTGTCAGATATGCAGCACATATTTTTCCGGGGAGCAGCTTTGTTCTTTAACATAATATTATAATTTCAGGCGGCTAATGAAGGCGCCCGCCGGCCGGCCGGGCCTTGATGTGCGGCTTGGCGGGGAGCGCGCCGCGGCCCAGGGACCCGAGCGCCGGAGCGCGCTGCGCCCCGCTGACGCCACCTGCCCGCCCTGTCGCGGGCCCCGGGCCGCGGGCGATCAAAGGGCCGGCGGGCGGCGAGCAGGGCGCCCCTGGCGGGCGGAGCGCGAGCCATCGGGCGGGGCTCCACCCACTCCGGCTTCTAATTAACTGATGGAAACGCGCGCGCTCCTTGACCGAGACCTGGACGGCCAGGACTATAGGGAAAGCAGGTGTTGGGCGCGCAGACAGGCTTGGGGTGTGGCTGCTGAGGCGCTCCCGGACTTTCCCCTGAGGGGGGCAGGGCAGGGGCGCACCCCTGTGTGGCTTTGTGGCAGATGGGAAGGGAGCCAGGAGGGATGAGGGTTCACAGGCAGTGTGCAGGAGCTGCAAACACACTTTCAAGGGCTCCGAGGACCCGGGTGCCAGGAGGCAATAAGGCCTGTTGGAATCGATTCGAGTGTTTACAAGGATAAGTGGTCTCCACTTAGCTTTGGTCCCCAGGGCCCCAGGGCCTGGCTAGCAGGGAGCTTCCTCTTGAGACCAAGAGAGGCAGGAGCGCCCTTGGAGAGACCTTGATTGAGATGCACAGAAATGACCTCAAGCTGCCATTCCTCCAGTGACCTTGGGCGCCTGGGCTCTGCATCCCCAGGTCACCCACACTTCACCAAAGACCTCAGGGGAGAGGGTGTGGCTGGATGGAGGGGAAGTGTTGGCTCTTTGAAAAATGAGCTCCTCCCTCCCAAAAGGGGCACCCAGTTTGTCCAAGTAAAGAAAACTCCAGCAGCAAAGAACGTCCTGCTATTTTGGCTGCAAATAGCCCCCAGGCACATGCTACGTGTACAAAACCTTCCTTTGCTTTAAAAGGTCCCATTTCAGCTGCCAGCACGCAAACCTCAGGCCACTGTGCGCCCGCTGCGGCCTTGTTTGCAAACACTGGTATTTTCTAAGGCAAATGCAATTCTTGCCCCAAGATTAGGTTCTGTATCCCTTGGTACAGAAACCAAGGTCCGGAAGACATGGACACTGCTCTCCGAATTGTCCTCACTGGAAATGATGATACCACCTCTGTCCCCAGACCCGGTAGGACAGATCCCATGAGACCCCAGTGTCCTGGGGTCAGACAGCCACGACCACACGACCTACTACAATAATGATGATGATGATGATGATGATGATAGGAAACCTGGGTGGATTTAGCAAATGCAGACCACTTTGGCAAATGGACATATTCTGAAGACCGAGCCACAAGATCGCTCCCTTGGAAGGTTACTTCCTCTTTATTCGGTCATTCCGCTCCTGCCTTCCAGGTCTGGGCTCCGCATTTTCGATGCCTGCACCGTCTGAAGGGCCGCGGTCAGCACCGTGGGCTGAGGCATTGACCCGGCCTCTCCCGTCCGTCCAGCTCTTCAAGTGCACTGTGAGCACACGTGACTCGGCCGGCCTGGAGAGGGCCTGCGCTCTGGCACGGGTCCCCACCAACCAGGTCGTCCCTCTTGCGTTCCTTCCTTCCGGGAGCTGACAAGCCTCCCCAGGTCATTGTTCGTCGTGTCCAAACTCGAAGGTCGGTCCAACACCATCTCGCTTCTTGGGGAGGTTCTGACTCTTGATTTTCTCCGGGCTTCCTGACCACCTAACGCGCTCACGGCTCTCACGTTTTCTTCTCCACTCTCCCTCCTCTGGGGGCTTCCGAGGCCCACGGAGCAGGAGGCAGTCCAGCGACCCTAGGGGACGGCCCGGGGCCAGGGGCGCTCCCCTGCCTGTGCCCAGCAGCCCTGCCCAGACACCGACCGCCCCCTTCCCAGCCCCGGGAGGGCCCCCCCAGCACCTGGGCCAAGGAGAGCACAGATGCACCTGTTGGTCACGGACAGCCGGTGTTGGCACCCGGGGGTGGGTCGCCGCTCAGCTCCTCTGTGGGGGCCTCCCCCCGGCACAGGGGCGTTTGGTCACCTACCCGGGCCGCATGGCATCTACGTGCCCTCAGGAGGAGCCCATCCGCCCTGAGCTTCTTAGAAGGACACCATCAGAAACGTCAGGGAAACCACTCACTTTATCTCAGGCGCAGCCACGTCAAACACCTCTCATCCGGGAGCCGAGGACGGCTTTCGCAAACCCATAAGAGGGCTGTCCTGTGGCCCAGCCCCCATCTTTAGGGTAAAACAGGAGCCCTGAGCAGCCCACCCCGATCAGCCTGGCACCGACCACCCTGTGCTGCAGGACCCCACAAGTGGCCGGCCCTGCCCAGCTCTGTCCCCCGGGTCTAGGAGTCCCTGGGGCTGGGCAGTTCCTTGTTTCTGACTGCCCAGCACCCAGGAAGTGAGGGCCCACCTGACCCAGACTGCGCCCCTCTGAGACCAGCAGATCCTGGAAACGGGGGCTCGCCGCTGTGGACCGGGCACAAAGGGGTGTTTTGTAACTTCCGCAGGCACACAGAGCCCCGGGCCTCCGTATCCCCTCACCCAGCACCTGTGTGGGGCGGATGCTCGGGGCCACTTGTGAACGGGTCCTTTTCTCCGTCCTCCTTGCTTATCAGCCGAACAAGTGGAGGCCCGGCCCTGGGATTTCTCAGAAGTAGCCGTGACATCTGCAGCAGAAGGCACGGCAGACAGGTGTGAACTTGGATGGATCTGTCGGTTAATGGATTCAACCCAACTGCAGGCTGGAAATCACTCACGCTGGAGCCACCCTGGGGCGGTGGGTCCTCTTTTTCCCCAACAGGAATGACCTCCCCACGGTCAACCCTTCTCATCAGCTGTGTGGTTGTTAGAACCCCATCACGTCTCCTCTCACTGTAATTATTTGTGGGGTTTTCTCAGCCCCCCTCCCCACCCCAGACGGTCAGCTCCACCAAGACAGGGGCCAGGAGCCCTGCTTGCTTGGCACATTCTAGGCCTCAATGGAAATTTTGGGGGTTGAGAGCAGAACACACCCAACAAGTAGCACCTTCCGCCGGGCACCCTGGGAAGGTTCCCATCGTATCAGGCCCACCTCGAGGAACGGCTCTCTGGACATTCGCTAAGAAATGAGAACGAAAGCGTTTCACTTCATCACAGAAATACGAAGTCACATGGTTTAGGCATAAAGGCGAACGAAGGCGAACAGAACTTTTTCTCGGCTGTCAAGCACACTCTCCCGCAGATCTCCCAGCAAAGCCCAATACAAACGCGCTAAATATTAAACAGGGAGCAAACATCCTCGGAGGGGCCGTGTGTTCTCGTCTAGGCACAGATTTGCTCGAGTTGGCAGAACGGTAAGATGCTTCCCTGGCGGTCCCCCGAGGTTCCGCAGACTCTGTTAGGCAAACGGCAGAGCCTGCCCGGCGGCTGCCTGTCTGGGCACAGCTGTGACCCTAGTGCACACAGTGGAGGGGCCCCGGCCCACGTGCACTGGGTTGGCAGGCCCCACCGAGGCCACTGCTCCAAGGCACCCCACCCTTCATCTCGGATCACTGTCACTCTGTGGTCAAGGCCACATCAGCAGTAACAGATCCCACAGAATGGTGCAAAGAACTGGCGAGTGCTGAGGGTCCCAGGGAGCTTGTGGAAAGGTTCGGAGGTGAGGACTGCACGGCACATCAGCCTGGGAGACCCTGGGGCTGTGGCCTACCCCCACCCCACCCACCCCGGGCTTGCCCCTCTGCGCCCACAGCACAGCCTCCATCGGGGAGCGCTCTTCTCCCCACCCCACGGTTCCTTCCAGTAAAATCCAACTCCGCCTTCAAGGCCTGAATCAGGTGCCATCACCGTTGGGAGGTGCCCAAGATGTCTCCAGTCGCAACTTGCTCTGCGCTCCCCAGAAAGGCTCACCTGTGCACAGGTGCGTATGGGTGAGGCTTTTCCCAGAGGCTGACGTGGGCAGAGCTGCCTCATGGGCTCCGTGGAGGCAGAGGGACCCCTTCTGCATCCCGGCAACGCCAGCACCTGGCAGCATCTCCCCAGGAGCAGGGAGGTACTCAACAAATGCTGGGTGAGAAACAGGCAGGGGAGGAGGGACGGAGGGGACGGAGGGAAGGAGGAGGAAGGAGGGAAGGAGGAGGAAGGAGGGGACGGAGGTTTGAGAGTGCGGGCCTCACGCTACAGCCCAATACCATTTCTGAAATAAAAGAGTAAGCAATCAGGTGCTCAGGATAAATCCCCCTTGTTCCTCAGCTCTTTGCAACTCTTGCCTGTCTCTGTTTGTCTCCCAATTTTTATCTCTTAATTTCACTAGAAGGAACAAAAAAGTCATAAAATCCAGTTATTTCCTTAACGCAGATGAATTTACAGTGAGCGTCTCCTCTGGGAGAAAGCTGTAGGGAAGGTGAAAACGGTTTAGGATTCGGTGTCCCCGTCCTCAACTACCCACCGCAGGTCAGGCCGTCACGTCCGGGCTCAAAGCTGCAGACAAGGCCACGACCCCACCTGGATTCGGGGGCCGGAGCCCTGGCGTTAATTCCTCTAGACCAGGCGCCTGGGCAGAGGCTGGGGGCTCAGCAGGCGGGCACAGAGCCACCCAGGTGTGGAGACAGGCAGCTCCGCACGAACCCTGTGCCCGGCCGGAGATGACTGGTCCCCTGCGGGGACGGGGAGAGCCCGCTGACCAGCGCTCACACACGGTGGCCGGGATGCGGCGTGGGCTTCGGAGGTGGGCTGAACCCCACTAAGCCTTGTGCGGTCACCAGCCTGGGACGTGTTTTTTTTCAGCAGCGCCTCCTACAGGCAGGGGACCCCATATCCCCTCTCACAGCCCGTGTGCCCACCACACTCAGTTGTTTACACGGTCTGTCTGCTTGTTGCACTTCCATCTCCTGGTGGACACCAACGCCACGGGGCGGGGGTGGTATCTGGCCCAGCGGCCCCACCCCCAGGGCCTTACCTCACTGCTCTGCACGCAGTAGGTGCTCAGGAAATATTTACTGAAGGACGGAACGGGTCTCCCTGGTTCCTGGCATCCAGCTCTACACCCTCTGAAGAGATGGACTGGGAAGCCCCAGAAAAGGCAAGACAGTGTCAAGTTTGGGGCGACGCCTACATCATTCCAACAAAACAACCTAAATGGGGCAAACGCTTCACTCCCACGGTGCAAATGACTTCAGCAGATCCTCAAAATGTTATTTTACAAACACAAGTTAGTGTGGCCACCGACATCAATGCCAACATCTCCAATGTGGGTCACGTAATTCTTTGAAGAATGTCACCAAGGCCAAAGAAGGAGCTGCTGTGACTGCGAATCCCCAAGGGTGACGGTGCAGACCCTGGGCAGCCAGGCCCCTGGGCTGAACGGAAATCACCAGGCTGCCCCCGGACGGGAGGCCACCGCCCACCTCCGCCCACACACACGACGCGCATTTGCACAAACGACGATGGACAGCCCCAAACTCCGAAACTAAAGAACTGTTTCTCTGCAGCAGTTGGGTCTGCAGCCCTAACGGTTGCCTGGGGATAGCTCAATTTCCAGCAGCTGTAGACGGCCATTTCCGCGCGAGGCCTGCCCAGCCTCCCGGCGACGCGTGTTAAATGTTAAAGGACCTTCGTCGCACTGAGAACACGAATTTTGCTAACCATAAATTTATTCCACTGAATTCCTGAGTGATAAAGTCATCCAACACGCTTCCTTGTAAATCAGAGGGGGTGTACCCACTTCCTGACGTTTGCCAATTTGCTGTTTTTCCTGTAATTAGAAAAAAATGCAATTCACTCGAGTTACAAGCCCAGAGGAGATCCCTGGATGGAGCTGAGTTGTTGAATATCTGCCTTCACTCACTGCTTTGTGCAGAGAGATTCCACTGGAGGGTAAAGGGGCCAAAAGAAATTACGGTCCGAACCCACGGTGATGGGACCTGACGTGAGATGTGGCCGTGGATCCCCTCCAAGTGGCTTTGGTCATTCTGCGTCCACAGATAGCACCGTGGCTTTGTGGCACCAGGTGGCAGACAACGCAGGTTGGGGAAATGAAAGCTAACGAAATAAAAATGAAAAGTGCTAGGGCGCTGTGTCTGTGCTCGGGGTGGGGGGATGCGGAAGGGCCCGGGCTAGGACTGCTCGCCCTGGCGTGGCCCGGTGTGGCCCAGCCGCTGCTCAGAAGCTCCACCTTCGCCCCCTCGTTTTCCAGAATTCAGGAGACGGCAACATGGATGACAGGCTGCCCTCGCCTGAATCTCTGACGGCAGCTGTGGAAAGGGTGGCTTTGCCAGCGTGTTTACCTTTAAACTGAAAGTGGTTTTCAGACATCTGATTTTCCCTTTTTGTCTTTCAGTATGTGCAGGCTGAATTCCACCCTGTGGCAGACGCCGGTGTCCGTTTGGGAAATGTGTTTTCACTGCACTCAGCTCTCTCTCCAAGGCGCCGGCACCCGAGCACGCCGTTTCGTACTTTCGTTCTCGGCACAGATGCTGTTTTATAGGGATGACTTCCATCGTTGTAAAAAACACATCGATATCCACAATTTAAATAGGTGTCAATGAGAAAGGAGAAAAACAGTAAGTGCTTATGTGACCCAAAGAGCCTTTTGATAAGGTCTAGTCCACGACAGGTGCTCTGTAAATATTAGAGGAATTAACTTTAAGTGAATTGAATCTCAGACTTATAAAAGGGGGGCATGTCATTTTTTTTTTCTGCAGGGAAAACCCTCCCATTTCCATTCATCCTTTTTTTAAAAAAAAGTCAATAATCCTCCTTAATTTTATTCAAGAGATAGCAAAAAAAAAAAGGCAAAACCGAAACAAAAAAAAAATCCGTTTTGTGAGAAACGAGACACAAGAGGGAAGGTTTCCCACGACGGGACACATTCCCCCCCGCGTCCACTCCCCGCGCTGTTTTCGGTCACCCGGCGACTGCGGAGGTGAGCACAATGGACCCTTGTATCTGATCGTCCTAACGACCTTGGCCTTCACATTGGAAATGTCGCTCAGAGAGAGTTTCGGGTTGGCAGCTGCGGACGGGGAAGAGCAATAAATAACACCGCCTCCATTTGCTCACGGCCCCGCGCGCAGAAGCCGCTGGAAGAGCATCTGCAGCCGAACACCTTGGGGCCCACTCTCGGAATGCCACCCATGGGCGCCGGGCGCCCCGCACGTCAGCTTCGAGGAGGGGAGTGAGGAGCAGCTTGCCCAGCCGGAGCTACAGGGGAATTTAGGAAGACGGAATGTAATTACCTGAACTGGAACCCAGCCAAGGTACTGAGGCTGTTAGAAAAAAAAATGTCCGGGAAAAAAATGGCCTTAATTCTCTGAGCTGATAGAAGCCAAACACAGGCCTCTTTCTGCTTATGATTTGGCAGCGTGGGGCATGTAAATCATCAGCAAACAATAAATAAAAATAAAACTTCGCCACCTCTCGCAGGCCCTCTGACAGACGCGCGACTGCTCGCCACAGATCCCTTTGTCTGCGTGTGCGGTGGTGACGAGGCCTCAGGCGCGGGGCGGCTCCTGCCGGGGTCTGGCTCTGGGCTCGCTGTGCGGGGGGCACCGCGCCGGTCGGGCCCGCTCCAGAAGCCAATCCCTCACAATGCCGCCAGGACCGGGTCGGCTACGGCTTCCACTGTTTGCAGAGCAAGTTTTTCTCTCTTAAATCTGGGCTTAAGTCTGATGAAATCAAGTGAATAAAATCATAATCTCACACCAGGGAGGTGAAATTTTATAGATTCTTCAGCTAGCTGGGATATCTCTCTCTGTCTCTCTCTGTCTCTCCAAGAGGGGAAGACCTGCAGAAAGGAAGATGGAGAGAGAGAAATTCGCCTCCAAAGGCCTGGAAGTCGTCTACATGCCTAAAATATTAATCAGCTTGGCTTCAGAGCCGGCTCGGGAGCACGCAGTGCAGTGACACCCCAGGACGGTCCCCGGGAAGATTTCTCGTGCACTTAGCTGCCCAAAGGCAGAGGCCTCTCGGCGCCGTTTCAGAGGACTGGACTGGGCCCTCCCTTCCAGAGCAGGCCACCGCTAACGACCTCCTTCCATCATAATTGCAGGAAGTTGTCAACACGAAAATTCCAGCTCAGCTTATGGTTTGCGGTTTTCCCTGGAGGGTGAAACAAAGGAGTCCAATGACCACCTCAAACTTTTCGGGGGGGGGGCACATGTGTATGCCCAGCCAACTAGCGTTGCCCTTCTAAAGCCTACGGGACAAAGAAGTCTGTCCAGTCAACGAATTTATTTTCAAACAAGAAAGGCCATTTCTTTTATACCCCGAAAACAGGGAGCCCCCATAAAATGAAAGTGCGACCTGTACCATTCCCCCCGATTGTCTCCATTCTCACAATGGCAAAAATCTCCACCACAGCGGACACGGGGTTTGACTGGTGTCCAGCCAGGGAAGACATCTGCACAGATCTTTCAAAGAGAGGAGATACGGAGACGGACAAATGCAAAGTGTGAAGTGAGTGTGGGGTGGGGGGGCGCAGGGCATTCCTGTGATACAGGCTCTGGCTCCCTTCCAGGGGAAGGAGCGCTCATCGTAGCTAGATTACCCCCGGCCCTCCCTGCTCAGTTGTACAGGGCTCTGAGTATTTCTGCGATCCTTGATTGAATTAGTCAATAAGTTTGAAGCAAAATGTCCGTGCTAATACGTTGATATTTCTGCAAATCTGTGCTCCTGACAACCGGAGAAAGCAGGCTCCGCTTCCCGCTCAGCCGGGAACCGGCCGCACACGTGTGCCGGGCGCTGTGTTTTGGTGAGCTGTGGCCCCCTCTCGCCGTTGCCCGGGAAACACAGTTGGGCTCAGCGGGGGAGCAGAGAGTGGCCTCTCCCACCGGTGATGCAGCCTGAGTGGGGGTCAGCGGTCTGCGGAGACACCTTCGAATTTTCTCTCAAAAGCTGCCTCTCCCTGAGCCTCATCCCTCCTCCTGGCTCGGATCCTGGCGAAACCCCGCTCCAACCCCCACGGCCATACCCATTGGCTTCCGACCGGAAGGTAAAGAAGCAAACCCAAGGCGGCCTTCCTCCTCCACCCTGTGCTCGGGGCGTTGGGGCTGGTCCTTCATCCAGACGCACGGGCCCC
Source organism: Trachops cirrhosus (assembly GCA_028533065.1). Classification (NCBI taxonomy): domain Eukaryota; kingdom Metazoa; phylum Chordata; class Mammalia; order Chiroptera; family Phyllostomidae; genus Trachops; species Trachops cirrhosus. The sequence continues at coordinate 154,358,629 of CM052542.1, read as the reverse complement.
AGTGGGTGGCCCCCGCCCCCCACCTGCAGGAAACGAGCAGAGAATGAGTGGAACAGATGCCCAGCCCACACCCACTCCCATGAAATCAGGGTGGGGAGGACCGAGTGGAGAGGGATTCTGATTAATAATTCATCCCAAGCAACCCCCTGGAGCGGTTTCACTATGAAATGCTCTGCAGAATGCTTCCACGCACTAATTAATATTTTCAAAGTCTTCCATGGGCCCCTTTTAAAAGCACTTTTGCCATCCATCGAATGCTCTGCATTATAAGTAAAAGATCAATCCTGTCCCCGGGTCCTATTGATGAGCTGTCCGGCCGACCAGCGCAGGATGGGGGTGTCGACAGAGCCATTCCTCCCTTGACGATCACCCCAGGTATCGGGCTGGGAACTCGCTTCTCTTCTGAGGCCAGCGTCCCTCCTGTGGGCCCAGGAAGGCACGGGCAGGTGAGGCCAGAGCTGTGAACTGCTCTGAGCCCAACACGAGGAGCAGCCCCCCACCGCCCGGTCTGCTGTCCCAAACAAAAACCAGAAGAGTCCCCGTCCCCTGCCAGGCCGGCACTGCAGACGCCGTGGCAGCAAAGTCCCTGAGAAAGAGGCCTCAGGTCCACCCCACAGCAGAGCTGAGCGGAGCGGGTCGGCCCGGTGTCCCCGGGGACTGCTCGCTGCTCGGGACTCCTGTCCCCATCAGACCCGGGTGGCACAGCGGAGCCCCGCCCTCCAGCACAGTTTTAGGGCGCGACCCTCCCACTGACTTCGCGCTCACAGAAGCAGCCGGGGCTGTCCACGTGACCCCTCAGAGGCCGTCCCTCCGGCCCCGCTTCTGCTTCCTCCAACCGCAGAGACAGCTGGGGAGACAGAGCCCAACAGCAGCCAGTCCCCTGGGGGGCGGGGGACAGTCACTCTCAATGTGCTGATCTCAATGATTCTTCCTAAACGTTACCTGGAGACTATTTCTCAATTCAAATCAATTGTGCCTATTGATCCCAGCAATTAAAAGAATAGGCAAGGAGTAACTTCTGCCCTTTACTATCTTGCATTCAGGAAAGCGATTTACAGAGTCAGACGGGTCAGCGTGGGGGAAGCACTTGGCAGGGGGAAGAATCCTCTTCTCCCGGGAGCCGCCCGGAGCAGTGCCCACCGCGTGGCGGGGACGAGGCCCACAGGCAGTGCCCGCCGGGGCGTGGTGGTCGTGAGGCCTTCCCTCTCTGTGGCTTTGAAACTCACGCAGCCTAAAACCGAGCCGTCGGAAGTGTACAGTCCAACCGTACTGATCGTCCTCAGAAGGTGCCGCCATCTCCCCATCTTGCTCCAGAACCCTTCGTCACCCCAAAATGCAGCCTGTCCCCACCGAGTAGTCACACCACCCCCAGGCCCCTCGCTCCGGGTAGGCCCACCAGCCTGTGCTGTCTGCCTCCGTGGGTTAGCTACCCCAGACCTCTCCTGCACACGTGACCGCAAACTCTGGGGTCTCGCCCGTGTCTGGCTTCTTCCCCTCGGTGAGTTTTCCAGCAGCACCCACGTTGTAGCGGGTGTCAGAGCTTCATTATGTTTTTATGGCCAGGTGGCGTTCCATTGTGTGGCTAGATGGCGTTTATTCATCCGCCCGTCTGCCGATGGGCGTTTGGGCGGATCCCACCTTCCGGCGGCCATGGACAGCGCCACTGCAAGCGTCCGTGCGAGAACGTTTGTTCCAGCCCCTTGGGTGCCCGCCTCGGGGTGGAACTGCGTGCGGGCACTCGGTGTCTGACTTCCCGAAGGATGGACGGGGACGTTGAGACAGGTGCCCTCCATGACGCCGCGTCACGGCGTTCGGGCAGAGCTCGCCCCGGACAGCGGACTCTGCGCTGCCGGTTCACTCCGAGGCCCACAGGTGACCCCTCCTGAGACCAGTCAGGCGTCACTCCATGCCTCTACCCCAGAGAAACACCCTCCTCCAGCCGCCTGACCCGGACAACAGGCCCCGTGCGGCTCTGTTTGGGGAAGACAGAGAAGGGGAGGGCCTTCTTGCAGCTCCTCTGGCGTAAAACCTGCGTCCTTCGCGGCTCACAACGCAGACTCCCCGCCCTGACGTGCAAGGCCCTTCCCAGCAGGCCGCATCCGGCCCTCGGCCCTCTTCCCTCCAGTCCTCCCCAGACATCCCCCCACCAGACCTGACCCCCATTTCTCTTGCCTGTGCCCTTCACCCATATTGTCCTCTGTCCCAAATTCACACCTACTCCTCCTTCAAGACCCCGCTCTGTCTCCCGGTGCCTGGAGAGCACAAGCACCAGATAACGACGCGGGCCGAGGTCTTCCCCCAGTTTACCCTTCGGACTCCGCAGCTGTAAAATACGAGGTCACGCGAACCACAGACCCTCTTACCGGCTCGGAGAGGACTGGTGTGCGCAGGTCGTGAAGGGGAAAGTAAGGGAAGTAGGGCTCCTCCCGCAGCGTCGGGGACATGGGCGCGGTGAGCGGGCACTGAGTGCTGTGTGCGCTCGCTGCCCAGGGCTTCCGTGCCCCTGTTCAGCACAGTTGTTGACTACGGGCACCCCCGAAACAGGCCTGTGCCTTCTCCCCTCTGCAGCAGGAGAGCGTAGCCCGCACGTAAATACAGTTTGTGGAACAAATGGATAAGTTGATTAATTTACGGGACTACTTAAGGTCGACAGACGCATCCCAAAGACGACAGTTGTCACGGATTCTGTCTTCGAAGTTCAGCGGCTTCCTCAGTTCCAAAGCAAACGCTCAGGGCTCACAGGCGTGACAGACATGGTCCCTGTGCCACACGTCACTGCCTCTGGTGTCCCCATGACCCCAGCTCAGAACACCGAGGGGAAGCCGCAGGACCACCCCTCCCATCAGCCTGAGACGGCCTCGCCACCTACAAACCCCTCACTCACGAGAGCAGAGGGAAATGCCAGCCGGTCCCACTGCACTTCCGAGTAGAACTCGGTGGCCTTACCCGTGGGAGACTCACCTGGGGGGGAGCAGCCTGAACAGCGATGATGGACGGGCAGGAAGAAGCCAGGACAGGGTGGAGGAAGCCGGTGGGAGCACGACTGAGCGGCCACTGGCAGCATCAGGGAGAAGCGTCCCCGTGATGCCACACCCTGGTCACCCCTGCCTCCACCTCGCTGGGGCCGGCCTTCCCTGTGTCCTCCACCCACTCAAACGCCGCCTTCCAGAGCACGCACCGAAGGTCCAGCTTCCTCCATTAAACCCCAGTGACCCACAAACCCCCGACCGCGCGGCTTCTGTAGGGGACCCTGAGCCGCCAGGACACTCCTGGCACGCCCTGCTCTCCCAAGGAGACTTGAACCGCCGTGCGGGCAGAGGCCATGCCTGATACACTGGGAGCCCCACGGTGTAGGGGGTGGCCGTTTCCATAGTGGAAAGCTCCTTCATGCAGGGCGGAGGCTGGGCTGGCAGAGGGCAGGGCTCCTGGCGGCAACGAGGCTCTGAGAAGGTCTGCGAGACGGAGCCCTTCCAGTGCAGTTGGCCTGTGCCTCCCAGACACCCTGGGTGACAGAGCACTCCCCCCACGTCCCTGCAGAGCGCCTCCTACTGTCTTGTGTCCGCACACACAACGAGGGCCGCTGGTTGGACGTGGTCCGTAAAACCGTGGAACAGCGCGGTGGGGCCCAGAGGTAAACTAGGCAGCCTGGCGAGCGGGCACGTGGGCTGGATGTCAGCTCACAGCAGGTCTGGCGGCGCTGGTTACAACACTAGCAGGGAAGCCCCAGGGATGTCACTGCGTGAGGCTCGCGAAGGTTGAGAGTTTCCATCGGATCAGAAACAGGGCTGAGGGGCCCCAGAGGGCTGGAGGTCTCAGGAGGCTGGCTGAGTCCTGGGAGGCAGGAGGTGAGCGGTGGGCGTGGCCGTAGCTGCGCACAGGGTCTCGGCGGTGACATCACGCTTCAGACCGACAGCCAGGCCACCGGGAAGAGTGGGCGGCACAGCCCAAGGCCCTGCCTGACCAGGGACGCTGCCGTCTGCCCAGTCCGTCGTCCCAAGACACCAGGGCACGGAAAACAAAGACAGCATCTCCACCTCTGTCCAAGCCAGTAATACAGACCTTCAGAGACGATCGATGAGCGATGACAGGAAGGTCGATGGCACCTTCCAGAGCAGGGGGCAGCTGGCACTCAGGGCGGGAGGGAGAGCTGACCTGAGGTGCCGCGGCCTCCACCCACCACAGCTCCTCCCCCGCTGGTCCCTGCACCCCCCGCCCCCCGCCGGGCCCTCCTGTCCTTGTGGGCTCTTCCATCCAACAGGCTGCCCCTCTGCGCCTCCCCACCCTGGAGGGAACCCAAGCAAGTCTTCCGGAGAAAACCACTCCCGCCAGGCAGCTGTGTGCGGGTGGACTCGCCTTTAAGATTGGAAGCACCGTGGGACTGTCCACAGCAGCAGATGGCAGGGCGGTGACACTCTGGACCAAAGCAGCCGTCAGGGCACTGGTTTGCATGGCAAAAGCCACGCAGCTCGGTGCTCCGTGGGCCCAGGCTTCGAGGCCACCTGGCTAACCGGCGCAGGCCGGCCGGGCCCAGGCGCACGGGGCCCTACACCGTGGCCAGGGGCTCACGCAGAGACCTCGCAACCTGACGTGTACGCAGCTGTGCACACACAGGCGTGTGTGTGTGCGTGTGTGTGAGTGTTCACATGCACTGAGATAAAAGCTTCAAGAAACAGCACTAATCCTGGCCACAGGTCGTGAATTCTGGCGTTTTCTCATCAGCTCTAGGTCATGGTTACTGTGCGACCGGAAGCTGAAACGTGGTCTGAGCCCCGTGCTCCCTTCGCAGAGGGCTGTCCCAAGGTCCAGCGAGGTCGCGTGGAAGGCCCGCTCTCCGGCAGCTGACTGGCAGGCAGCACCCCCACCCCAACCCCCGGCCTCCCTCTGGGGCAGGTCTCCATCCCCCAACCAAGCAGCACTTCCTGTGCCTGGGCCCTCACTCTCCAGGCCCTTCCCACGCATCCAAAGCCCTGCACTGCAGTTCTGATCACACAGTTGTCACAAGGGGCCGACCCGGCCCCACTGTCTGCCCAGCGCACCCAGTGCTTGCCCGTCACACCCAGCGCTTGTCCGTCACTGGCCCCTAGTTTGGTCAGGCTGGGGGGCTGCCTCCCGCTCCAAGACGGGCAGGTGGGTCTCATTACAGCCAAGGGGGCCTCTGTCCGAAGTAGGCCACCCTCTCCTCCGGCACTGGGCCCCCCACCCCAGGAATGCCTCTGAGAAACGGGTCTAAGCCTGCGGGGAGTCGTCGAGCACTGGAGGGGACCCAGGCTTTCCAGGCGCCCAGAGGACCCCCTGCGAGGGGTCTTGGCCACCACAGCCCCAAGCCCGCACCAGGGGAACAACTGCAGGACCTCCCAGCAGACCCAGCCTGCAAAACCACAGGGCTCAGCCCGCTGGTCCTGACCGCGCTGGTGGTGTTCCGTGGCTCTTTGTCCTGCTCCTGCCCCGTTCGGAAACAAAGCCCAAGGCCCCAGCTGCGGGGCCCGGCTGAGGACCACCCCGGCCATTCCTGGGTGTGAGAGCAGCAACTCCTGAGCCTCGGGGGAGCCCTGGCCGCCCAGGGGACAGTGGGGCCCCACACCGTGGGCGCCAGGAAACGTCCAGGAGGCCTCCACTCTCCCCCCTCTTCCTGCCTCCCTGTGAGCCTCTCCAAGAGGGGGCAGCTGGGAAGGGAAGAATGTCACAGTTGCTCTCCAAGTACCCAGCTCCTTGCAAAGCTGAACAGTGCCATCTTGTGTCCGAATTGGGCATCGCCAGGCGCCGTCCTGGGCTCCAGCCTGGGCTGCCCTCCTCTTCCCCGTCCAGCCTTCTTGGCCTCTGTGCCACACGCCCCGGCCAAAGGGCTTTCTGGCCTGGAGTGGAGGCACAGTGACGCCCCGCTGGGCCTGCACCCCATGCACCACACCCGCACCCTTTCGATTCACAAGCCTGTATTCCCAGCCCCGCCAGCCTGCCTGGGTCTGCACCCCTGCTCCCCACCCAACAGCGCCCTGCCCCCTCCCCCTCCCTGGGCTGGGAAGGTCTGCACCCTGAGCTGTAGATGCCAGTGAGCTCAAACCAGAACATTCTCCTGCAAGAAGGAGAGAAATGGAGGGGCAGAAAAGGAAGACAGGGAAGAAGGGCCTGAGGAGGGAGGAAGCGGGGAGCGTAAGAACAAAGCAAGGGGACGGTACAGAACAGGCTGCACTTGGCTTTTGCCTAGTTTCAGCCACAACTTCCGACTCCAGAAACTCTATTCCGCAGCCAGAGTGTGGGGATCGTGGGTTCAGAAAATACAGTCGCCGTAGGGATTGGTGCGTGTCCAGGAAAACACAAAAAAATGCCCGATCTCTCCACCTGGCTTCACTCGGATGCAAGCCTCCCCTCGGCCTCAGTTTCTCCACCTGTAAAAGGAGGCTCCTGGGGACCGCTCAAGCTCTAGCTCTGTTACCTCCTGATACCGTTTCAACCCCCTGCCCGCCCAGCCTGAGAGTGAGAGACAGGCTCACAAAACATCTGCTTCGCATCTCCGCCCCGCTCCTCTCTGCTGCGTCTGAGACCAACGCGTTTTCCAGGAACAGCACACACAGCAGGCCAGCAGCAACTGCCGGAGGAGGCACAGGGAGGGCCATGCGGCCACTACCTGTGTAGCCAGCCAGGACCTTCGCTCTCTTTTTGAGACAAAAATGCCAGGAAAGCCTCAGTCACAGCGCAGAGAAACCAGAGCCAGAGGAAGCTGCGGAGGTGACCTGTCCACACTCGGCTTGCTGTCGCCTGGCTGACAGGCAAAACCTAGCCAGACCCAGGGAGCAGGGGGCAGGCTGGGGGTGGGCGGGAGCCCGGTGGGGGGCACAGCCCCGGGACTCGGACCCCCTGCCGTCTGACCGGCAACAATAGCCACGTGTATTACACAGACATACATGCTGTGAAGGCCTTGGACAGTGAGGACGTTAAAGCACTTCGTTAGTGCCTTTCTTGCCTGAAGAAAAACAACTCAGAGACTCGAAGATAAGACATTTTTGTCTAGAGTTCTGCCGAGAAAAAAAAACAGAGCTTGGGACCCTGGCTCTGACCTCTGCCCTCATCTCCTGGCTTTTAAAGTCGCTCCACGTGAAAAGGACAATTCAGGAGGAATGAGCCCACTTTGCCCTGAAATACAATACCCTAACGGCGCGCAGGCAGTTTCAAACACGCTGAGCCCGGCCGGGCAGAGGGCTCGGCTCAGGCTGCCTGTGCCACCCCCAGAACTTCAACTGAATCTGTGTTTGGAGGGAAAAGAGAATCCTGAGGTCTCACAAACCAGTACACAAGAAATCGCCCTTTTCAGCAGATTGGTTAAATGGGTGTTTTTAATGCAAATTACTTCAAATTGCTATCAAGAGTAATTATTGTAAAAGACAGGCAGCGTTTCCATCATCCTTCCCTCGTTTAGTTCTTCTATAGTCTCTTTTAAATAACGTAGCCATAAAATTTCAATTGACCACTTGGAAAAAAAAAAAGCAGTCGTGGGGGGAGAGAGAAGGAGGGCGCGTGCCCTGCAGGGGAGGGTGGTCCGGGACAGTCCGTGAGGGAGCTGCCCGGCCCGCTTGGCTGTCTGTGCCCCCTGAGCTCCCCACCCCTGGATTGGAGGACCCTCGGCTGCTGGGAGGGTGATTTCCTGGCGGAGGGGCGATGGAAATACAGGAGTATGCGTCCCCACCAACCTGCCCCCACCTTCACCACGAGGGTGCACCCCCCCAGTTCCCAGAGGCACGGGAGCCGTGTTTGAGCCAATACGTTATAACAATATTAGGCAAAACCAGGCAAGCATATGAAGTAGAAAATTGCATCTTATTTGTTCTAAATTTGCCAAAGTCTGAATCTTCAGGGAGGTATTTTACTTTACGTATTTGTTAATGGGGTCTGTTTCTTATTGCCCTAAAATGCTTAATATACAAGAGGAATCAGACTCTCTTTCTGGCCTGAATTCATCATGACAAACAGAAACAGAAACTTGATTTCCGATTTTATTCTCCTCCCATCTCGATTCATATCCGAGGCATCTCCATCGTGACTCGCGTCTGGAGGAGCCCTTTTATTTACCTATTATGGCATCATTTGTGACATAAAACTGTTGTGTTCTCTTTTCATTAACAGATTCAGTTGCAAATGCTGGGGAAAAATTACAAAGAGCCCCTTTTGAAAATGTGCACATTTATTGGGATTATTAAATCACTGCAGCTAATAGTAGTTGTCACCAACTTAATTTAAAAAGCTGATTATTACTCAAGCCCTATGTATTCCAGGCCTGACACTGTATAATTAGCCGTTGTGATTATTTAGTTAATTTGCAGATTAGAAACAAGTGCCTGTTTTGAGAAATGCGGCCACTCGACCTCCAGCCACAAAGAGAAGTGAGCCAGCCCCTGTTCCCGGAGCCAGAAGCACCCCATCCGATGGCGGGCCCCGGGCGGGTCAACAGCCGGGGGCGGTGCTGCTCCCATCCCCCACCTGGGTCCTCTCGGCCAAAAGTCCCCCATGGAGGCCACTCCGGCCGCGTGGGCTCGTGCCCCTTCCCCGGTGCAGCCAAATCCAAGCAGAGAGCACACTGGGAGCCCGAACAGGCTAAAAGATGATCCCGGAGGGCAGCAGCCACTAACACAACAGTAACTAAACAACAAAGTCCCAGGGACCCAGCGCGCAGTGCGGATTAGCTGGCGAGACCGGTCCGGAGCCGGGAGCCTCCTGCAGATGGGAGCAGACCCCACCACCATGCGTCATTTCTATTGCCCCATCCGTTACCAGTCAGAGGATGCTAATAAAATTTGTAACTGTTTCCCGTAGACCCTGGTGTGATTGTCCTCGTCCAGGAGACAACGCAAATGCTGAGAGGCACATATACGTCTTCATTACATAAGCCGGTGCCTGCGCCGTCCCCTCCAGGGGCGCTTTTATTCATTTTTACACAATTTGCCTACTGTACGGTACAGATGGTTTCTATTAAGTAAAATATCTGTTTTCTTCCAAATTTTTAGTTTTCATGATTAAATTACTTTCAAATGATGGTTCATTGTATTATCTTCTTTCATGACTTAATTTAGCTCAAATACCCCCAACATAACCTAGAAGCCCGGTTCCCGCCACTGAGAAAATCGGCCACATACTGTGATTTTCTGAGGGTTGTTCCGCCCTGGCTGTGATTTCTATTCTTTATCAATTACTTTCAGCCGAGCCTTAACTACACGCATTGTTTTCTAGAGACACATTGGAACATGAATACAAATGGAAACTCTGGACTAACATTGAAACAGGAGTTCTCCCCTAAACTGTTTCAAATTAGAGACGTCCTTTGTTAATAGGCGAGAGCTTTCTGCAGGCTCTCAGCTGGAGCAGCTGGTGGCTTGCAGTGCTCGGCGCTGCTGCCCCCACGTGGCGGGACCCTGGCCGGCTCCTCTCTGCAGCCTTCCTCTGCACTGGGTCTGTTCCTCCAGAGGTGGCTGCCTACTGGGTCCTCTGCAGCCAGAGGACAGCGTGGTGACAGTCTACAGCCATGTCCCCACAGCGGGGAGCAGCTCCAGTGTCCAACTCCGCCGGATCTGGGGGCTCCTTCCCACAGAACGTCTCTTGTTCTGCATTTTGCATCCGTGCTCTCCAAGTCCCGGCTGTAACAGGGCCCATGGCCAGGACCAGTATCTCCTCCCGCACCCCTCAGCCAGCTGTTCCCAAACCTGCTACCCCCTCGGCAGCCCCGGACCCTGACCGCAGCCCTCCTCCTCCTCCAGGGGAGCAGAAACCAGGGGACAGAGAGACTGCCCTTTTCAGGAGGGAGGCAGTGCACGCTCAGAAAAGAAGAGAGCAGAGACAAGGCATGGGGTGAGGAGGGGACCACCGGCTTCCACGCACAGTCTGAGCTTGCCGACCCACCGGGGAGCGCCTGCCATTCCCCTGTGCAGACACCTCCCCGGCCACCCAGGCTGTGCCCGGGGCAGCCCTGCAGAAATGATGGGCCGCTGTGGGCCCTCACCGTCTTCCTGCCCCCCACCGAAGCCGGGCAGGGGCAGCGGGTGCCAGGAAGAGTCTCCGTGTGTCCCCAGAGGAGCGCGGCAGTGACCCTGTCCTCCCGGAGGTGAGCATAGCGGCAGACAGCGAGGAGACCCCCGTTCGAGTCCCAGCTCCCGCCTGTGACCCCAGGCGGGCCAATTAACCTCCCCGGGGCTCAGCGTCTGGGGATGTTGCGAAGATCAAATGCGATAACCGGCCTGGAAAGCCTTTGAAACGGTTCAAAGTGCTTGGCAGACATCAGGCAGGGTCTTCGCTCCATCCAGTGTTTGCTGTGGGCGTGTGGGCGGAGCTAAGCCCAGAGCGCGAGGCTTGCCCCACACCCGGAGCAAGTGAGGTCAGCATCAGGCCGCTCCTCTGCAGACGGAGCCCTACCTAAAGGTGTGGCCCGCCCAGGTGAGACGTCAGGCAGGCCCTACAAATAAATCCCGACCGGCAGGGGCTTCTCTCCAAGGAGGAGGCTGCCCTGGAAGAGCCCCGATGCCCGAGGCTCGGTGCCGCCTGCGTGGCCTGACCCCGCCCCAGTCGGCCCGAGTCCGGCTAACACGCCCAGACAGCGGGGAGCTAAGGAGACAGACAGAGGGACGACGGAACCCATTCTCTCCTCAGTCCACCATCCACGTGACAGATGTGGGCCGGCGGAGAACTCGCTAACAAAAGGCCACCCCCAGAGGTCCGTCGCTGCCTGCGATGCTCGGGCAAACAAGCCGCCAGGTTTGCTCCCAAGTGACCATCGGGCCACCGGGCACACCTGTGTCAATGTGGGGAGAAGGGGACACCCGCGAAGAGTGGTTACTTCTACCACCAAGGCAGATTCGCTCCACGGGGGCCCAGAAGGCTAGGCACGCCTGTCTCAGTTCCCTGCCAGCCCTGCGTCCCGAGACCCCACCAGCGCCCCGCAGAGCCCCTGCACCTCGTGCGTCCAAAGATATCTGACCGCTTCCTGCCGCGTGCTCAGGAGACGAGCCCCACCGAGGCTCGCCCAGCCGCCCACAGCACAGGAGGGAGCTGGCTCCAAACGAAGACGGGCCCAGGACAGGTCAGCCTGGCGGGGGTGGGGGTGAGGCTCAGGCTTAGCCCCCCGAGCCGCCCACACGCCAGTGAGAGGCCTGGGGAGCTAGTCGCCCCTCAGCCAGGCCGGTAGCTCTCCCTCTTCCAGCCCTGTATTCCGGAAACGCCCAGGTGAGCCCTGGAGAATCAGGCAGAGCTGCAGGCGTCCCCCAGGGCTCAGGGAACCCACACCTTCCAGTCAGCTGCCCGGCTCTGCTCTGCGGAGGCCCACACCCGGGACGGGGCTCAGGAAGGACGTTGTCCCGCGTCCCCTGATGTCACTAGTGAAAGTGACCTGATCCGGAAACTCCCACAGACCTGGCGATCCCCCTGGCCTGCGCAGGAGGGAGAGACCTTGGCCACACAGGGACGTACGATTGTTCCATTCCAAGGAAAGACTTCTCACTGTCCCAAAACCCACGTCAGAATGTGAGGCAGGCCGTGCGTGGTGCGGTCGAGGCGGTCAGAGATGGGGGGCCTGAACAGTGGGCTGGTGGCTGCGTCCTGGGTCGCCTGTGCGGCAGAAGAGCGAGCTCTCCCTGGAGCCCGGGCGGGTGAGCTTCAAGTGCGTGCTGTGTGCCTCCAGCCTGTCACAGGCCCGCCCCGCTGGGGACCAGGCGGTTCCGACTCCGGCCCCAGCACTCGGGGCTCCGGTGCCGGCTCAGCCGCGGACGAGATGCGGGAGAGCGGCTGTCCCAGCCCTCGATACGGCCTTTCGGTCCTGTTCCCTCTCCAGCGAACGGGGACAGGTAGGAGCCATGCCGTAAAGTTGTGGGGGCGGAGGGGGGTGGATTCCGAGACCCAGGAGGGCAGGGGCGGTGGCTGACACCCACAGGTGTCCCCGGGAGGGTGCCCTTCACTGACCACAGGACACCCGCAGAGCACCGCCTGTCCTGCTCAGTGTTGCCGACGGAGGGGACGCGCACCCGAAGGAAAACGGGGACCCGGCCAGGACTTTGCGAGTCACAGGGGACGAGCGGGCAGATCTTCAGTCCGAGAGGGTCTGGAGGGCAGGTTACATCCACATGGGGGGTGGAGAAAGCTGCAGGGAGGGAGGTTTAAGGGGCCAGGTCCCCCGAAGCCTGAGGATAGAAGCCACAGTGCCTCTGAGATGAGCGCCCGGGGGACCGACTGGGCCCGTGCCACCGTAGAGGATGTGCCTTGAGGAGAAATTCTCCGGGCCACGGGGACATAGCAGAGAGCACGCGGCGTGAGCCCACCATTGTGCCACTCGCATCCTTCAGGCAGAGCCTGACTGGGACCCTGTACGGAGGGTCGCCTCGGGAGGCTTCCGTGACGTGCTGGAGTGGCACCCCTGCAGGCAGGGCCGCGGGGGGGCGCAGGCCAGTCGGTCAGAGCAGAGTCTGTCGGGGCAGACGTGTGTCACAGGGGCTGGATCATGGATTGCGGGCCCTTTTTCACTTGGGAAAACTCTTCTACTCTTTCTTTCGAAAGAGAGAGGAAGAGGGAAAGGGGAGAGAGTGAGAGGGTGACATTGACGTGAGAGAGAAGCGTGGAGCGGCTGCCTCTCGCACGCACCCCTACCTGAGGTCAAACCCGCAACCTAGGCGTGTGCTCTAACCAGGGATCTGCCCACAAGACCTTGGTGCACGGGGTGACGTTCCAGCCAACCGAGCCACCCAGCCAGGGCTCACCTGGTGATTTTGTTCTGTGATTTTATGAAGCCAAATGTAGACACGGCATCAAACGGATAGGAAGGCCGGCCTCCCCACGGTCCATGACGTTACTGCTGATGCCTATGGACCCAAAAATCAACTCCGGGCGTGAGTTCACCTCCAGATACCACTGAACAGAATGACGTCCTGGTGGCCCCTCCGTGCCTGGCACTGGGAAACACGCCTGATCGAGCAGTTAATTCCCCAGTGGGTTCACCTGGACAATCGTCTGTGGACGTCCACGGGTACTGAAAGCTATTAAGTCCATTTTTAAGGCAGCCTCTGCGAATCTTTTCATGGACAGGGTTTTTGTACAGAACCCTTCTCCTCATAACCTTTCAGCCCATAAACAAGGAGGAATATGGAAATTTTCAAATTTGCATGCGAAGAAGAAATACTTGCACTCCTGAGGGTTTGCACTTGCTCCTTCCCTCAGCGCTCTCTGGGGAACGTTTTCCCCCAATTTTATTTTGAAGCTCCTCTGAAGATCTGGCTCATGGCCCAGACTGTCTTTAAATTTTGTCAAAATTTTACCAGCTTCGCAGATATTGTAGAGAAGTTGGGAACTTTAGGAAAGAGACATTATCTGATATGACTTCAGGATTCGGTGACAAGAATGACATTTTGGTGGCTAGGAGGCCACAAGATGAACAAGACAGGTGACTCAAAGGTGCATGCTAAAATCGGGGGCGGGAGAAAGAGAAAAACCGTCTCAAAATAAAATCGGCTATGACTTAGTCTCAGTGCAGCACAGGAGCCTGGATCGGATCCACGGGCAGGAAAGGGGCATCTGTGGGGGGAAGAAGACAAAGCAAAGCAGAACCAACGAGCGGCTGTGTTGTCTGGTCAGCCGAGAGGTGCCAACGTCAGCTCCTCGGCTTTGACAAGGGTGCCAGGGTTGCGTAAGGCCTTAACATCAGGGAAACTGGGCGAAGGGCAGACCAGGACATTGTGTGTTATCTTTGCCACTCTTCTGAAAATATAAAATTATTCCAAACTAAAACGTTTCTTTAAAAAAAAATGTGACTCCAGAAAGGAAACCCAGTTGCAGTGCTGGAAATTTTTGTCAAGCAAGAGAAGAGTCACGTGGGAAAAAAATTATTATATAACGAATGGTCGTCCATATAATACGAGAAAGACGCTGAAGGATGGGGAAGTAGAGTGATTGGCGGTCCATGTCCTTGGCTCACCGTCGAGGATACCAGAGAGGAGCATCCTAAAAGACAGAGTGAGTGCCACTCCAAAGACACGGTGGTATAAATGGCATCACCATCCAGAAAAAAAAAGGCCAGTGAAGTTGCATCCTTGGCAGTCTGATCAGAAGGAGGTGGGTGCTGCTGCACGATTTGAGGACCCCGCTGGTAGGAAGGAAGGCAGGCAGGCAAAGGCGGATGGCCCATCAGAGCACGCGGCCACCTGCTCGGACCCTGGGCTGTCTCCAGGCCATGCTCCTTGGATCCTGTCCACCTAGGCACGCTCTGAGGCACGTCCAGCTTTGCAGCCCAGCCTGTTTAGGGCAGGGAGGGTGGCAAGACACACAGCACGGTGCGGCAAGGACAGGTGCTGCTCCACGGGCTCAGGACTCCTTCAGCTCGGATTTAGATCCATGTCCGAGCTGCCCCCCCGCTGAGCCGACAGGGACTCTATCTCGGCCATCACCTGGGAGTTCCTACCCGCCCTTCCGTTCACACGAGAGTGCAAGGGCTTCTGGGGGGCCCGGGAAACAGGCACCGGCCGTGCACCCCCAGTGGGCCACAGGCTCCACATTCCCTCAGCACCGTAGCCCGCGGCCCCACAGAGGCAGGTGGGGGCAGGAAACCCTGGTGGCTGAGAGCCCCATGCCAGGGACCGGCCTCCGGAGGCACCGCAGGGAGCCACACCCCAGGACCCGCCATCTCTGTGGGCAGGTCCCGAGCTCTTCTCCCTGCCCCGCCCCCTCCCCGTCCCAGGTATAAACGCTTTAGGAGCTCAGCTTTCGGAAAACAACAGCCAGGCGGAGGAGTCTGCTGCCGACTTTTCCCTTGGGGAAAAAACAACCGTTTCCCCCACAAAACAACAAAACAAGTCAAGGGCATGAAAGAATACAAGTGCCTGTGTATCCTTTAGGTGACTTAAGGCCAAAAAAGAAAAAAAAGTGAAACAATTAACTAAAGCGTATTCATTACCTCACCTGACAAGTTCCCAGAAACAGGAAGCCCGGAGCCTCCTTGGCTGCTGAGGACCCAGGTTCTCCAGATGCCTCTGCATTTACCTTCAAAGGGTTGGCCTGGTCTGTCCTGGGGGCAGAGTGGCTGCTGGGCCACCAGTCTCACACCTGACAGCAGGAAGGAATTTCTCCTCATTCTTGTCTCCCTGGTTCACAAGTGAAAACTTTCCCAGAACCCTCTAGAAGGCTTCCCCTAGGTCTTACTGCCCAGCACTGGGTCACATGACAATCTCAACACCAACCGCGAGCAAAGGAAAATGAAATTGCCAGATTATGTCTACCCTCCGGAGCCCGACCCCCCAAATTCAGGGGGACCCTGTATGTGAGCAGAGGGTGAAAGCATCATGTCCGCAGAGAGGAGACAGGGAGGAGATTCTGGGGACACCGGCCGGAGGGAAGGCCGGGAGCCACCGCCTCCACACGCCGGGGAAACTGAGACTTGAATCCCAGGGGGAGAAATCACCCGAATAGCTTCAGGTTACAAGATTTAAGAAAAGGGAGAGAACACCTTCTGCTATCTTCCCCAAAAGTTCTGCGACAGTGCGGGACCCGCGACGCATTGGACAGCTGAATTACTTTTGCTGAGGTCCCTCTGGCAATGGCACTACTTAATAGTCCATTTCAGAGACAAGTACAAATCCAGTGTCTTCGTTACAGTAAACAGACAAATGCCCACACCGTGGGCAATTTTGTGGGTCAAACTGTGGAGGACAAAAAGGTGAAATCCTAGAACCAGAGACATCATCATCTTCCCCGTGGGAAGGATGACACAGCAGGGCCGAAGGTGAGCCAGAGGGAATATTTTAGAAGCCAAACCACCCACCCCACACAGGAGACCTTGGAACTTCTGCTGAGGGGGTGGGTTCTAACCCAATCACAGCTAACGCGCACCGACCAAGGCTGGCTGGACAGGCGTCACAGTATCTACTCCAGAAGGTTCCCAGCCTTCCGGCTCTGCCTGGCATTGAGTTCTAACCGTCTACAGGGTCCGCTGGCCGCTGCCACCCAGCAGCGTCTGCTCTGCCTTCTCCTCCCGCGTCGGGAAGGCAGCCTGGTGCCCACGGACCCTGGCCCCACAATCCAGTCCTGCCCCGTCTTGGCTAATACAAGTCTCCCAAAATAGTGAAAAGGTCACAGCTACTTGCATTGCTTCATTGTATAAATAATTTATAAAGCAAAAACACAGAAAACGGAATCCCCTATCTTTTAATCCCATGCCCACATCACAAGCGGGCTGTTTGATGGGGAAAACTGCTCTGGATGAAAAGTGAAGCGAGGTAAAGACAACTCTCATTCAGCCACACAACGTCACAGCATCGGAGGGGCCAGGATGGCGCCGGATGGAGCGCCGGCCACGCGTGTTCACGGAAGAGGTTCCGTGGGGGTCACTCCCAGTCCATTCTGACCTCGTCCCCTACCCACCCCTGTCCATGTCCTCAACAGGGAAACTTCTCCTCCAAGGCTGAAGTGTCCTTATGATGTTAAGGGCGAGTGAAGGGACAGCAAGGACAGGACTCAAAGCCTGACCGAGGACCCCTCTCCCGTAGCTAAAACACACCTACTAGAAGGCCACGGAGGAAATGAAGCCCACACACGCCCTCCGGGACCGGCCACGTCCGTAGCAAAAGAACAAGGGACCATCCGATCTTGACCGGGAATCTGATCAGCCAGTGCCTCCCGTTCATAACAGAGGTACGATCCTAATAGTTCACAACCAAAGTCAAGTAAATAAGGGAGTCCCGTGGGGTGACCATCTATGTGAGGAGCAGAGCCGTCTGAGGGTGACTCCAAAATCACGAGGTTTTCACGTTTTTGACTATTTACTAAAGCCTGCGCATCCGAGTCAGCGTTTTCCCTTTCGAAAGCCGCCTCCTGGCCGGGCTTGGCCCAGAGGGCTCCCTCCACTCAGCGCGGCTCCCTGCTTCCCGGGAGTTAGGGTAGGGTCCATTTATGAGTCTGCAACAGTCCCGTCACCCCTGGGGTTTTTTTGGGGGGGTGGTTTTTGTTTAATTCAGTGTTATCCATGTCAGCCCCTGACTTCAGTCTGAGGCTCTCGGGCTGTTTAACAAAAACAAAGGGACCCTCCAGCTCCAAGTGGCTTGGAAGGAAGGGTAAGGATGCCAACCATTCTGCAAACATAACCTGATTCTTCTAAGCACAAGCAATCCCCTGTCCAATGCACTTGAAAATACGCAGACGCCTTTTTAAATTCACCCTCACCAGCCCACGTTCGTCACTGGGCTCCTTAAAGCCTCAGTTCAAACGCCGGCTCTGGAATTTCACAGGTCAAAAGCCTTACGCCACAGTCAAAGCGGATCCCTGACCCCGGAGCCTTCTGATAAGAACGCTTTGAGTCCAGTCCCCGAGGGTTTCAGTGGGAGGTTTTTAGCAGGAAACCTCCTGACCTCAAATAATGATCTCGAGTGCCTTAGCTTCTCTGCGGTTCCAACACTCATCCGCTCCGTGCGGGAGCCACAACGCGGTTTTGGTGCTCAAAATCTTGGCTGTACGCGGGAGCAGGGCCTGGCTTTTTGCTGCTCTGTCCTCAGGTACGGGACTGGCAGAAGATTCAATGTAACATTATCACAAGTTCTCTGACGCACCTCATGCCTGGTGAGTAAGGAGGTGTTGGCTTAATAATGCCTCCCCTGACTTTTATTATGAAAGGGAGACTGCTTTGAAAACAAGTGACCAGACACTGCCCACCCAGCCCCCACCACCCATTCCCCTTCCACCCGACACACAGACACACACACACACACACACAGAGATGTGTAGTCCTATTCCCAACTGCGGAAGAGCTTTTTGTTGTTATTGTTGTTGTTTTAATGTGGGGCTGGGTGAAATAGGTGAAGGGATTAAGCAAAAAAAAAAAAAAAAAGCCCTCGCAGACACAGACAACAGATGAGCAGAGGGAAAGAGGTGGGGGCGGGGGAGGAAGGCGAAGGCGGATAAATGGTGATGGAAGGAGACTTTCCTTTGGGTGTCGAACACACAGTACAATATACAGATGATGCGTTATAGAACTGTACACCTGAAACCTGTATAAATTCAATAAAAAGTAAAAAAAAATGCAGTCCAATACAATATTTTTCTACTGAAAAAAAAAGAAAATAGTTTTTTAAACCTACGAAATCTAATGATCCACTGATTTTGACTGCTAAAATTTTTAAATCTTTGAACATTTAGTTTTCCAAGGGACCTTTTTTTGGCTTTTTTGCAAAAAGCCAGCCTCTTCCCCACGACTGGGAAAACCCGGGAGGAGGTCTCGGTGAGCACACACTTCGGCAGCTTACCCTGGACGCCCTGCGCGCAGGGCGAGGTCAGGAACAGCCGGGAGGGGCTCAGGGGCCGGCGGGGGGGGGCGGGGGGGGCACGCAGGGACTGAGTGCCCAGGGCGGAGCCTCCTCCCTTGCTTGTTGCCCTCCATGTTTTAACCTCGATTTTCTCCCCACCCTTATTTCATTACAAATAAAGGTGCTAATATAGAACTGTGTGCAATAAAGGTCTTCATAACACCAAGAGAGAAAATTAAAACAATTATGAAAGTAGTTTTTCATAGTGGTCAGTGATGAACGGCTCCAATTTAGCTGCTGTCCTATTAAGAGGTGGCATTTATAACTTACCCTTTATTTTCATTTTGTTGTATTAAAAAAACTTTTACAGTTAATGTAAGTTAAAAAAAACAAAAACAAAAAAAACAAGTTCTGCCTTGAGAGAGCCTTCCTTATGGGTGACCCTGCGTGGGACAAGGCCACCCATGGCTGTGACGGCTCCCGCGCACATTCCCTGAACCCTCTTACGATCCTGGGAGGTGGCTCGCCACGGAGGCCCCCAGAAGAGGCCAGGACTGTCCAACTCCAGCGAGCGTAAGAATTTCTGGGGAGGACGGTCAAACGCAGACACAAAGATGAAGGGAGTGAGACGCAAGGGGACATCAGACTTGCAGTGGGGCCATCACAACCCAACAAGATGCAGCCACAGCGGAGGTGACTCTGTGCTCGCACGGTGAAGACTGAGACCAGGAAGGACGGGGCAACGGTCAGAGGTCCAGGGGGTGAGGGCCCAGCCATGGGGAGACCAGTGTCAGCGACTGAGAGTCCGGACAGAGCCGGGGCGGACCTTTCCCCCAGATCTCCCTGGGGGTCTGCTCGAGGTGTCTGGACCATCCACGGTAAGGGCAAGCTAGCTCCCGGGCCCAAAGGCAGCTAAACCCATCGTCTGCAGGGCTTGGCGTCTCCCTCCTCGGGCAGTTCGAGTCAAGCCACATCTCCTGGCCCCGTGGGTCCACAGCCCAGCCCCTCTGATGGGCCTGTTCCCAAGGTGCGTCCAGAAATAGAAGCAAGAGTCCGCCCCAGAAATACGTGTCCTGGGGGCGGACGCACGGCAGCGCTGAGCTCTCCCAGTGAAGCACGCACTGGGAGACGTCTGGACAAGGGTGCGGGAGGGCAGGCTGGGTCCCCACCCGGGGGAGCAGGTGGGAGGCCCCTTCACCCTCGCACCCGAAGGATGGGACCGTCAGGGAAACGTATCGCATTCTCCCAGAACACGGACGCCCACGCTGTGCTGACTCCACGTCACTGGGACGCGTCCGTGAAAAGAACAAACCGAACGAGACGAACGTCTCTGTCCTTGTGGAGCTTACGCTTCAACAAGCTCATCTGTCAGATCTGTCCAGGTCTGTGTTGACGAGTTGGTTGCCCGGCTGGCTTGTACTCACAGCGCCCGTTGGCCACTGGTGTCTGTGAACCAGGCACGCACACCCCTGACGCAGGCGGGCGGGTGGGCAGCCGAGGGGCGCACACACGTCCTCACCAAACACAGTAGTGCCCCTGATGTGCTCTCCACTCTTCCCGAACACCCCCAAACGCGGGCGGAGTGTCCCACGGAGACACGTCCGTCGCCGTGTTGTTGACGCCAGGAAGACGTTGGAAACGGTCCTGTGCGGTAAGGAGTGGGGAGGGAAGAGTTAAGTCCATCAGGCTAGCTCCACATCCCGAAACTCTTGGAGAGAGTCGGGTAAAACATTTTCGAAATTAAATAAATAAAACAGCAGGATACAAATGGCATTGTGCACAGCGCACGATCATAGGTGTGTGAAAGGAAGATCACTTGGGGAAAAGATTTGAAAAAAAATAACACCAAAATATTAACAGTCGTTATTAGCACACCGGGGGACTGAGAGCAATTTTTTTTTCTTCACTCCACTTTTCCATGGTGTTACATTTCTCTATAATGAACAGATACTCCTAACCAGGAGAAAAGAGTACACCAGAAAGAAGAAGTATGTGCATGTACACGCAGGAATACGTGTGCAAGAATGGTTCTGTGCAGGGAGCGAGGGAAGGGACAGTTTAAAGGACAAAGGAGAACATGCAAATCCTCCATGGAGCCCGCAAGTCATCGTGGGAAATTCCACTGAGATTCGGCTAAAACTAAACTCCCTGGGGAGGTTGCCCCAAGGCCTGGCCCATGTGTCCTCTCTCTTCCAGTTGCAGAAATACCACCGGGTGACAGGGACAAAAGGGCCTTGTCAGGGCCAGCCGCAGTATTTCCCTACAGAGAAACATCTCGGAGAAAAGAGAGAGAGAATCTTCTGAAGCAGTTCTGTTCCTTTAGGACTAGAGACTCAGAATCCTGGGCGACTCCTTCTGATTTCTGGACCCCTGGCTCGGGGATGGCCTCACACGCGGCTGTCTCTGTCATCACTGCCGGGCTGCCTCCCGAATCCGAGCCTGGCCGGGTCTCTGCCCTCTGACACGGCCCCAGCGCCCGGGATTAATCACTCCCAGCCCCGGGTCACCGAGACCTGCAGGGCCCTCGGAGATTACACTGGCGGAAAGGGTTTCCGTGAGCGTCTGTGTCACCGATGGGCCGGGAGCGTTGAGAGGGCGGGGAGTGCGCCTCGTTCATCACAGAGAGCTCGCTGAAGAAGTGAGTGGATTCACGGGGAAAATCAATGAACGGTTCTCTTTCCTGAGCTTCAGATCTTGGCTGCTAGTTGCTTGCTGGTCCATCTTGAATGTTTAAACTCCTACACAGTGAACAAATCAATGAATGAGACTTATGACTGAATAAAGTTTTTGTTTTTTCCAGGTGATATCAGCTTCTCTTCTGCACTCGACAACACCGCCCCGGGAAGCACCGCTGCGACGCGGTAGCGGCCTTCGTGGGGTGGTGAGGTCCCGTCGGTGAGGACGGCGACAACCGTGTGACGTTCCCTGCAGGTGCCGTCCCGAGACACGGCCGTTAAACAAAGTCTCAGTCCAAACCCAGGTGGCGACCACAGCTCGCACCTTCGGGCACGCACGGCCTGCGGGACGGGACACTCCGAGTGACATTTTCACTCCGAACTCCGAAATGAAGACTTGCGGTTCCCTGCCCGGAGCGTAGCGCAGTCTGGTCCTCTTTCCCTTACTGAAACCCTTCACAGACCCACAGGGGGAGGGGCACGGTCCTTCGCATTCCTCTGGGGTTGGGACACGGCTCGGGCAGGTGCACCGGGGCCCAAACTGCACAACTTCTGACTAGCAACGTGTCGCATGACTGATACAGTAACAGTGTCACTGATACAGTAACAGTGTCACTGACATAGTAACGGTGTCACTGATACAACAACAGTGTCACTGATACAACAGTGTCACTGACACATCAGTGTCACTGATACAATAACAATGTCACTGATACAACCGTGTCACTGATACAGTAACCGTGTCACCGATACAACAGTGTCACTATACAACAACAGTGTCACTGATACAACTGTTACTGATACAACAATGTCCCTGATACAATCAATAACAGTGGCTCTTTTTAACAAATTTCCAGAACAAAGATTTAATCATTAAATTTGGCAAAAACGTTTCTACTTTTTTTTCAGAATCTTAAGTGTACACCATTTGTGACCGTTTTTCCGTTACTTTCCTCAAAGCTATTGAATACCTGGCACTCCACGAAGGACAGTAACACTTTCTGATTGGCTATATTTAACTAAAAGGCATTTAAAAAGCCCAGCGCTTGTGTTTCGGTGTTTCATCGGAAACGCGCGCTTTCAGAGGGCAGAACGCTCACTCGGGATCCGAAGAGGCTGCGGGGCGCGCTGGAGTCAGCGCCCGGGCCGGAGGTGCCACGGGTAAACGCACACCCCTCCCCACCCGCCCCCCGCCAAGTGGCGCCAGCCTCTCCCTTCGTAAGCGAGCCAACTTGCCGAACTTCTGGCACCCGAGCGCCTCGTGCACGCCCCGTGTTTATGTGTCCCAGTGGCAGTCTGTGAAGTGCCACCATGTTCCTCTAACATCTGGGACTCATCTCATCTAGCTAATGACTCAGTGGTCTGCAGAAAGGCATGCTGAGCGCAGATGCGCCGTCACCGGGCGGAAAGGGATGCAGGGGCGCCGAGCCAAAGGTGCCAGCCTCCATCTGGGTGCCCGCTCGGGGGTCCGGGGGCTCTGGGCACCGGGGGAAGACCCGGGCTGGTCCCCTTGGCAGGTGGGTGTGAGGAGAACACAAACCACAGAGAGCGTCTTCGAAAGCCTCCGGTCCCTGGGCCTGAGGCTGACCCACCCGGCATGGGGACCCCTCCCGGGGGAGCGCAGCTGAGACGTGATGATGTCACAGCCCACGGGAGGGCAGGCAGCAGGGTCGGCCCCCCAGAGGCACTGCCGGTGCCCCAGCCTCCTTCCTCTCCCACCTGAGAGCTGTCATCTGCCCCTGAGCCTGCACAAGGCCTTTCCCTCGTGTTCCCCTCCACGCCCCCAACCTTTCACCCGCTCTCCACTCCATGGTGAGTGATGGAAAGTCAGCTTTCTCCAGCTGCACCCCAGACATGAAATCTCGTTATCAGCTTATCAGCCATAATATTATTTATATTACATACAAGATTTAGTAAATTATTAATACATGGATGTGTTGATATTATTATTCTGTAACACAGATTAAAACAGCATCCCGTTTCCCAAGTGGTGGTGGGGGCACGTTAAAACAAACAGGCATTCGTGCCACAAAACAATGATTCACTTGTAACGGGGGGCGCAGCACAGCAGCCCAGAGACCACAGCTGGGTGGCCCGGTCTCCCCAAGACCTTGGACGGCTGCAGCGTCAGCCGCCCTCAGCGTGAGGCTCGAGGGCCAGCTGAGCAAGCTGCTCTTCTCCTGGGAAGCTGGTTCGAGGGCAGGCTCCCGGGGTCCACCTAAGGCTTCCTAGACCAGAAGCCACAGACAGGGGCCCAGGACGCTGCACCCTCAGCAAGCCCAGGTGACCCTGACATCCACAGAGTTAGCAACCCCTGCCTCCTTGGCAGCCACCCATGAAGGACCCTCGGCCGGGACTGCTGGGCTCAGGGCGGCGCACCACAGTGGGGTCCTGCCTGAGCACGGGGAGCTTCCTCGCTGCTCCCCAAACCACTCGCTCTAGGTCACTACCACCCGCCTCCCCCAGTGGCCCTGGCGCACCAGCCTCTTCTCCCTGGCACCGGGGGCTGCTCCCTGGCCGACCTCGCCAGCGTCTACTTGTCCCTCCTCCCTCAGCCCAGGGACATCCCTCCGCAAAGCCCTCCCTGGCGTCCAGATGAGCCGTCCTGAGCCATGTCCCACGAGCCCGACGTTGCCACCTCTGGCCTCGCCGAGCTGCACCTGTTTTTCCCAAGCACCTGGAGCGCCTTGAAAACCTAGAACCACCTTCATCTCTCCGCCTCCCGCCCCAGCCTGGATGTGGATGCGGCTGCTCAGTCCCTGCATGCCTGGAGCTTGACCAATACAGCTGACAAGCCTGGAGGGGGGACAGTCTCCCGCTCACGACCGTGGCGCTGGAGTGGGCCGGCGGTAGGAGTGAGCGCCGGCACCATCGCTCGCTCCCTGCGGAAGTCCCTCGGAGTCTCAGTTTCCCGGTCTCTGATGTGGGAACAGACGCCCACCCCTTGCTGCATGGGGCGCCGTCCACTCAGAAAAACCCTCTCGGACCAGCTCCCACCAGCCGGACATCACGACTCTGAGTGCGTTTCCCCGCCCAGCGCAGCGCCCCTGAGCCGGCCCCTCGGCGACTCTCCCAGAGCCGACCTCCCGGCTTCTCCGAGCTCACCTTTGAGCCGATCGGGCAGATTAAAGACTTTAGGCCTAAGCACGTGGAGGGTTTTGTGGCTTAAAAAGCAGAAACACGTCCATAAGCCTGATTTTAAACATCATAATCTTCTTATTACAGAGCATTGACGGCGAGTGAAACGCGGACGGCCGGATAATCAAGCCATTTAGCCCCAGTTAACTTTTTTGTTAGATTGACAAAAAGATTAAATCCTCGCATGTGGGCACACGGACTTTTTTCATTTGAATTTTAATTTATTCAAACATTTGCACGTAAAAAGCAGACAATTTAATGTGCCTTCTTGCAAAGCACAACCACCAGATAGCCACCCTAATGCACGAAGACGGAGTTCGGTTCTGTGGCTTTGAACTTCCTCATTTTCAGGTGTGTGTAATTCGTCTATAGCCGTATGTTTGTCCACAAATGCACAGTGTACACGTGTGTAAGGTGTAGCATAGACGCAGACAGACACGGGTGTGATGTCCACAGAGGTACAGCTGTAGTGATACAGACACACACCATTTTGCCCAAGGAACTGGCAAATTGGTTGCCAGATACTGGGGTATGACCTATTGAGAAGAATAATTGCTATCTTATTAGAGCCTTTTGCACCTATTTCAATGCACACATTTGCAGAGCCACACAAATAAGCCAATCCATCTTTTATTACCCATCGCCACAAATTCTTAATTCCTAATTCCCCCTTAAACGCCCCGGCGGCTCGGGGCTGACAGCAATTTGTTTAAGGCAGATATTTACTGCCGGGTCCCGCGGCCGGGCCCGAGTGTCAGGAGGCGCGAGCGAAGACTCATGCCCCGTCGGATTGTTTGTGAAGGAGGGCGGACTTGATGAACGACACGCGTGTGTGTGTGAGGCGCCGGCCACGGCCGAGGCCGCTGATGGATGGTGGGCCGCTCGTCCCCGCGCCGTCTCCGCAAGTCTCCGGCTGGCTGGTGTGGGGGCACCGGGCGCTGGCCGCCGTGGTGGGCTGGCGTGGGCCCCCGCCGGTCAATGCAGAAAGGATGGCTCGCACTTCTCTCTCTAAGCACAAATGGCCATTATCGATTCCAGCGGGCCGGCCAGAGGAGGTGGAGTCCCCCGGGAGTCCAGCCACAGCCTAGTCCGTTCAATTGTACTGTGTTTCTTAGAAGGTCCGATTTAAATCCCCTCGTGGTTGGTGGGAGGGGTTGGCATTTGCCAAAGTGTGCGCACCTCACTCTCTCCAGTGTCTCCCATTTCTTTCAGAGTCAGGAGAAGAGCAGGGCTCTGAGTCCCCTGAGAGGGAGGGGGGACACCTTTTCCCTCCCACCCCCCTGTGCTTGGTCAAGGTCAAGGCTGCCCCACCAGTGCCCCAGCCAGCAGACCTGGAGCCAGCAGATGGCTTTCTGCAAGGGAAAGATGACAAACGGAACCTTCTTCTAGAAACCCAAAGCTGTCACAGCCCAGCGATGCCACCACCACTGCAAACCGGAGGTTCCTGAAGTGACTTTCACAGTGGATGTCACCTTTTGAAATTTTCCCGAAAGCAACACCCCATGCGTTCTTCTGAAGGCAGAGGTTCCTTGACAAAGACGTGCATTTAGAATTGTTCCTCCCTGTCACCACCCCTTTGCTTCGCCCTCGTAGAAACCACACACACGCCAGAGTAAGGGCAGTTCCACCCAGGGCAAGGGTAGAACAGTAGGATAAGTGTCACGGGGCTAGGAAGTTTTGACATGTTAGCAATTTTTAATATGATAGAAATGAATTCATAATGAATGAGACCTTGGAGAAATCAGAAGCGGATTTTCAAGTTTGCCCATAACCTTCTGAAAGGGCTCCCTCCCCCAAAGGTGCCGCCTTACAAGCCGCGGCAGCGTGTCGGTAGGGAACGGAAGGCGGATGAAAGGTGGCCGGCAACCAGAGGTGCGCTCTCCCCTCTCTCCCGGGCTCCCCGCCCTCCGGGAGAGCCCTTCGCCGCCGCACCCCCGCCTGTCTCCCGTCTCGCACTCTTCATTACCCAACAGATGCCCTATCCGATAGGCAGCCCCCCCACAGGTCCCCCCGCCAGCCCGCGGCGAGAAGAAAGCCGGCAGCCCTTTTTATCTCCACGCTGCCCCTGTTCCATCCTGGGCTTTTTCTAAAGATCGCTCGCCAGCTCCGCTTGCTCGGTGGTACCCAGTGGAACGAGCGGTGTCTTCTGAACTGACAATCGTGACTTTTTGCTACTTGTGATTTTTCTAAAGCATGACAACCCCTTGCAGGAGACACGGTAAACCTTTTCAGATAAGGAAGCCGGTAAAAGAAAGGCCTTTCGGGAAGCAGGAGTGGTTACCGCGGGAGCAGAACAAAACAAGTCTCTTATGGATTAATTTAATTTGGCCGTAACTTTCGGGTGGCGAGAGAAATCAGAATCACGCCATCCGTGCGCGCGCATGGGGCGTCTGTGTGTTTTAAAAGGGCATTTCCTTTGGACAGACATTAGGAAACATCATTATGTTAGCGGCTTAAAGCCAGACAGCTTTCTCTCTTTCACATTCATACGTAGGCCAGGCTGCATTTTTTATATATATGTTCATTGGAAATTGGCCTAATTGCAAAGCCATATGCGTTTCTTTCCCACACAGTTCTCAATAACGCGTACCCGTCTCCAAAACTGATCAAACCTGGTGGCATCCTTCCCGCAAACGTACTAAACCAAGAGGTCATCTGTGGCGTCTGGGCAGGAGCAAGTGATACACGGAAACTGAATACGATGGTCGAGGGGACAGTCTCTTAACTGAGCGCCGTCGTGTTCCAGAGAATGTTCCGGAGAACCGGCGGAATGCGCAGTCAGCCCAGAGTGCTGTCGGGACACCCTTGATGCCGCTGGGCAGTGCCCACCATCTCCTCCGGCGGCCGATCGCGGCGGGCTCTTCGTGTTCCCCAAACTTAAAGTCAGACCAGCCAGTGGATGCCCCCGCTTTTCTCTGCATCTCAGGGAAAGCCCCTGAGAGTGACCTGCACCTGTTGGAAACATGTTCGGGGAGACAGTGAAACCCTTCACGACTACTTTGATCCCTAATTTTTCAAAAGCTCACCTTTTCTGTTCATTTCACCAAAGATTGAGATATAAATAGCTGTCTAACCAAATTCACATAATAATAATAGCCACTGTTTCTGGAGCGCTCGTGACGGACAGGTCAGGTGCTATTTTGGTGCCGTAAACCATGCATTTCGGCACCGGTTGTTTTGCTCAAATTTCACAGCCTGGGGAAGTAGGTACGACTGTCCGGATTCAGCGGAGGGAGAATGCGGGGCTCAGAGAGCCTGCTCACTTGTCCTGCGTCACACAGCCAGAAAGGGACTGAGTGAACCTCGCACCCAGCCCCATCTACTTACTTATTCCAAGGTCAGGGCGGGTGCTGTCTCTGCCTCCTGCAATAGGAAATGAAAATGGCTACCCCATAAGGCAAGAAAAACTGCTCCACTCCTCAAAGGCCACCTCTTCCATGAAGCCCTCCAAGTATCTCTGAAAAGTAGCAGCTTGTTTCCTTCTACCATTAAAAAAAAGTGTGGAGAATTTACATAGTCAGATTTCCTAGAATCCAAGAACATGGCAGCTGGAAGGGCCCAGCAGTGCAGGCGAGTCTTCAGGCGGGGAACAGAGGTCAGCGGGGACTAAACAGGCTCCAGCCCCCGCTCCTTCCCCCTGGCCCTGGAAAGGGGCTGGTCGCCTCTCCCGGACAGAGCCGCCTGGAAGGGGGCCCCTCCCTCTACACACTGCCCTGCCCGCCCAGCCAGGGAGACTCCTGGGGCATTGAGCAGTGATAAGGACAAGACTAGCACCACTCCCTCCCTCCAAGAAGAACCACCCGGAGGCTTCCGGTCCTCCTCCGCCTCTGTGGAGCCAGGGACTGCTGCCCTCGGGTCCAGGGGCCGGGTCTGGAGGGCTGGGACCCGCCTGGGCTCCGGGGGAGGGGTGCAGGGAGCAGGGGACCCAATGACAAGTGGGAGTTGCTGGAAAATGGATGGATGGGAACCGTGCTGAGTCCACAGATTCCCCGGCAAGAAGGCGTCAGGCCCCCCGGCCCCCCGAGAGCCGGACTGCAGGTATGGGGTCCGCCCGTCTCCATGGCAGTGCGGGACTTGGCTGCCTTCCCTGGGCAGTGCTCCTTCTCTTCACAGTTTTTTCTGGTCCTAGTTCAACCCTCCGATCAATTCCAAGTGGCTGCACAGGTCTCTGCCAGGCTGCTCACTGTCCAAGCCTGGAAACCGAGCTCACTGCTCAGGGAAGGCCTGGGTCCCCTCGAACCCTCCACCACCCATGGGCGCTGCTGTTCGACCCCATGACGGCTCCGTGAACAATAACCCGACTTCCCCGGAATGTGTGAGCTCGCAGGCCGGCCTCAGGAGTGACAGACAGGCCTGCTTTCGCTTCCTGGAGACCCTTCCCGGCAGCCCGAGGAGTGAGCGTAATTAGAGCCCCTGGCCCTGACCCCTGCCGACCCCGCCGCCACTTCTTAGGAGGCAGGAGAACAAAGCAGGGGGTCCAGGGCTCCCTTGGGCCTGGGGTCTGGAATCAGAAACTCCCCGCAGCCTGGCCAGTGAGCAGGAGGAGGGGCCGAAAGAAAGGCTCTGGACCCCGTTGTGGCCGCTCGCCTCCCGCCCTCTCCTCCCCAGCAGCTCCGGGGGCTGTGCCCCAAGGTCCCCGCCAGCCCCTGGTCCCAGGGCCTCCCTGGGCAGACCGCTGACCTGTGTGCCCTGCACTCCGGGTGGCAGGTTGCCGCGGCCCCCCTGCCAGGGAGGAGCAGGTGTGGGGCTGGTCTCCATTGCCCGGGGCCACCTGACGGCCCCCACACCTGACCGTACAAAGCTGGGCGTGCTCAGCGCTGTTCTTCGTTTGAATCTCCACTTTTTCTCCCCCAGACCCCAGACCAGTCTCCTAGTCTTCCTCACCGAGCGTCCACAGTTTTAGTCTCTAGGGACAGTGCTGTCCTTTCCAAGGTCCACATCACGCCACGCCCAGGACCCCTGCCTCAGATGCTATGCCTGATGAGGAAGAACTGGGACCCTCCAGGTGTGGTGCCCACCCGGAAAGGGGACTCGTGTCCCCCACCCAGCGCGCTGGAAGCGGTCCCCTGTAGCTGGGTGCCCCCCTCTCCTGCATCCCTCCATTCCACCGGATGCCCCTAGATTCTCTCTCCAAAATTTTCCTGGGAACACTGGCTCCTCCCGTTCCCGTCCCAGCCCCGCCCAGGCACGTACGGTCCCTCCAGGATCACTGCCACGGCTCCCAGGCCCTCTCACGGGTCCCCAGAAACCTCCCTCCACCCACATCCCCCCGAGCTACCTAACCCACACAGCTGGGCTACGTGCCCCCACCTGCCTGGAGACCTCTGCTGCGCCCCGTCATCAACCTGCAGGGTCACCTCAAACGTCTCTGCACCACATTCAAAGACCTTTCCGGTCAGTCTGGTGGCAACCGCCTCTCCGGCCTCATCTCCAGCCGCTCCCCGGGCCATCCAGCCTACGTTACAGCCACGTGGGGCAGCTGTGCAATGCTGCTCCCCTCGCTGCCCGCCCCCGGAGGACGGCTCTGTCGGTGGCCCTCCCGTGAGCTCTGCCTCTCGGTCTCCCTGCCGTTCTGGGCTCTCCTATTCATGGACTCAGGGCTTGGTCGTGACAGTGGCCTTGGCCGGTGGGACGTTAGCCAGCGTGACACCAGCAGGGGCTCCATCAGCACCTGCACAACGGGGTCTTCCTGCACCCCTGCTGCTTGAGCCCCGCGCTGCGGGGTGGAGAGACTCCAGGGAACAAGGCCGCTCACACCACCATGAAGAGCGAGGGAGGGAGGCCCGGCCATGCCAGGGCCACAGTGAGCCCCCAGAAGAGGCCATGCCCAGCCGTGACCTGACTGCCCCGCCTGAGGCCAGCGGAAGAGCCGCCCAGCTGAGCTCAGTCACCCCAGAGGACACGCGAGACAAGGAGACAGCTGTGGCACGCCACTAATTTCCGTGGTGGCGCGTCGTGTGGGAGTAGACGCTGAAATAGCTCATTGTCACCCAACTCAGCTCAGAAGTCCTGCTCTGTGTCCTCTGTGCTTCCCGCTGCAATAAACGGTTTAGGCGAAAGACAGCATAGGCCAGTTCTGCCAGGAGACCGTGGCCCAGAGGGACCCTCTCATGCAACCTCCCCCCACGCGTTATTCTGAGCGCCCACTGCGTATGAGCCCCCGAGAAGGTCTCTGCCAGCTGCTTTCTGCCCGCACGGCACCTCCAGGGCAGGGATCGGGGGCTCCTCTCAGAGCCACTGCGCCCTCAGTGCTCCTGGAGGCCCCGCGCTGGGAGCCCCCGGGGAAGCTGGGGGAGCCCAGGGAGCTTCACCCCACCTACGACCATGGCTCCATCCACAGCGACCCCACCGCTGCTACAGGGGACGAGTCTCCCCGGGTTCCTGGGTCGGACAGGGGAGGCGCAGTGCTGGCACTGACGTCCTGAGATGGGGGTTCGGAAAGGTGGCCCCACTCCAGCGGCTCAGCAGGGCCGGCGAGTGCTGCCAGAGGAGGCAATAGTGCAGCCCGAGCGTTCCCGAAGCCCCTCAGCCTCTACAGGACACAGGCGCGTCTGCGAAGAGGACGTCCTCCCTCGTGCCTCCCCGCTGCTCAGGAGGGTGTGACATTCCCTAAGCCAGAGAACGTGACTTCCGCCACCAAGACAAAGACCCCACCCCGTGCGTGACCTGCAGGACCACCTCGCCTGTCCAAGCGTCCGTGGGTGTAACTATGATGGAGAGTCGAAGAAGATGGTCTTTGAGGCTCTGGCGGCTCTCACCGGCGGGTGCTACGGAGGAGGCGGATTCCCAGTGGGAGCAGCTTAGGTTTACGAGCGGACTCGCCACAACCAGGCTTCCTTCCCGGCACGAAGGCGCACCGGCCTGGGTTCAGACACGAGGGCTTTGGCCCTGGTCCTGCTCCAATTGGCCAGGGGAAGCCAGGCAAGGCTCACCTGTAAAACAGGGCCCACGTTACTCAGCGCAGTTGGGCAGAGCACAGAGCTGCAGGGGGGATGGGAGGGGTTTCCCAGGCCTGGAGGCTCTGGGCCCCCCTCCCTTCCACCAATGGACTCCGGGAGGGCTTGGCTGAGCACAGAGCCCCAAGGCTTGGAAAAAACAGTCTGTCTTAGCATCTCTCCCCTGAGTGTTCCTGGAGAAAGAATGAAACTATGTGATCCAGTTTCAGGAGTAACCACACAAGTATCTTTTCATTAACTCATTATAGAGCTGAGCTCGGACTCTCTACAAGCACAGTGCCGAGAGACTCCCGCCACCAAGACAAAGACCCCGCTTCTAGCCCTAACCAGTGCAGCTCAGTGGGTGGAAGCAGCACCCCGTAAACCAAAAGGTCGCAGGTTCGATTCCGGGTCAGGGCACATGCCTGGGTTGCAGGTTCTGCGCCCAGTCAGGGCAGGTGTGAGAGGCAACTGATCCGTGTTTCTCTCTCACATCAATGTTTCTCTCCCTCCACTTCTCCCTTCCTCTCTCTCCAGAGTTAATAAGTATGTCCTCAGGTGAGGATTTAAAAAAAAAACCTATAAGACTTCTAGAAGATAACATAGGAGAAAATCTAGTTGACCTTGGGTTCGTGATGACTCTTTTGATACAACGCCAAAAGCACAACTTATCAAAGAAAGACCTGAGAAGGCAGACTTCATTAAAATGACCAGTTCTGCTCTAGGAAAGACAGTCCTAAGAGAATGAACAGACAAGTTACGAACTTGGAGAAAATATTGCCAAAACACAATATTATAAAGGATTTGCATCCATAATATGTAAAGAACTCTTAAAACTCAACAATTAAGAAAACGAACAACCCAAAGCAAAAAGATTTGACCAGACACCTCACCAAAGAAGACATACGGAAGACAAATAAGGACATAAAAAGATGCTCACTACATAACTAGGAAAAGGCACGTTAAGACAACAGTGAGGGATCTCTCCCTGCTCGGACGGCTGAGACCCAGGATTCTGGCCACACCAAAGCTGGTGAAGATCCGGGGCCACGGGAGCGCGCGCTCGCGGCTGACGAGCACGTTCAGTGGTACAGCCGCTTTGAACCACGGCAGCCTATCACGAAGCTAAACTCGGGCTCCCCGTGCGGCCCAGCAACCATGCTCCTGGGTGCGCCACCAAACGAGAGGAAGACACAGGTGCGTGTAGACACCCACGCGTGCGTGCTCACGGCAGCTTCGTTCAGAACTACCCGAAACCGAAGGTACCCGAGCTGTCCCTCAGTGGGCGAGGAGATGAACCGCGCTGCACCCGACAATGAACCTGACTTAGTGATAAGAAGAAACGAGCTCCAAAGCCGTGAGAAGACATGGAAGAACCTTAAAGCCTAGTGCTAAGAGAAAAAACCAGTCTGAAAGGGCTACATAATACATGATTTCAAGTATTTGAAATTCTAGGGAACGCAAATCTATACAGTGGCGACAGCAGCGGTGGCCAGGGGCTGGGAGAAGGAGGAATGAAAGAGCAGGAGTTTTGGGGGGCGGGGGTGCTCTGCACGCTGCTGCAGTCCGGGTGGGGGGGGCATAGGATGCGTCTCATTTGTCAGAACACCGAGAGTGAGTCCTAACCGAAACCGTAGGCTGTGGCTAACAAAAATGTGTCAGTTTTGGTTCCCTGATTGCAACAAATGTATCACACTAAGGCACCCGGGGTAAAAACTGGCATGAATTGTGTGTGGCGGGGGAGGGTGGCACACGGAAACTGAACTTTCTGCACAACTTTCCTGTAAATTTTAAAATGTCCCGCAGGTTGGTCCCCTGTCGGGGCACAGACAAGGACCGACAATGAGTGCATAGAGAGGGGGCAACCAGTCAATGATGCTTTCCCCTCTTCCTGTCCCTCCATAAAAAAAGAAAAGAAAATCAATAAAGAAAATAAACAAATAAAAACTAAAAAATTGTTCTAAAAGTAAAGTCTGGATATAAGCCACTTTTGACCAAATTTTTTTAAAGATCTAAATCGGAAGGAATTTCACGTCCATAGGTTGGGAGACAAGATCGTTAAGTCTTGGTTAGCTCAGCTTTCTTTTTCAAGATGGTCTTGGCTTTCTCCACCTTCACAGAAATATAAGAATCTCAGTATAACTTGTCAACTTTTTAATGAAAAGAAAGGCAGCTGAGATTTGGGTACATTTTGTGTTAAGTCTATAGGTCAGTTCTGAGTATTTGCACTGACATCAAACAGCTGTGTTCTCAGAACTAAACGGGCCTTCTTTTTTGTCATTTCCTTGAAAATAGGACTCTTAGCTTGGTAAACAGTAGGTTGACTGGGAACTTATAAAATGTTTTGTCACGCTCTCTGCCCTGCGGGGTTTCATGTCCCCCCTGCACCCCCCAAGCCAGTCCCACCCGGGCCTCCCCACGGCCTCTGTTGGGCCCTCAATCCCACCCGCAGATTCAGCGCAGTGAGAAAATGAGACCGCCTTCCCGGATGCTTCCTCCATCTTCCCCCGAATCACCTCTGTCACCACAGCATTTCATTGCTGTCTTTAATAGCTCACGAGTGGCTCCTTCCGGAGCCAATGCACAGCCAGGCACGGCTCAGCCAGTGGGACGCGGAGGCCACGGGCTGGCACGCGCTGCTGGGAGCGGTGGCTCGCTCCGCTCGGAGACGCGCTAAGTGCCCACTGGCCTGGGATCCAAGATCCGTGCCCGGGCTGCCTTTGATCTGGGCTGTGTGCTGCCAAGTCCCAATTAGACAGCCTGTAATACAGTTGGTTCTGGCACAAGTGCTGAGAAAAATAAATCAAAGGATCGTCTCAGAGAGGAGTGAGTCCCTGACCACAGTGTTTGGAGAGGCCGAGGTAACCACTGCCCTTAGCCTGGGGTCACTGGCCGGAGGAAGCCGGCTGCCGCGCCATACCCTCGAGGGAGGTCTCCACTGTGTGTTTAGGGTCTGGAGTCACCCACGCAGACGCTGCCTGGCAAATGCAAACTGCCCAAACAAAAGGGAGGTACGGGCCTTTCCAAGGGCGTGCTGGGCGCAACGGAAGGGGAGGTTTGGCTGCAGCCGCCGCAGGCAGAGCTCTCTCCGAAGCGCTGGGTCGTGCCAGCTCCTGCTCTCGGCACCACTCGCTCGGGGACTTGGCGAGACTGTCTATTAGGAAGACGGTGCACGTGGGAGGCCGCGGTCAGGCGGAGGCTGGGGCAGAGCGCGCTGCTGTCTTGCCCATGGCTCTGGCGGTTGGTGCCAGCGCCAGCCCGACCCCTGGGCATCGTTTTAAAGCCTGTCATTCAAGTGGTTCATGGCAGAGAGGAAGGGGCCTGGGACGCTCCACGGTGGAGTAACTGCAAACATTCCATTGCTCGTGTTTAAAAAAAAGGCTGTTCAAACCTCGGCAAGCCTATTCTAAAATGTTACTCTCGCTGCATTTTCACCGTTTCAGCGGCCATGGGGTGCCCACTTCACACGTCGTTCTAAGGACAGAAGGGAGTGAGCAGAGGCGGCAGGTGAGCCCAGGCCCGACTCCGGGGTAACAGGGCGGTGGAGAAACCAGCGCTGGGGACCTCCGGAAGTGGTCGGATCTCCAGAGCAGCCCTGGGGACGCCTGGGCAAGCAGCTGAACCACAGAGAAGCAAAGGCTCTGGTGTGGGCTGTGGGGTGTGGGGAGGCCCGGCCACACCTTAGGGACACGGCCTGGCCACACAGTGCAAAGCGCAAGGGTCCGGGTCTGTGTGTAAAGGAAGCCGCATCCGCGGGAGCCACTGAATGTTTGCGGGGAAACTGAAGAGCAGAGTGAGGGGCAGGAGACCCCGCTCCGTCACACCCCAGCCTCCGCGGCGAGGGGAGCACGTGAGAAAACCCCCAGGTAACGGCTCTCCCACCTGAAGAACTCGCTCCGAGGCTCAGAACGCCTGGGTTCACCGAAGGTCACGTGATCACTAACGGGACAGACTGGAACTAGAACCAAAGTCCAGCTGGAACTCCTAAGACCTCACAGTCCTCGCTAATGAGCCAAGCCCTCCTTTTCCTTTTTAACGGTTCCATGCAGTCCTGTGGTGGGGTAGCACGCCCAGAGACCACCAGTGAAATGACAAATGGGTGCGATCTTTCCGAAAATAAAATAACCCAAATATTTGGACTAGGATATGAGGCAACCATTAACATCATAGTCAAAACTAAACTCGACTATCATTAAAAAATAAATTTTTAAAAATGTGGTGAAAACTTAACTATAAGCTTGATTGACGAGGCAGTACTTTCCCGATACAACGTTACATTAACCAGGCGCATGGAACAGGCTCTCTACGTAAGCACCTGCAGGGAGGGCCCGCAAACCGAGACCAGCGGGCCACACCCCGCCCGGGGCCTGCTCCTGTGCGGTCGGTGGGCACCCGCGCGCTCAGGCGTCGTCGCGCTGCGTGCCGGATGCAACGAACGCGCGCAGTAAGTGGCATGGACTCCCGAAAAGCCTGAGTAAAGGGCTCGCTGTCTGGTATTTTGTGCTAGTTCAGATCTGCTACTAAACGTAAGTTTTTGGACCCCTGAGCTACATAAATACAAAAAAAAAAGGACTGGAAAATGTTGCCTATTGTCAACAACGGTTTGAGTCCCCAGTGCTGTTATGACACGTGGTATGGGCCGTGCGGGGGATAGAAGGGTTCTCAGGAAATTCGCGTATTTGAAGGCCCGGCAAGGGGCGGTAGACCTCAAGGTCAAGGGCCAGGTCCAGCAGGGGTTCCGGGAAAAGCCCTCGGGTGCCGGCGGGTCGCTGGAGAGGACGGTGAATGTGGTCACTACAGGCCGACGAGCCGGTGGGAGGGACCCGACCCGGAAGGCTGGGCCACCGCCCACGAGGTGTCTGACCGTGGAAAACAGAAATTTTAATCACAAGAAAGAGATGCGCCCACTAGCTGTTGGTCTCAGGACAGCGAAAACCGCGCGGCGTTGGCAGCAGAGCAGTGAAAGGGGCGGTTTCGGGGCTCGGGGGCGGGGCCAGGCTGCCCAGCCCCACCCCCCAGAACCTGCGGAACACAGCCATGGGCGAAACCCCTCCAGAGGCAAGGTCAGTGTTCTACGTGACTCTCCCTGCGCTCTCTCAGATCTATCTCAGCTCTATTTCTGGCAATACCTTCTGTTCCTTTCGTTCGCTTCAAACCTGATTTAAAAGCCGGTATTCCCGTGTAAATAGACCAGATATCATTTACGTTGTTTGCAGAACTGCGTCCTTCTCAGACGTCACGCACAAAACAATCCCAAACGCCCAGACTGTTCAGACACGGAAGCCATTACGTAAGGGCATGGTGTGAATTTTTTCGGGATGTGAAAATATACACTTTAATTTCACAAGTTAGTAATTAGTATAGTAGGATAAAGTCATAATCCAAAACAATAATCTTTATTACCAAAATAGAGATTAAACACAATTAAAATGAACAATATTCCCAGCCATAATTGCTAATCAATTAACTGAGAAGCTATATTACTGTAATCTTCCTGGTCCCCAATTTGCCCTCCCTATATTTTTTCACTTTCTATAATATAAGACAGAGACTAGTTAAAAGCACCCATCTACCGGGCCTTTCTGTAATTATAGCCGTGGTATGCAGGCACCTCATCCTCCGCTGAGCGCCTTCACCCGCCCACCGGGGGCCGGAGAGCTTGTCCCTAACTGTGAAGGTCAATGCCGGTTCTATCTGGCATTTTCCAGCCGCCTTTGGTGGATCATGCGCGTTAGTAAACCCATAGAGTAGCATCCTTTCCCCGGTGGCCCTTGCCTCTGCCTGTTCAACCCGACCTGGCTGGGAAAGACCCCCCCAGGACCCGGGGCTCCGCCCTGCGAGAGGTGACAGACACTGGGAACGGTGGCTTCCCCTTCGAGCCAGTGACAAACTAGGCAAATCAGCCCCAACGCCCAAGTCATCGAGAAGCCACGTTTCTCTGCATTTCAGATTGACTTCAGCCACGCCCAGGGAGGATATTTTCAAGATCAAACTTCAGTGCTGTCCTGACTTCTTAAAAATGTGGCTAGAGAACTGTCTGCAGGCACATTGGAGGTATGGAGCCCTGGGCAGCTCGGCGCAGCCTCCGACCACCTGCCCCCGGGGGGGGGGGACGGTGCGGGGGCCCTGACTGGACGGTGCAAAGGCCACCTTCAGGAGGAACGGCCCCTCCTGCAGAAAGTGCCACTGGGGGAGGGCGAGGCTTCCGGGGGGTTGACCCTCGGAGGTCTGGAGAAACTGAGGCTGCAGGACGAAGGCCGGCACAGAGAGGCCGGTGCTCTGACCCTGCCCCTTGCCCTCCAGCCCCCGGGGAAGTGCGTGCAAGCCCGGTGACCGTCTTCCCAGTGGGCCCTGCGGGGTCCGTGGCCTCCACCGCTGGAGTGCAGGGCGGCTCCCCCACCTGAGGCTGTGGAGGCGGGCGGCCCTGAGGGCCTGGAGAGACCGGCCTGGAGACAGATGTCACAGGGCTGCTGCCCGGCGTCCTGCTGGCCAGGGGCCTCTTCACTTGGCTTGCTCTCTGCATTCATCACAGTTTTGCAAAAGGTTTCCGCAAAAAGAAGCTGCACTGTAGATCTCCCTTGTGTTCCCCGACTTCTCCCACCACAGAGAAGCCCCAAGGGGACAAGCCAGTTGTCAGGGCGGTCCCCAAGGCTCTGTCATCGAGGCCTCGGCGAATGGCAGGGCCGCCAGGTGCGCTGTGTTCTGCGAAGCCCTGTGACTCACACAGGGGCAATCAAGGCCGCACGGCAGGCCTGTGGGAAGAGGAGGCCCTGGCTTCCACCCCGACACACAGCCCTTCAAGTCTCCTTGCCCCTCCTCCTGTCCCCTGGGCCCCGCCCACTGAGCCTGCTTAGCACCAAGGGCTCTGCAGCCCCGGGTCCTGTCCCCCAGCCTGTGGCCTCCCCGTCCCACACCGGTGGGTCCCACTGTCAGCCAGGGCTGGACCAGGGCACTCTCCCCACCCCAGGGGAGCAGCTCAGAGCCCTGTCAGAGCATTCGGGGAAAACCTCTTGCAACAATCTTCCCCGGACCCAGGCGAACAGAGAAAGACGAGGACCAGAAAGATTTGTGGGTGGGTGGCGGGCAGGGGCTGAGTGAGCTGGGCGTTACTCATACAGAGTGAGAATCAACTAGCTGCAAGGCTGGGAGGGCACGATACAGCCTGCCCCCCACCCCCCAGAGGCTGGCCAGGGGCACGGGGCAGGGGCGGGGGCCAACTACAGTTAGTGCTGTGTCCCCGTCAACTCCAAGTGCAGGTGGCTTTGGAAAAGCAGCTGGCTTGAAGCCCTGACTTGGTTTTTGCAGGGACAGTCCCTCAGTGTCCCGTCTGAACCTTGGAGACGCAATGCACGGCTCTTACCGTTCCCCATATGGAGAAAGACTGGAAGCCACTCTTTCGAGGACAGGTCCATATACCCGTGGCCTTGACAGCCGGCCCGGGTGGGACGCAGAACGCCTGCCCGAACTGGGCCTTCTGAATTCGACCTTCCGCCAAGTTTCCCGGGAAGAAGCAAGAGAGAGAAGAGTGGGCCCCACAGGAAGCGGGGCATGACCTTGACCTTGGAAAGTGCCAACTCGACCTCGGCCACCCGGGAGACAATGAGCTCGCTCCCCCGGGCCTCCCACACCCAGGCTCCCGCGTTCTCTCCGGGGTCCCACACAATGAGGGTCTGGCGCAACCAGGTGAAGGTGCCAGGAGAGGAGGGAAACGCGAGAAAACTTTGCTCATAGATATTCTTCCGAGGTGTCTAATCCGGCCGCCTTTGTTTGTCTGCACAATGGATCTTATCTTTGGGCGAGGGCTGTGTTCAGGCCTATTATCACCCCATAAAAGGCTCCCGGGCGGTCTTGCCCCCCGTTCAGCCGCCCCGCGGTGGCACGGCGAATTTAATCGAAGCGGCGGCTCTGCGGAGAGTCTTCGGAGACTTGGCCCTTTCTCGTACCGCTGTTATCTCCCCTTCCTTGTGTTAGGGAGGCATAAAAATCACAAAAAAGTCATTCTGAGTATATTCTCCCTGATAATTATTGTCAGACTTGGAGATAAGCCCCCTACGTGATGTAATGTGTGTTAGCCGGGTCCCCTGAATGCAAATCCTGCCGCCGCGGTGGCCCAGACAAAGGCGGCCCGCCATCGCGGGCCTCCGCGCCCTGCGCAGACAAGAGAGCGCTTTGATTTTCCCGTGTTTTGATGAGGCGCAATCTGGGGGCCTTTATCTCGACGGTTATATTTAAAGATGACATTCCACCCTGCAGCCTCTCCTATTGTTTGACCCCGATTGTCGCCAAATGTTGTTGTTTTAGTCAAACTCGCCGGCCTAATGAAAGGCCTGCTCCCAATTTAAGGGAAATTATTTAAATGCAGAGTATCCTATACACGGTGGCTTCCAAAAGAACTAGGTGGTTAATCAAAAGTTAATTGTGTAATTCTCATGCAGATTAGGGCCTCTTGCAAACGAGTCCCAGGTCGGGACGGCTGAGAACGGGCGAGCGGCGCCAATGCACAGGGGCCCGGCGCCGGTAAACAATCAGCCCGGTTTAATTTGTGGTAAACAAAGTGGCGATCCACCAGGGTCTCCAAAGGAGAAAAAAAGGTGAAAATAAATTAAAGCACGACATACAGATATGATCTTTTTGTTCGAGGCCATCTTTCAAAAACATAAGCTAAATGAATAAAAACCAGCCATTAATATTTACCGGAAGCCGAGGACCACACAAAGACCAGCCAGCGCGTGGCTTCCAGCGACCTTAGGAGGGGCCTGGGGCAGCAGATGGTCCCTCTCCTCCGCCACCTGGACTTCCAGCACCGCCCCCTCCGTGCGGAATGCCACACAATGCCAGGTCCCCGCGCGGAGGTCTGGA
This sequence comes from Trachops cirrhosus, assembly GCA_028533065.1. NCBI lineage: Eukaryota > Metazoa > Chordata > Mammalia > Chiroptera > Phyllostomidae > Trachops > Trachops cirrhosus. The sequence continues at coordinate 154,318,777 of CM052542.1, read as the reverse complement.
GGACGCACACCTGACTACCTGGCTTTGTCTGCTAAGAGATGTCGGCCACCTGCCCTGCCTGGCGACGGCTGGCTGAGAGTAACATGCATCGGATCAGAAACGAGCAGAGGGACCCCTTCCTGGCCCCCCGGAGGGGTGGGAGAGGGGTGTTTCCCTGCCGGCTACAATCCCCCTCGAATGTGGTTTCCAATCAAGAGAGGGAGGAGAGGAGAGGAGATCTGATCACCTGCCCTGTATCCTGGACAACCAGTGTGTCTCCCGCTGTCTGTCCACCTGCCCCAGCTGGATGGCTGGCCTGGGCCCGCTCTTCCAGAGGAGACGAGGTGCAGGGAGAAGCCAGGGCGCCCTCACCCCCTCCCCGTGTCTCCAGCAGAACAAGGGCTGGTTCGGAGGCCCTGGCATCTCTGCTCAGTCATCACCCAGCCTGGCCGGGGAGACTCCCGGGAGGCGCCCTGGGGCCCTGGGGGGTGTGGTGGGACCTCGCTCTCAGGGCAATGGTGAGTGCCCAGGACGCCACATCTCTGCCCCGGCCCTGTGCGCCCTGACACAGCAGGACCGCACAGTGGAGACACAGAGCAGGCTGGAGACATGTCTTTCCAAGATGAGTTGTAGGGGTCAGCCCAGCGTCCGCCCTCTGGCCTCCCGCCTGACAGGCGGCGTTCATTCAGAAGTCGCCCTGCTCCCAGCCCTGGGATGGATTCAACAGACAGAACCCTGTCTTCGCGCTCTCCCACAGCTCGGCTCCTCCCTGCAGGGGAGGAAGTAAGTCTGAGAACCGTGCGTGGGGGGGAGGACAGAGCAGGTCACTGCGGCCCGCCTGCCACCCTTCCACCGCAGGGCTCTCCTGTTCCTCCAACACTGGGCACAGGAAGAACCGGGGCCTGGCCAGGCACTGAGCTGCCCTGTGTCCCCTCAGCCGGCACCCCCTGCCCACCCATTCAGACTTGCGTGAGCTCCCAGGGGTACTGCAGGAACGAAGACCACACACTGGTTGTGTCAAAAGAACAGGCGTTTATTTGCCTGCTGTCTCCGTTCTGCACCTCAGTTCTGGAGGCCAGAAGGCCAAAGTCAAGGTGTGGGCAGGGCCAGGCCCTGGGGAATGTGCTGGGGGAGGAGCTTTCCTGCCTCCCCCAGCTCCCCCTGGCTCTGGTCCCTGCTATGCCCCTGCGACTCTGTGTCTTCACCTGGTGGCCTCTTTCTTCCAAGGACACCCGTCATTGGAGGAGGGACCCATGGCCTCGTGGGGACGAATCAAATCAGAAGTGACCCTATTCCCAAATAAGATCGCATTGGGAGGTTACTGGGGGTCACCTTTTGGCGGGTGGGGGATGCCTCCCTGTGTCTGGCCTGACCCGGCCTCTCCCGTTGCTCCGTTGGCTACCATCCTGCGCCACCCGCACCCCTACCCCCGCCCGCGCCAGTCCGGAGCTGCATCTCTGCGCACGCACCATGGCCCCTGAGGGTACCCCGGGCTCCAAACAGAGCTCGGATGGGGAGGTAGTTGGCAGTGAGCACGGGGGCCTCAGGGACGAAATCAGGGGTGCGAATACCATTCCCCCGCCATCTCGGGTCTCAGAGGGGCGGCCTCATCTGTGTGAAACCACTGCCAGGCCAAACCTGGCCCCTGCCCCGAGAGGAAGCCATTTCTACGCTGAGCACCACCTGCCCTCCACCTCTGGGCGCCCTGGCAGCCTCTTGTCCGCCACCTAGTGGCCGCTCCGCGGAACCGCACTGCGTTATTCACCGCTGCGGGGGAGTTGGCTAGCTGTGCCCCCTCCCTGGAGAACCCTGCGGGCACCGCTGGAAAAACCTCACCTGCCTGTTGAACGGCTTTGAACAGCCGTTCAGAGTCGCCACCCTGGTCCTCTTGGGCCGCATGGCCGAGCTGCGGATTCATGCAGAGCCGGTCACTGCGGCCTAATGACGGAGGGAGAAGGGGCGGGCGCTCCGCGGGGCTGCGGGGGTCAAACCAGCAGGCAGCGCCCCCATTTCACCCCGCGGGCCTCGACCACGGTCTCCGGCACACCCGGGCCGCTACCTCGTAAATCTCAGTGAGTCTTACATTAGAGAGAAACCTTTGCAACGAAACCGTCCGGTAACACACATTTCTAATGAAAACGCACGGGGGTTTCTAAATATTAACACATAAATAACACACGGGGTCTCTCTGACCCTTTTATCTCCTGCACACACCCCGTACGTATCGATACGGAATATCGATACTGATGCATAAATCATAGTCGGCATGGACATTATAAAGCTTCTGGCAACAGCTAGTCACACTGGCTTCAGTCCTTGGAAAGAAACCTCACTTGGAGGGGGGGCCTTTTGGGAGATGGCACGTTTGTCTCCCTGGCCTCTCCCCACCCCATGCCGTGAATCCCCTGCCCCCCGACCACGTGGGAACGCGGGTGGGAGAACGCAGGGGCACAGGGGCAGTGCTCACCTGGGGGGCACGGGGCAGCGGGGGGAGGGCGGCGGTGGGGCCCCACGTCCCGCTGTGTCCCACGTTCGCTGCAGAGCACTCGCCGCCTCTGCAATGGCACGGGGACACAGCAGGGGCCCTGCCACCCCCCATCCCACCCGGCCAGCTGTGGCGGGCGTCCTCGCCCTGTGCTTGGGAAATGAAACTCGGAGAAAATAGTTTGCTCTGGAAGAGGAAGGGCAAAGGTTCAGCTGGGTCTTGTGGGTGCACACAGCGCGGGGTGCCCTGTTCTCGGCCCCCCAGACTCTAAGGGGAGCGAACATCTTCGGGTCCTTCGTTGGCTGAATGCCGAGAAGACCGCCGCGCGCCCTCTGGTGGCCAGTCCTGGAGCCACACGGCCGCCTCGCCTGCTCCAGCCTTCGCATCCATCAATCAAAAGGAACAAGGTCAGATAGAATATATTTTTAAATGCCTTTTCTGGGTTACTATGGCAACTGAAGAACTGGTTAAACCCAAAGTACAATTAAGCTGCTCCTTGTTTCATATTAATTTGGGAAGAAAAACAACTTCATTTCCGCCTTGTCACGCTCCAGCTTGCTGGAGCAGACAGTTTCAGGGTTTCAAAAACGGTTCCGGGTTCCCCTTCCTCCAGCTGGAAGCCCAGTCGGTTTCTGAGGGGCCACAGGGACCCGAGCAGCCAGCCCCAGGCAGCTCTGGATGTGACAAACTGTCCTGAACGAAGGAGCGGCCTCCTCGCTGCTCACTGCCCCCAAATATTTCTGGAGCCCCCGAGTCTGAGGGAAAGTTCCAGAAGCCAGCTGTCCTGCCTCAGCGCTGCTTGGCCAGACTCCCACTGGCTCCCTCCACTAACACCGCCCTCTCTCTGCTCAGTTCTGCCCCCTGCAGAATTAAGTGAGAACTAAATGAGAGGAGCGGTGAAAGGCGCTTTTTTAAATAAATATTCATTTTAGCATTTTTATTTAGAATAGTCTTATGTTTAGGAAAAGCCACATAGATAATGCAGAGCATAACTCGCACCCAATGTGGTACCTTTTGTGCGTTTAAGGTGTACAGGCGGTTGACTGGATACATTTATATGTTGCAGAGTGTCAGTGTTAAGGGACTCATCCATCATATCACTTAGTTACCATTTCTATTTTGTGGCGAGACATTTACTATCTACTGTCTTAGCACTTTTAAAGTGTATAATGAAGTGTCATTAACTGCACTCACCACGCTGTCCACAGGGTCCCCAGAAGTCACTCACCTCATAACCAACCACGAGTGTGCGCCCTAAGATCAGCACCTCCCACTTCCCCCACCCCCGCCCAGCCCCTGGTAACCACCGGTCTAGATTCTGAGAAAATAACGTAGTTTGATGCAAAAGATTGTCATTTCAATTATCTTCTACATTTTCCATGTTTGGCTGTATTTTATTTTCTCTTTGACAATTTGAGAGAGCAGTTTTGAATGTTCTGAGGATCTTTGTATGGTTTGGTCAAAGACATCTCGGAAGTTTCTAGTTTTACTGAATCCTAATTGGAGAATATGGCCCAATAAATGTCTACTTCTGGGCCTTTCTGAGTTTTCTTTGAGCGTGCACAATGCAGAAATACCGTGTGTGTTTGATGAAAACCTGAAAATGACTTCGCTCTCTAAGTTGCATCAACACGCATGCTCTCACATCCTCGTTCATGGCAGTATTTGAGTCTTCTGCATCTTAACTCGTTTCTTGCCTACGTGTTCTACCCCAGACCTACAAAGAAGTCCAAGCCCCCGCCCGTAAATGTGTCCTGTCTGCCTGTGCCGTCCCACACGACTCACTCAGAGGCTCCTGAGCCTGCTTCGCTGAGCATCCTGAGATGCATCGCTAACGTGCAAGAAGAAGGCCTTTCTCTAAGAGTCCCGGACGCTGTTTTCTGCAGAAAGGTCCAAGTGGCCTGAGAGGTTCTGCTTTTGCTTCCTCCTTCCTGGGGGCGGGGTGGTAGGGCACCGCCCACCCCTGGCACTCCAGCTCACCCGGCCGCGCCCCATCTTGCCGTCTGTCCCTCCAGCTGCAGGCTGCAGTTGGGTGGGCTGGTGTGTAAACAGGAAGGGCAGGTGGTTGGGCGTAACCCCCGCCAGCTGCTGATGCCCGACCACTCAGCTGAGCTGCTGCTGGGAGACTGGCTGGGACCGGCTGTGAGACCCCCAGCAGCGCGGAGGTGGGCACAGCTTCCTCCCTCCTCAGACTGAGTAGAACCTGAAGGTGGATCCCCCGCCAATGATATTTCTTCCAGCCCTCCCCATCCCCCGTCCCTGCAGACAAAGGCTGTCCTTGGGGGACTGAGCCACCAGAGAGCAATGGGCCTGCCCCCCACCCACCCACCTGCCTGCGCCGGGAGGAACTGTCTGCTGGGCGGAGGAGCCTGGATGCCGGTGAGAAGCTTCCACATCAGAACCCCAATCAGTCAAGCCTTTTGTTTTCCAAAGCGACTTGGGGTAGCAGTGCTGAAACGATCTTATGTATGTGATAGGCCTGGACGAAGAAAATAAATAACTGTGAGTCAAGAGAGCCAGGGTTTTCCTGGTTGGAAAGGAGGGTGACCAGGGTGGAGTAGAGGATGATCCGGAGGCATCGGGAGAGCTGGATGGAGAGCTGGTGGGCAGACACCCTCACCCAGCTCCTGCGCCATCCGCTCCGAGACGCTCCCGGGGGACACAGCGTCGGGGGCACTCCGGAGCCCAGACCGGGCGCGGGGACAGGGCGTGATGGACCTGGCATGCCATGCTGTGCCGGAGATTAAGGAAGTGACCCAAGGGTGGTGAGGGCAGGTCGAAAGGACACAGGGGCCAGATGCCGGTGGCCCAACCCAGGACAGCTCGAGCTTCGAAATAAATAATGACAGTGACGGGTTACAGCCCAAAGAACAAACTAGGAGCCTGTGAGTCCACACAGAGAAAGAGAGAGAGAAATTCAAAACCAGCCAAGAGGGGGCAGGGACAGCCCCTTGTCCCAGGAGAATCCTCACTCATGCAGACGGAATGCGGGAATTTCTAGTGACATCACCGTCCGGCCCCCATCACCATCATCATTGTTTCAAGCAGACGCACCCACGGGTGGTAGAACCAGCGAGAAGTTCATGAGAAAAGCGTCATCACAGAGTTTCAGAGAACCACTCCCAAGGCACTTGATAATTGCAAAGAGAGAATGGAGAACCCCGCCAGACAGCCTCTGACTGAAAGACCACTGGCATCTCCAGGGAGGGAACTGGTGGGCGCCAGTGTCCGCCCCCCTCTCCCTGCACTGGGGCACTGAGGAGCATGCGTCACTTCACGTCTCTAAGATCCTCATTTAAAATGCAAACTTGACTTTAATGCCAGACAGACCCAGAGTGAGGGCCATTCCGTGAAATAACTGGCCTCTACCCCTCAACGTTGTCCAGGTCGTAAAAGACCAAGAAAACCCAGAAGCCGCGGCTGGCTGAAGGGGTCCGGGGAGACAGGACACTTCACGGGGGAAATGGAAGAAAAGAGAAAGGGGACATCGGCGGACAGCTGGTGACACCTGGACAAAAGCCGCGGGTTAGATGATAGGACGGCGTCGGAGCCCACCCCTCGACTCGATCACTGCAGTGCGGGGGCAGAGAGAACATTCTCGCTGTCGTAAAACCCACCGCGGCACTCGGGGGTGGCGGCGCGCCGCGTTTGCGATTTGTTCTTAGATGGTGAAGGTCATAACACGTCTACATACGGAGAGAATAATGAAGCCCAAGTGGGGAAGTGTTAGCCTTTGGGGGCTCTGGGCCACGGGGGCCTTTGCATGATTTTTGCAACTCTTCCGAGTCTGAAATGATTGCAGAAAGAACGCTCTTTTAGAAACGCAAGTATGTCTGCACATGGACACAATAAAGTGGGGCCAGGTGGACCCCTAAATGTACACGGGGCCTTCCTGCAGGCTCCCCCAGGGGTGCAGGGGTCTCAGCAGCTCCAGCTCACCGGGAAGGCCCTTTGCCGGAAGCCGTCCGCCGCCAGCAGAGGGCGCCCTGCTCTCCTGCCCTGTGGCACCTGCAGACCCAGGCCGCCTGGAGCGTAGCCTCGCCGGCTCAGAGGGCGCCCTGCGAAGCGGCTGACAGCGCCACAGTCGAGCTCTGAAAGCAGGTCAGAGCCTCCCTTCCCTTCCCTCCCTCCGCCCGCGCAGGCTCTCAGCCTCAGCACAACGGACTCCTTGGACTTTGGGCCTCATCCAGAAGGCTGTCAGGAGCCCGGGGAAGACTGAACGCAGGGCGGGGCCTGGCCACATTTGCATCCCAGGTGGATCCCTCCGCCGACGGGGTAGAGGGGACAAGGTGGGAAGAGGGGTGGCAGGGGGCCTGAGACGGGCCATCCCGGCCAGAAGTAACCGCGAGCTGGACGAAGGCTAATTGGTTGGTGGGGATACGGAGACGGGACCACACTCAAGAAGCAGTGCTGAGAAAGGACCTGCTAGGAAAACACACACTCACCCCGGTGGAAATGCGGGTGACCTGTCCGACAGAGAACGGCCTGACGTTGCTGTTGTTGGCGCCTCGTTGTCGCACTCCCCTGGCCCCATCTGGAGAACCCGCCCCACCTGTCCTCCCAGCAGGGACCCATGACACAGAGGATGCAGGTATGACATTAAGACAGTCAAGCCATCAGCCGGCCCCTCCTGGGCCTGCCTCAGGGAGAGCTGGGCTGGCCAGGTGCTGCCTTTAGAGACTGCCGAGGTCACTGGAGCTGAAAGGTCATCCAGTGGGGACAGGCTGGGCTGGTCCCCATGGGGGTCACCGGCAACATGAGGAGGCCGAGAAAGCCCCTTCAGGCGAGAAGAGAGAGGGGCCTCTGGAGAGCGGCCAGGAGGTGGGCCCCGTGTCCTCTGCGGACCCCCTCCACCCCTGAGGAAGCCTGAGGTCCTCTCCACCCGCCCTGCATCCTCGCCCTTGCTGTCTCCGCCCTGGCCGACCAGCTCCCACGCTTGCCCCGCCTGCCTCAAGCTTGTTTCTGTCTCCGGCAACCTGAAAGTCTTAATCACCGCAAACCCTTTAAAAAACAGTCAAAGGAGGAAAACAGCCCAATAGAAAACCGGACAAAAGACATGAAGGAGCCACAAAGGGGTACAGCTAGCCAATTAACATGAGAAAAAACGCTCCTCCCCACTCCTGATCCAGGAAGGCAATTTGGCAAAGATGTGGAAGCTCCCAGTAACTGGGGGAGATGTCATCCATTGTGCTGGAAATGCCGGTCAGGCCCCCTTTTTAAAGCGCGACGTGGCCACCGATGACAAGAAACCGCCTCGAAAGGGGCCCTGCCCGCTGACTCAGCAAGCCCGCCTCTGGGCGGCCGCCCCAGGCGTCCTCAGCCCCAGCTGCACGGGCTCCAGTTCGGAGCCAGAGCCGAGTCAGAAACAGAGCGAATGGGTTCAAACACCGGACGAGGGTGTTCGCCGCAGCGTCGCTGAGGGAGCACGCACTCGGAAACGACACAGATGGCCAGGGGTCAGGAAGGGGCTACGCTGGACGCTGGACAGCGAGAGCGAGAGCGAGAGCGAGAGAGAGAGAGAGAGAGAGAGAGAGAACTACTGTGGCCGCCATGGAGATGACACTACGAAAACCATCACGGGGACTGGACGTGGATGTTAATTTTTAGGCTAGAGAATACATAAACGTGTGTGTGGACTACCACCCTTGTTTTCGTAAAATGAAACTCAGTGACATACACACACTTTACATGTTTATGCATGCACACCCCGTGCCCAACACATGCGCATGCACGTATGTTTGCATGTACCTGTGACTCTGGCTCTGGGCCGGTCTCAGGAAGTGCGCGGTGCATACGTATGGGGTGTGTGTGTATGTGAAAGATATGCCAAATACTAGCACGTATGGTATGTATGATCATTTTAATAGTGATTATCACCGAGTGGTGGAGTTAAACATATTTTTCTTCTTAATCCTTTTTTAAAAATATGTTTGTTGATTTGAGAGAGAGAAACATGAATGTGAGACATTCTGCCCCGGGCAGAATCATCGATCATTTGCCTCCCAACTCACCGTGACCAGGGATCGAACCCACAGCCCAGGCAGGCGCCCTGAACGGGAACCGATCCCCCACCTCTTGGAGCACGGGACGATGCTCCAACCACCCAAGCCACACCGGCCAGGGCTCTTCTTTATTCTTTTTCCCACGTTCTGTATCCACAATAATCGTGTAGGGATTTTGCAATCGGGAGCTGTTTTTCTAAGAAATTGAAAACCGTAAGATCAAGATGGCCTGGCCACCATGGGGACGCAGAGGAGGATGAGACACCCTGGCCTCCTTCCGGTGCCTGCACTGCCCCCCCCACCCCCGCACTGCACCCGGGTCCGGGTGGCCGCCCCGCCCACCCCCGGAGCCCCGCCCCGCCAGGCTCTCGGTGCATCCAGCCCGCAGCACTGCAATCTCTCCTCATCTCGTTTCCTCCCGCCTGTCTGGCCACGGTCACATTCCACTCCATCCCTCCACCTTCCCACCTGAGGCCGGAGGGACCTTCCTAAATCGAAACTGAACGGCTACCCCCTCCCCTCCCCCACTAGGATCCATCTGTGGGGTCCCTCTGCTGAGATCAGAGGACAAGTTCTGCCCCTGAGGGCCTGTCCTGACTGGACCCAGACCCAGACCCAGAGCAGCCTCCTCTCTGCATGGCGGTTAGAGATCCGGGTTCGAGTCCAGCTCTGCTGCCCACTCAGCCTCTGCACCCCGTTTTTCCACCTGTACCGAACTCGCATGAAGCTCCCAGAACAGTGCCTGGCACCGGGCAGACACTTAACCGGGCAGACACTCGGCAAGTGTCTGCTGTCATCCCCACTTCGTTAGCGCCGTGCACACTGAGGGTGGTCGGGAGGGGAAAGAACCACTCGGAACGCCCCCCAGGTCCCTGTCCTGGCCCTGAGCGGCCAGGAGAGCCGGGGACTGCTGAGTCCGAATTGAGACTGCCCGGGCAGCTGCATGGGGCGGGGTGGAGCTGAGGAGGGGCGTGCAGCTCAGAGGGGGGCTTGAGTGGCCAGCTCCCCTGCGCTCACATCGCCGGAGGACACAGAGTCGGTGACAGAGGAGAAACTCATCAAGGAGTTAAGAGGAGATGGTGGGGGGCAAAGACCAGAGGTGCTGCAGGGGGCAGGCCAGAGGCGGTTTCCGGGAGAAATGGGAGGGGAGGAGAGCCAGTAGCTGGGCTGAACTGCCCCCCGGTGCGGCTGCACCTGCCCGGCTGGGGTCAGCAATCCGGCCTTGAGCTTCTCCGACCGTCCGTCCTCGCCGAGGTGGAGGGGAATACAGATCCAAGTGTGGCTGTCCCACAGTCGGAATTTTTGTTGTTTTTTTTTGGGGGGGTGTTTTCATTGGGTTTGGTTTGGGGGGTATTTTACTTGTTTCGGTGGTAGCTGTATTTTTTCTTACATCTGGCCTCCCCAATGAGGCTTTCCTCAACTGTCCTGCTAAACCACGCAGGCCCTGGCATAGGTCCCCCCTCCACCCCTGGGACCGAGCTCCCTGCTGCCCCACGGGCCCCTCCTTCCTGTCACACGTCACTTTCTAGCGCCCCCAACACAGACTCAAACCGGTCCTCGGTCCTCGGTCCCCTTCCAAGCACAGAGCCGGCCTCACCAAAAGGGGAGGGCCTTTCCCTTGTGTTCACAGACACCCTGGAGCGCGGGAACTAGGCTGGCACCTAGCGGGTGCTCGGGGAGCGTCGCTGCAAAGGCAGGCGTGTGACCACAGGCCGCCCGGTCAGGGCTCTAGCAGCCGGTGGGGGAGAGGGCCCATCGCCCCCCCACCAACTTCTCCCATTTGGAGAAATTCTCTGAAAACGCCTGGGAACCATCTTTCCCTCCTCTCAGCAGGTACTGACGCCTTCCCTGGACGCTGTGCCTTGCATCCGTCCCCGGGACACTGGATTGCAGGCGTGACCCCGGGCGAGCCCCGTGGGGGACCAGCACAGACCCCCAGGCAGCACCCGGTGTCTGCTCTGTCGTGAAGGAGCAGGGCCGAGAGGGGGACCCCGTTCAGCTCGCCGCCCCGAAACAGGGGCGGGAGCAGACAGAGCGCCCCCGTCGCCCTGCCCCGTACCCCCATCGCCTCTCCAGATTGAAAACAGTGCGGTTTTTCTAATGGACACGAAAACTGTTCTTTATCAAGATACAGCCCGGCGGCCATGTGCTTTCTATAAAACTGATTACAGAGACCAGATGAAAGAAGCTGAGGAGGTCAGAACACATCTCACGTCCCCGCCGCTTTCCAGGGTGGGGAAATGTTTCCTATTACGTTTGTTGAAAGTTCACCACCACCTGATAAAAATCTTGAGAAAGGGCATGTGTGTTGCTAAGTCAGCTCTAAAAGAAGGCAAGTTGCAGTGAAATAAATCCGAGCTGAGTGCGAGCTCAGGTTCCGCGGCGCGGAGTGCCGGAGAGGGCGGCGGGAGGGAAGGCTTGCGAGGGGCTCGCCTGGCCAGCGGGGGCGGACCCCGCGGACCGGAGGGAGCGGGCTGGGAGCTGTCCGTGACCGGACCCCCACAGGGACAGCAGGTCTGTTCCTCCGAGGGCCCGGCCGGTGGTCTTCCTACGGGTGAGAAACGCCCTCGGAGATCGTTAAACCCCGACTAGCCTTTTCTCGCCGTCACGAGATTGGTGGCTCGTTTAGTCAATCAGCAAACGCGGGAGCAGGGCCAGGCCTCTGCAGAGGGGCCGCCACTACACACACAGGCGATGGAGACCAGGCCCCAGTGGCTTCGGCTGCACCCGGTTCTTCCGAAAAGCCTTCTATAAATAGAATGTTGCGGGCGGGCTGGATTTCTCTCGGCGAAACTCTCCTGAACACTGAGTCCCCTCGGGAGCCTCATGGGTCTGAAATCTCTTCTGACTGAAGCGCAGTCCTCTCAACAGCCCCCTCGCACTCGGGGGTCTCCGTGACGAAGACGCCGAGTCACGTTGGTGGCGCTCGGTGCGGAGGTTCCGGACACTGGCCGTGCGCCCACCCCCGACACAGCGCCCAGCACCCGCAGACTGCGATTAACTTTCCCTTCCAGGCTCCGGGTCACGGTCATGCCGGAGAAAGGCCCACACACGGTCAGGGACGCCTGCGGGGCTCGGGACCCTTCTCCAGCCCTGCAGACGCGCCGTGTGAACGACTAAAAATTGAATTGGCTGGGGAAAAGGAGCCTGGAGTTTTCTCTCTTGAAAATGAGGTGACTCCTTACCGTTTCTTCTCTCTCACATCACTGGGGTGGCTCGGGGGGAACTTACAGCATTAAGTGCTTACGTTAGAAAATGTAAAGGCCTCCCATTCTACATTTACGTTCTCCTTTTTACAAAAGGAGGGCAAAATAAACCCGAAGCAAGAAGAAGGAAGGAAATGATAAAGATAAGAATAGAAATAAGTGAAACTGTAAAGAGAAAAATATGAAAAAACATAATCAATGAAGAAAAAGCTGGTTCTTTATAAAGATTAATAAAATTGATAGACTTCAGCCTGACGGACAAAAAAGGGGGTTGGGGAGAGAAGACTCCAATCATCAATAGCAGGAATGAAAGAAAGGCATCACTATAGGCAGGCTGGCAGATATTAAAAGGATAACAAAGAAATACTAACAACAATCCTACTTGCAAAAAGCAACGTAAAATGAATTGATTCTCGAAAACCGTGCACTGCTAAGACTCGCCCAAGATGAACTAAAGAAGCTGAGTTCACCTACAATTGAAATAATTTGAATTTGTGGTTCAAAACTTTCCACAAAAAGTCTCTCTAGACCCAGGTGTTTCATTGGGGATCTCTATCAAACATTTAAAGAAGAAATAATGCCAATTCTACACAGTCCCTTCTCATAAGCGGAAGGCGAGGGGATGTGCCTCAACGCACTTTTTAATGAAGCCATCCTTGCCCTGACCACTAAAGCGGACCAAGATAGCAAGAAAACAAAACAAAAACTAATATCCCTGGTGAACATAGAGGTAAAAATAGCCCAAAAACATTATCAAAACAAGCCCAGCAAGATGCAGAATAAGGAATACTCCCTGACCGGGTAGAGTTTATCCCGGTCACTCAAGTGACTTATTTCCAGTCACTGCAAAGCCAGTCTGGGCCATCCACCACATTGAGAGGATCAGGGAGAAAACCCACACAGCCACGTCAACTGTGGAAGAAAAAAAAGCGCTTAACAAATGTCAGCCTTCCTTCATGATTTTTAAAAAACGTCCAGAAAACTAGAAATAGGACCGTCCTCTACCTACCCAAAGGCCTCTAAGAAACACCTTCTGTGAACAGCACTCACAGGTGAAAGACGACCTCCCCCAAGGCCATGAATGAAGGACAATGTCTACTCTCCACTCCTCTTCAGTGTCGTGCGAGAAGAAACATAGTCGATGCAATAAAGCGAAAAGGAATAGAAGGGGCGGTAGGCCGAATGCGCGCGCTCCCCCGAAACCCCGTGTTGAAGTCCTAACGCCCAGTGCGGCTGTATTCGGAGATGGGAACTCTCAAGGTGAAGTGAGGTCGTCGGGGGGAGGGGGACCCTGACCTGACAGGACGGGCGTCCTTGTAAAAAGGACACTGGAGCGCGCACTCTGCGGAAAGGCCACGGGGGACACAGCAGCGGGGAGCCACCTGCACCCCAGAGGGAGGGCCCTCCCCAGACTCCGGCCCTGGGTCTGCCGGCGCCATCCCCCGGGTCTCCAGCCCCCGCAATGGTGAGAAACTGGCGTCTGTCGTTTCTGCTGCCCCGTCTGGGGTGGCTGTGTGGGAGCGGCCGGAGCAGAAGGGCAGCGGTAACACAGACTGGAAGAAAAGGAATAAAGCCGCAGCTCCTCACAGGCACGGCGAGTGTCTGCGCAGAACATCCCAGCGGCTTCTGCACAGACACACACACACACACACACACATCAACTGTACTCCTACACCGTAGCCACGAACATCGAAAATCAAATTAAATGCAAAACAACATGCACAGTAGCTCCCTTCAAAATAAAGTACTTACGTATAAATGTAACCAAATATATGCGGTACCTGTACATGCACCAGTACAGAATCCAAATCTACAGAGTGCAGGTAGAAGGGGTCAAAGGCCACCTTAAGGCACAGCACTGGATGAACTGGAAGGCTCGCCACAGGGAGCACGCCACGTCTCCTCAAAATGACGGTTAGTCAGTATCGCTTCAACCAAAATCTTAGCTAGTAGCATTTGTTTAAGACGCAGGCAAACTAACCCAAAATGCCTGTGAAAGGCACAGAAATTGGAATAGGAAGAAGAGTGTTGAAAAAGAAGGAAACGTCAGAGAAACACACTCCCACAATTTTAAACTATCAAACTGTCCTGTCAAACTGTAGTGACCAGACGGAATGGAAATTGGTAAAGAGACAGGCAAACACGGCAAGGGAACGATTTAAACCCCAAACTGGACCCACTCGGACACGGCCGATTGACGTTTGACAAAGGGGTGAAGGTGGTTTAATGGAGGAAGAATGAGTGTTTCAATGCGTGTTGAAACAAATTATGTTGGAGGCACCAATAGGCTAATAATAATAATAATAATAATAATAATAATGTCAACCCAGACCTCACTTCCCACCTTACACAAGCAATAACTCAAAATAGAACATAGATCTAAATGTAAAACATAAAGCAATAAAATACATAAAAAAAGAGTGAGAGAAAGAAAATCTTGATGCTCTGGGGTTAGGCAAAGGTTTGACAAATGGGAATTTATCAAAATTAAAAGTTTTTGCTGCATGGAAAAAAATGTAAACTTTTGCTCTGTGAAAAAACTGTTAAAAGAGTGAAAAGACAAATTACAGACCGGGAGAAACGATGTATAAATCACATACTCGGCAATGACTGGCATCCACAGCATGAAAGGAATTCCCAGGGCTCGAGAGTGAGAGAACACAACCCACCTTTAAAATGATGAAAAGGCTCGGACAGACACCTACTAAAGAGCACAGGTGAGTGACACACCAGCACGTGAGAAGATGGCCAACGCCCTCGGCCGCTGGGCCAGCGCGCGCTGAAGCCCACGGCTGCGCCCTGCACGCCTGTTCCTGTTACAATGGCTGCGGACGCTCAGAACACCGAGCGCTGACCAGACGCAGAGCTCCCGGCCCCTCGGACACGCCTGCGGGGAGCGCCCACGGTGCGCCACGCGGGGAAACAGAGGTTCCTTGGAAAGGCGAACATGGACTCCGTGTGCGCACAGGAACTGCTCCTGGGCCTTTTTCTTTGAGCAACGAGCATGGATGCTCACACAAAAATCTGCATCCACGTATCTGCAGCAGCTCTGCTCACACTCACCAAAAACGAGAAGCAGCCCAGAAGCCCTTCACCTAACGAATGGATCCGGGCTGGCGCACGCTCCCAGTGGGTCAGTAACCAGAAACCAAAGACACGAGTGACCGATGGGCGCAGCGTCGTGGGTGAATCTCCAAGGCACTGGGCCGAGGGCCCGGGTCTGTCCCTCTCCGAAAGACAAGGTTGTCTAGGTGGAGGGTCCATCGAGGCGGCGGCAGGGGCGGAGGGCGGGCGGGCGTGTGTCTGGGAGGGACAGCAGGGAGCGGTTTGGGGGTGGAGCTGTGTGAGTGGGGATGCTGCCGGCGGCTACCTGGGCCTATACAATCCGTTATAATTCGTTGAACTATTCTAAGTCAACTTTACCGTGCATTTATTTGAAGAGATTTTCTGTGTCCTTTGAGGGTTATCAGAATTGAAAACATTCTTTTATGTTAGCACCCATGACTATCCCAGGCTGGTACTACTTAACAGCTCAGGCACAACATTAATCTCTTTAGCGTATTTAATTGTTTAGGTCAAAATGCGCAGACTTGACCGGCCTTCCCCAGGAACTCTTTTTATAAATGACCCAAACGGAAACGGTGCCGTCTGCGCGCCCCCGGAGACGCCGCCGCCATGGGCGAGGTAGCTGTTCGGGCGACGCCGGGTGTCCAGGGACCGCACAGGCCGCAGGCTGTCCCAGGTCCTGACTTGTGCTGTTCCGGATGCTGGAGGTGTCAAACTCCCGCTCGCCGTGAATCGAGGTCTGGCTGCAGATACTTCTAATCCAAGATACATCTCTCAGGGCTTCACAGAACACAGCTAATAAGCAGGCTCTATTAGGAACCCGGGACTAGCAAATGTATATTATTTCACAAATTTTTTCTTACAAGTGCAGACAGGTGCCAGAAAGAACCAGTTGTTAAACTCCTGCTGAAACTTCCATGAACCGCCGGGTCTTCTTTTATTTCTTCCTGAAGACTTCCGTCGGGGCCGAGAGGCCGTTTCCCCTGTCGCTGTCTGCCAGCGCCCCCAGGAGCACCGAGTGCCGGCCTGCACCGCCTGTTCAAGGAGTGAGTTGCTGACGGTCGGCTCCTTGCAAAGCCAAGCGATGCAGATGGCAAAGCACCGCAGCGCCTCCGACGGCGGAAGCGGAATCGGACGAAGAAGGAGGCGGCGTTTCCCTTACCTCCTGTTCCTGAAGGAACCTTGCGCCTCGTGCTGGGTACTGGACTTCCCGCACCGTTGGGGGCCGCCATCGGAACTGGCTTAGTGTGCACGCGGGAAAAGAGAACTGCCGACCCATTTTTCTTCCCATTGGGTCCGAGCAAATATTCTGCCACTTCCCTCACAAATTCCTCCTAAAACACTTAAGGAAGATAAGCCGCTCTCCCTACCCCGGATAGAACTGTTTTAGCTCATTAAGCCCTTCCTTCCAGAATACCAATTCTGGGCTCACTGGGGCTTTATCACAGATAAGAGGACAATTCAGCATTGAAAGGCGTGAAGTGGGGCCCTTCTGAGCCATCGCTTAGACCGTTTAAGGGGAAAATGCTCTTATCAAACACCGTTTGTTAATAATAAAATGAACACGGACATTTGTTCAAGATTCCGACGGCCCGATTTTACCTTTTTCTGAACGCGTTTAACGGGACTCGCTGGCCGTGCAGGTCTCCGAAGGCGCCTTCCTCTCGTCTCTGTTCTCGGTGGGCTGCCGCCGGCCGGGCTCTCCTGGGGACTCCGGGGCTCCCCCTGCTGGCCCGCGAGCGCGTTGCCGGGCTGTCTGAGCTAAGAGCAGAGCAGGTAGGTGCCCTGTGGGGCTTGGCTGTGCAGCTTTGGACGCAAACAGGGCTCTCCAATGTGGACAGGTAGAGGGACTGGCCTCGGAAACTGGTGGGCGCCAAGGCCGGTCCAGACCAGACGTGAGGAAGGCAACTGGCCTCCAGTGTCCCCCTCTTCCTCCCCACTGCTGGCTCCCTAAACTTCTGACATCAAATTCCATTTGTCCCACGGGTGCAAGACAGGCAGAAGGTATCCACTTCAGAGAACCCACATATTAAACCAGCTGTGGAACGTGGGACAAAAGCCTCTTTCCTACAAAGGCTTTTCCAGAATCTTCCTCCCTGTGGAGCAAGCCCCACCGCCCCAGCCGCTGAACCTCTGAACCGCATTGCCAGGCGCAAGCCCTCTGCCTCCCCCAAGGTCAGCCCCCAGTAGGGCCACATCACGGTGGGGGGAGGGAGGCAGGCCTGGGCCTGCGGAGACTCGGGGGCCTGTGAAACAGATTTCTTTTGTCCTCCAATATTATGCAAATACACAAATCAAATTAAGTACCTGAGATTTTTTTAATTAAGGGTTTTGATGAGATGCGAATCTGTTGTAGTCAGAAGAAGAAGAAATTTTATCCCAAAACCCCAGACACCCCAGCAACTCTGCACATCTTCAATCAAGGCAGAGCTCGCAGAATTGCAGGGAGCTCGTCTTTGGATTTTTAAGTGGGTGGGCACCTGGGGTGGGGTGAGGACTGAGCCTGGGGATAGTGGAAGGAGAGAGAGAGACGCCCTATAACTTATTTAAAAGTCCAACTCAGATGCTCAGCGTGTCTCACATGTGCCTGCAACGCCGACAAAACAAGCTAGAGTCCGTGTAACCAGAACCGGGGTGTTGGAAGTCCCTGCCGCCCAGCTGGGATCAGAGAGCAGGTGTCATAGGAGGCAAGAGTGCTCCAGCCGGAGGGCCTCAGGGACCCCGTCATCAGGAGGAAGCCGCTGTTACCTTCGACCCTGTTCCGAGGGGCTTCGTTCCTGCAGGAGAAGGCAGGCAGAGCTCCGGGGGGGATTGGCTTCCCCATGGCCTTCCACAAGGTATAGCCAGAATATTTCCTGCCGACTCAGAAGAGCCAGCCTCACCCCGCACCCGCCAGCACCGCCAAGCAGCTCCCTCGTCACCCCTACCGTCACTCCCCTGCAGAGACAGAGAGACCGGGGCCTGGGGTAGGTCTGGCGCACAGGCGCAGAAAGCGGTGCGTTTGGATTCCAGCCCAGTGCGTGACTCCGCCTGGCACACGGTAGGTGGACCGTGAACGTGTGCTGGGGGAGTGGATGAAGTGGGGCAGAGGCCGTGAGGGGCCGGTTAGGCGGTGGGAGTTGGGCATTCCACGGCGAGAGCCGCGGCCTAAGAGAAAGGGCATGGAAAGCGGCTTCTCGTCCGGGGTTTTGCCCAGCCAGACCCATGATCCTGGACAAGCCAATGCTCCTGGCGTTTTTTCTTTTTTTTCTCGCAGGGTTTTGGAGCAGTGCTTTGCACAGTCTTAGCTGGAAGGTGGCATCCTGGCTTTTGGCCAGGTGGGTCACAAGCAGCCATTTTCAGGTGGCCAGGTAAGCTAAGCAGGTGTTACTGAAACCAGCACCTCCAGGAAGTTCCAGGTCAGAGCCAAGGGTCAAATCTTCCTTTGGGAGAAGGCTCAGCTGGTCGGGCACAGAGCCCGGCTGCGCCCGCCATCCTGCCTTCCCAAGCTCCACCCACCACAGCTGGACACTGGATGTGAAGGGCAGTGCTGATCCTCATCCGTTCAGAAGAGACATCCGGCCCTGGTGGGTGTGGCTCAGTGGATTGAGCGCCCGTCTGTGAACTGAAAGGTCACCGGTTTGATTCCCAGTCAGGGTGCATGCCTGGGCTGTGGGCCATGTCCCCAGTAAGGGGCGTGTGAGAGGCAACCAGGCACCCAATTGTTTCAATGTTTCTTTCTCTTTCTCCCTCCCTTCCCCTCTCTGAAAATGAATAAGTAAGATCTTTTTTTTTAAAGATTTTATTTATTTATCTTCAGAGGGGAAGGGAAGGAGAGAGGGAGAGAAATATCAATGTATGGTTGCTTCCTGTGCATTCCCTCCTGGGAACTGGCCTGCAACCCAGGCATGTGCCCTGACTGGGAATCGAACCGTGATCTCTTGGTTCACAGGCCCGCGCTTAATCCACTAAGCTACACCAGCCAGGGCAGTAAGATCTTTTTTTAAAAAAAGGAATTGAACAACAATAAAATAATTTTAAAAAATGATAATAATAAATAAAAATAAATTTTAAAAAAAGGGACCATTTCATCTTTAATCTGTTTGGAAAACCCAGACTCAAATGTTAAAGAAACACAGGAGGATGATAGAGACACAGGAGGAGGTTCAACCTTCCTAAGAGTCAAATATAAATTAAAGATCGTGAATTACCATTTTCGACTGCCAACCTGACACAGATCAAAGGGACTCGTAAAGCCCGTGCTGATCAGTGTGGGAAAAACCGGCGGCTTCGGTATTGCTGTTGGAAATACAAAACTGCACAGCCTCCCGAGAAGGTGATTTTGCAATGTGTGATACGAGTCATTACAACGTCAACACCTTCGACCAGACGATTGGAAACACGTGCGGTGACGGGTGATGTCCACTTCCATCCATTTGGGATATTTCCTGATGATTTCACAGTCACGTGTCACTTCCATAATCACCGAGTAATCAGACCGACGAAGCTATTTTAGTTTTGTGAAAAGGCAAGGAACCTGGGGTATTTACGCACCAGCTCCTAGAGTCCTTGGTGGAGAGGGGGGACAGGGACACTGATTGCCAGGCACCGAATTCGGGTGAGCCATGCCTGCTGCCGCCAGCAGGCGTCCCTGGGGAGGCAGGAGGGAGCAGCCCCCCGCCAGACAGGGAGGGGAGGAGCCGGCAGCCGGAAGCACCCCCAGAAAGGTCCAAGGGCTACAGGTGAGGCAGGGCAACGATGGCAGCTCGAAAATTTGCAGTGATGACACAGGCACCGTGTGTGCACGTGGCAAGCGCCGGTTGACCTCCTCGGGCTCTGCCTGACTTCCCACACCCCTGCCTCCAAGGGCCACCGCCGTGCCTGACACCGCACGGGACATTCGGGTCACGTTTGTCTGACGAATGAGTGCAGGTCCCGCAAGCTCTGCTCAAACTGTGCATGAAAGCAAGCAGATAATGCGCTGGAATTGGGGGAAAGACCAAATTCTTCTTCAACCTGAATTAAAACACTGAAGGTCTCAGTTCTTGTCTTCTCGTGAATGCTGTGGTTTTGTCTAACTGTCACAACAAGCTCAATGGCTAGAACTTAAGACCCATAAAACTGGTCACGAAGGACATTTGCCAATGAACCGAGACACTTTTCGTACAGTAGTCGCTGGGGAGCTAGGGCCTGCAGGCCGAGTCCAGCCGTGGGCCAAGGACGGATTTTACTCTTTTGAGTGACGGGGGAAAGAACAATAAGCTGTGTCGTCACACTAAAAAACTGCGCGAGAGTGACACGCCAGCGTCCCGGCATAAGGAGATGCTGGGACACAGCGGTGGGTGCCCTTGGCGTCTGACTCGTGTCCGGCTGCCTCCGCGTTGCCGTGGCAGAGCCGGGGGCAGACGGCCTGACCCCTCGGAAGCCTGTTTGTTTACTGTCCGTCCCTTGGCAGGACTTGCCGGGCAGCCAGGGCACCGACGGGGCGGACATACAGGCACATCTGCGGTGCTGTGTCCACACCAGCCGGGGAGACACCCCGCACCAGATGCCCACAGAGCTCAGCTCGTCCCCACTGGACCCCTGCCCACACCCCTAGCAGACAGGCGGCCCCCGCGGCTCCGCCTCCGCACCCCTCTCTCCTGTGGCCACAGGACTGGCAAAACTGCACTGTCCCTCCTTCCCACTCCTCCCAGCCCGCTCCCGGGTCTCCGAGCCTCGCGCCGACCCGTCCTCCCTCGCTCTCCGATCTCCTGCCCAGCACGCAGACCCAGGAAGCAGCACCGACGTCCTGGCCCCACACAGAGCCCTTGCGAGATCCATCTCCCGTGCATATTGCGCAATCTAATAATTCTCCCTGTTCTAATACCGTCAATTTCCCTCCTGATCAGCGCTACCCATCAGGAAGTATCTTCAGGTAATTAACATTTTTACATTTTTAATTATGAAATCTTGCCTGCGCTGGCAGGGTGTCAGGGATTAGAAGCGTCGTCAGGCGTCAATGGTGCTGAAATCTGAGGCTTCCTTCTAACCTGGAAAAGCCACGTGGGCATGGGCTGGGGCCACGGCTGGGCCCGGAGACCCTCGACGATGGGCCGGGTATCCACACAGAAAGTGGGGCTCCGCAGGGGAGGCCCTGCTCCGTGGCCGACCCTGCTCTAGAACTTGGACTCCAAAAACCAAGGTGACTTTCGCAGAGAGCGCCATTTGGTCTGCAAGGGACTTAGCAGGAGGCTCCCCCAGCTCCAGCGCACCTGGACGCAGGGTGGGGGGCAGTGCAGACCGGCCCCCTGTGACAGCGGTGCTGAGGTCCCCACCCCCACCCCCATCTCGCCGTGGAAATCACGCTCCAGTGTCTTCCTCCCTTTGCTCTGCTTCTTATCTCCATCCCAGTGCTCTGGTTCCGAGTTTTATTAACAGTGCCTTTGATACCCTTGTGTGTACCAGAAAAGCGTTTGGGTGGTCTCCCGGTTCATACACTTGCGTAGAAGATGCTGCCCCCATAGAGACGTCACGGAAAACCAGGGGACAGAGACCTGGGTGGGAAGAAACCAGGAAGGTCGAGTACAGGACAGTCGCCTGGATCTCCCTTCACCTGAAGCCCACCTTGCCTTAGACCCGGCGGTCCTCTGGGCACCTGCCTAGCGCTGGTCGTCAGCACACCGCGGAGAACCACAGGGAGGAGGCCCCCCTGAACTCAGCAGGCGTGCCCACGAGCAGGTGCCACGGAGGCGAGGCCAGGGTCCCCCCCATGCCGCCCCTCCTTCTCCAGGGACACCCTCCACCCACGTTTCACTCATCTCTGCCCAAGACACACCCTTCCAACGCTCTCCCCTTTGCGCCCACTGCCGTACTGACCCCCAGCCCCACGGAGGTGCCCACGGTCTGCCCCACTGTCCAGGCCAGGAGGCCACGAAGTGCAGCCACAGGGACCAGTGGGTGAGAAAATGCCGGTGTGAGAGAAACGGTCAAAGGAATGAGGAACGGGCCTGCCGAGGGAACACGCTTGTCCTTAAGTCAGGTGCTCATGAGCGGGTTGCCTCCTTCTCATTTCAAAGGCGTGCAGACTGAGCCGCCACGAGGCCTGGGCTACATCAGGGTAGCGGGTGTCTGCACTCACTCGACAACTCGGTGAGGGAGAAATGGACTTGCTTTTGCCAGGTCTACCTAATCTCACCTGCGGGGGGCGCCAAACTTGCCGTCACCTGGAACACACAACTGCCAGACGAGAATTGGTCACCTAGTCCCCTGTCTCCCCCGCAGCGCAGAGCAGTGGCTGCGAGGTCCCCGCGAAGCAAACAGTGCTGCATCCAGAAGGTTCTCCCTAAGCACACGGAGTGGGCAAAAGGACAGTAAGGTGACCCGTCATACACACTTTATAAAAACCGGTTCCTAAGGTCCTCGTTTTATGTCAGTGGCTGAGTTTCTCGGTTTGGGCATCGAGAAATACAAGTGATTGCCCTGGCTGGTGTGGCTCAGCGGACTGAGCGCCGGCCTGCAAACCAAAGAATCACTGGTTTGATTCCCAGTCAGGGCACATGTCTGGGTTGCCCGCCAGGTCCCCAGCAGGGGGCGCAAGCAAGAGGCAACCACACATTGATGTTTCTCTCCCTCTCTCCCTCCTCCTTCCCCTTTCTCTAAAAATAAACAAATAAAATCTTTAAAAAAAGGAAAAGAAATACAATTGATCAAGAAATGGAGGAATCTCCAGATACCAAATCACCAGTAGGAGCTGAATTACGGGAGGATGGTGGTTTCGGGGAGTTCACCGCTCCCAGAGTCGCAGCGAGTTAGCCAGTCTGGGGGCCATGACTCGTCATGGAGGACACACAAAGTCGGGAAGGGGCACCTCGTCTCTCCAGAACTCAGCTTTGCACGTGAGCCTCACTCCTCTCCAGGCCGAGAGCCCCTGAAATCACCCTCAGCTGGTTAAGTCATGTGACTACCTTCTCCGCCCCTCGCCCGGGTGTGCACTGACTTACCTTTGAGCCCTTCTGGCTGAAAGAGAAGAGAAAGTAACCAGGCACTGTCTCGCTCAGAACACAGGCTGCAGGGGTGGAGGGGGCGCGTGGTTAAGTCAGATTAAATTGCTGTTAGATTGCTAGACAACCTGGGTGGGGACTGTGTCACAGGGAAGGCGCCCAAGCACCGCCCATCACAGTCACTTTGTCTCCCCTGAGGGCTATCGGAAGTGGCAGCACCAGACACCTGTTAGGAACTGGGTGGGGGGTGCAGAGGCCTGAGCGGGCAGCCCTGCTCTGCCCGCAGACGCCCTCTGCTGGCTGCTGTCTCCAGGGTGTGACCAGCCAGCCTCCCCTCCAGCCCCCACTAACCTCCCCCCGCCCCTGCCGGAAACCACCTATTTGAAGAGAACCTCAGCTTGGTGCCCGCACCGTCACAAGATCCCAGATCGTCGCTGCACGCAGGGCTGGTGGCCCTGTCCTCTGGGGCCGGTCTCAGGGGCTACTTGACCCAGCAGTGCCTACCTGCGGGTTCAAAAGGACCAAAGCGGAAGTCGAAAGTCCACCAGCTCCATCCTGCCCCGGGCGGACGAGCTTTTCCCCCCACATTCCAAGGAGAGAGGAAACCCGGGTAGAAAAAGTAAACAAGGCTGTGTGAACAATACCTTCCCTCCTAAGAAATAACTTTTAATCTGGTGCCTTAAAAGATGCTCCTTGCAAATACAGTGGAGCGGTGTATTCAATTCTGTTCAACTACTGGTGTGAAATTTTAATCAAAAAAACTAGAGAGCTCATTCAGAAAAGAAATTAGTGGGAAAACTTTGGTCGTCTCTCATCAGTGAAAACTGATTTAGTTATGCAAATTACTGCTATGAATATTAAACCACTGATGAAAGGTTTTTAATGAAGGGATCTTTTGTTTTGGAAATGCAAGGGTATATGCTTTAATTTCTTGCTAATTTACTGTTCTTTGATAATGTGCGCATTTTCCCCAAAGTGGCCGCGCTGATGGGCTGAGCGCCGTGAATAGGAGCGCGGACCAACAATGCCGGGCTTGACAAGCCTTCCCCTGTGTGACAAGACGCCGTGATTTGTGGCCTCTCAGGCACAATTCTATTAGGGTGAATTTTGTCTACAGGGCTTTCCCTGAAATGAATTCTCATTTTAATGTTAGCCTCCTGCCGTTTTTAATTTTTAATCTGTAATATGAAATTGCAAATTTTACAAACATCATTTGAAAAAGCCACTAGGACAGAGGCGGGTGCTGGAGTTTCCACATTGCCTAATTAGACCGTTATGAGAGGCAGCTTATCAATGTCACACCGAAGATCATCAAAAAATCCAATTACTAATTTGAAAAACACATATATTTATAGGTTCATTTTGTTTCATTTGCATCCGGTTAGCTCAGTAATTGTTTTAAAATTGTGTTAGGGCAAATCATTTGGGTTCAGCTGGTAATGCACCTGAACTGCCG